>OZ004709.1:47448384-47950884 GCA_963924515.1 Vespertilio murinus | reverse complement strand
TCATATTGGAAATGGGGGAGGGAAATTGCAGATTCAATAACATGCATTTTTTCCATACAGAGAATGGCTAATTCAATAGATTAATCATTAGAGAATGATCTCTCTAGCCTTATCAAACTCCAGACACAGAAACAAACGGAAGTTTAAGACATAAAATATACTATAAAATTGTTTGGGAAATTGAACTACAATCCCCAATGAAATTACCTCTTATGGCAATTAAGAGCCCATTTGTAGGAGCATTAACAGCCTCAGGCAAACTCAACAAACCCATTCCTGACTACATTAATGGCAGACTTATTAGGGAGTATTATTTAATTAACAATAACGTGAAAGAGCAGCTCAGCTGAGATACCGCATACTTACTGGAAGCACTAGCCAATGGTAAGTGAAAAAGACTTGCAATTTGTTAGCCTTTCCCATGTTATTTTGTTTCTGAAATACATCAGTAGATGATATGTATTTGCCATTAGATATTTTCAGCTGTCTGTAAGGCCAATATGTCCAAAGAAGTTTAGCTCTTACTATACAATGATGCTAATAGTCCCTTGCTGTTTGATTCTGTTAAGAAATCCCCCTAGGGCCTCGAATGTTCAGGGACAGCATTCTTTGTCCTTTCCCCCTCTAGACAAGGGCAACTGCCAGCCCCCTTCCTTGTATACACCAGGCTCCCTCCCACCCCCATACATCATTTGCCACTAATCACCTAACATAAGTGATGCCTTTTGTTCTCACTCCCTTCCCAAGAAGCTTTGGGTTGTCAGCCACTCAAGTAGCTGGCTGGGTCTAATCCTCCCTCCCCTATCCCCACCCCCATTCTGACCCTATGCCATGGGCAGAGTGAAAAAAGACTTAGATAGGTACAGACTTCTCCCCCTCAAAGTTAAATTCCTCACATCCAACGGCCTCCTTTAGAGCCAACTGTCAGTCAAAGACCAGTTTCAAACTGGCAAAGGCAGGACACTTTAGGTTGTTCTGAGATACAGTGGGAGCTGGCAGCATGAAGTGAACTCCATAACTAAAGTGATGAGAGCAAGAAGATGCAAACATAGTGCACTTCCTGGAAGAAGGACAAAAGTAAGTTATAAAACTTTCCATGCCATCTGTTATTTCTATGACATATATTCGCAAAAATTAGTTCAAAATTGGTCAGTGACATAGAAAGATTGTCTTGGGAAATGGTTGTGCCGATTTACTGTAGTTCCTGTGGGAGCCAAACAAAGCTAGCTGAGATAGTAATTTTAAATTATTATTGGATGGCTGTTAATTGTAGTCACCAGTGTCCATTAAAATTCCTGCCAACCGAAAATTTTAATCTTGACTTGATTTATATAAGCTTAGAAATGAGCAGTCAGTGTGGAACATGGTTATTAAACAAAACAAATTTCTGTTCATGGCTTTTGAAAAGACAAATCTGAAATCCCAACAGTCAGCTTGTTCTTGTATTTGGGAGTAGATTAGGATGGTGTTTGTGTGAAGAGCACTAGCATCCACAGTGGATTAAGATTGATTGTAGAAGCTAAAGATTTTTTCTCTTTGATTCTTTTGACTGCAAAGTAGTTTTTGCTCAAATAATATCAAAGGCATCTGATTAAACACATCTCCCAGCAGGATTTTATGGTGGGACATGCTTTATTATGTACAGTCTAATCAGATTAAATAATATGGTATCAGCCAGTGAATGTCTTGTTTTGAAACAACCTATGGAAATAGATTCTACCCCTTTCTTTAATCCTAATTTGGTGCCATTGACAAATTCCATTATTTAAATTGACTGTTAAGATCAGAATCAGTTTGATTTATCAGAATGTATTTCCCATTAATAAGGCTTTCTTTTTAGCCTCCTTCCTTAACCTTCATTTACTTTTAGTGCTTTGAAGACAAACAGTTGCAAAATCTTTTTCCTTAATATAGATTAAAGTATGTAGACTGATTCCTGTTAAACTATTCATAACTCTACAGTATAAAAACAAAAACCTGCAGAGTTTATTTGTGTTTCTTTTAATGCAACTTTACTGTGTAAGAAACATGAAAGGGATTGTAAGAGAAAGAAATAATAAATTAAATTTTGCAAAAGATAAATTTTCCATTCCGAAGAAACCCAATTCCTTTACTGACATAGAAAAGAAATCCAGAAGAATTTTAACTGCAAATTCATTTCCACTAGTAACATTTGAACATCTTCGTGGCATTGCTATATGACATTTAAATACCAGGAAAAGGGGGGGGGGGGTGCCAGCAAGAAAGCAAGAGAGGTACACAGTTTTTCCACACAGCAGAGCTAACAATCCTATCTTGCCACAAGTGCTACCTGAAATCAGTCAGCGCATCATCTAAATTTTTCCTTTTTCTATTGATATTCTGCAAATAAAAGTAGAAATAGCTACAACTGAGCATCATCATCAATTGATTGCATTTAGAGTGAGAATGCTAAGTCTTTTCACTGTATGCCTGTAGAGTCAATGTTTTTCCGAGGCAAAAATGAGTGCAATGCTGTAAATGCATACTATGATATAAGTCAGCATTTGAAAATGCTGTTGATTTACAGGATTTTTGAAAGACCTGAAGCCTTCTGGTCCCATGCCCACCTTTGGCAGGCCTACACTGAAGTCAGCGGGGGAAGTTCCTCCCCTGCAGTCAGTCTGCTGCTCTAGCTTCAGCCCCTGCCCAAAACAGGGCAGGAGACTTCTTAATCTCCATAAGCAACCTGTCCCAGTTTATAAACTTCACTGTCAGAATATCCGCCCCTGTTTAAATCTCTCCTGCTGCTGATTAAGGCCATGTTCCCTGGCCTTAATAGGAGATGCTCATCTTCAGGGAAGAGGAATTTTAAAAATTTGGATATTATTTACACTGCATCTTGACTTTTTCCCCAGTAGCCTTAAAGATTCCTTTCTTTGGCCACTGAAGGTTTCATCTTTAAGGGCTTTGTGACCTCCTCTGTACCTTCTCCAAACTTCCTCCTCATCCCCCAAAACTAACAAAGCACTGCTGAGGATCACAGTCACACATGATGGTTCTGCAGATTCTTATCTGTTAATATTGCTATACAAGTATCACAATTCTCTGGAAATGAGAAAATTATATTGCTGAATCATTGTACACTTTTACTAATTTGAGTCTATTCCAACCTTTACTAAATTCCTGTTTGGTGCCAACACTGCTCTAATTCTGAAGATACAGAGACAACAGTCACTGTCCTAAGAGAATTCACAGGATAGAGGGGAAGGCAGACCACAGGGGCTATGCTGGCCCAAAGGACAGAGTGGCATGGGGCACAGAAGTGAGGCCTGGTAACCAACAAGTACTTCCTGGAAAAGCGATGGCTAAACAAAGGAGAGCCTGGGAAAGGCATTCAAGTTTGAGCAAAAGCATGAAGGTGCTAAAACATAGCATCCGTTGTTTATTTTGATGGACCCCCCTCCCCCCCCCAAAAAAAAGTGAGAGAAGCAGGGACAGATGAGGCTAGAATGGTAAGTAGGAGCCAGATACTGTAGGGCCTTGAGTGCCCTGTCAAAGAATTTAAATTTTATCAGTTGTGAAATAAGGAGCCATTAAAGATCTTTTAGCAGGTGAGTGGCTGATAAGAGGAGAACAGGGTAGAACAGACATCAGTTAGAAATCTGTGGCAGTGGTGAATGTAGGACATTTACAAAACTGGAAGTACAGTAATAGCAGAAGGAATGAAGAGGAAAGATGGATTTGAGGAAGACTTGAAAGGTGTAATTGGTAGGCTTTGAGGTTTAAGTAACCCGATGTGGGTGGGGTTGGGGGATGGAAGAAGTCAGGGTATACTGATGTCTGAATCTCTACTTTGATGACTAGAAGTGCCATTCATTCCCAGGCTAAAGGAAGCAAACCAAGAAACCCAACAAAGAAAGAAATCAGGAGTCAAACTGAAAGTGATGTCCACTATGATCCTCCAATGATTCTATCAGAAGCTAATTGGACTAGCCTTTGAGGAGAAGAGTTGGAGGGCTCTATTCAGAGACCAAATTAAGACCTGACACCTTTGCTTGAAAGGTGGCTCCAGGTACTGAGCTAGAGAACACTACTGAAGAACCATCAGGGAATAAAAATGGTCCTGAAAAATGAGGACATTTAACCAATCTCTGCCCCATGATTGTATTATTATCTATCTATATAAAAGCCTAATATGCAAAGTACCCCCTCTGGAGTTCAACTGACTGGAAATTCAATCGCTCGCTATGACGTGCGCTGACCACCAAGGGATGGCGTGGAATAAAGGAAGGCCCTGGCCAGCAGCTGGGAAAGAGAGGAGAGGGCCCAGGTGGTGGCTGACAGCTGCTAGGGACCCTACCCATGCACAAATTTCATGCACTGGGCCTCTAGTTTATATATATATATATATATATATATATATATATATATATATATATATATATGTTTATATATATATATATATATATATATATATATAGAGAGAGAGAGAGAGAGAGAGAGAGAGAGAGGATTGATGCACAAAATTCATGCAAGGGACTCAGGCCTCAGCCAGCCCTTGCAGCCTCTCGCAGCCCCAGCTTCGTCCAGGTTGTCTGGACAGTCAGGTTGTCTGGACAGTCAGGTTGTCTGGACAGTCATTCTGTCCGGACAACCTGGACGAATTAGCATATTAGCTCTTTATTATATAGGACTAGAGGCCCAATGCATGAAACTCATGCACAGGAGCAGGGGTCTCTCAGCCTGGCCTGCATCCTCTCCAATCTGGGACCCCTCAAGAGATATCCTGGCTTAGGCCCAAACTAGCAGACAGATATCCCTCTCACCATTCAGGACTAACCACTGACCTGCCTGCCTGCCTGATCACCACTACCTTGCCCCCCCCCCACTGGCCTGATTGCCCCTACCTTGCCCCCTTGCCGGCCTGATCACCCCTACCTTGGCCCCTGCCATCCTGATTGTCCCTAACGTTTCCCCTGCCAGCCTGATCACCCTTGGCCCCCCAGCCTAAGCTGCAGTCTGACCTCTCTCTGCCAGAGGCAACCTGGCCAATCGGGAAGGCACTGCCCCCATCACCCCACTGCTGCTGCCACTGGCAGACACCATAGCTGCCTGAGCCTCAGGCAGCCACTACAGCTTTGTCAGAAAGGACGACCAGATGGTTGTCCAGAAGACGCCTGCCCTAATTAGCATATTACCCATTTATTAGTATAGATTGGAAACAGGTTGCTGCTGTACTCTATCAATCAAAAAAGCACTCTTGTCACATGCGTACAGCTGGGCATGCTCTGCTGGGGAGATCAAGGGACAGTGTATCAAGAAGAGAATATTGAATCTCAGGCTTATAAACAATGTCTTCTACAATTACCCCCAAAAAGGTAATGGGATCTGTAGATACATACTATCAGTCTAGGATAAGCTAATACTAATATAACATAGCTTACTCTATTAGTTCATCCTAGCATAGTGTTAGAGTAGATTTTCCACTTTCTGATAACTGTTTAGTGCCTAAATTCTATTTCTCCAACTGAAAGATATGACAATGAGTAAAAAAAAAAAAAATGATGGGCTCTCACATCGTGACAGGGCACAGAGAAGAGTTATGTGATGACCTTGAATATTTTTTAAAAGTTAATGAAATGCCCATTATCTCAACGTGAGTTTGGGGTTAAAGGTACAATAGGTAAGAGGAACAAGATGGGAGCTCAAACAGTTTATAGCTGAGTGAAGTTCTAGATCAATTTCACCCAGGTGAGCCAGCATCAGTGAGCCTGCGCAGTGTGTGTACTCAGGAGCAGGGAGAACAGCTCTTAGAGAGAGGGAGGAGTTCCCATTCTTTTTTTTTTTTTTAATATATTTTATTGATTTTTCACAGAGAGGAAGGGAGAGGGATAGAGAGTTAGAAACATCGATGAGAGAGAAACATCGACCAGCTGCCTCTTGCACACCCCCTACTGGGGATATGCCCGCAACCACTGTACATGCCCTTGACCGGAATCGAACCCGGGACCTTTCAGTCCACAGACCGACGCTCTACCACTGAGCCAAACCGGTTTCGGCGAGAAGTTCCCATTCTTTAAAAAAAAAAAAAAAAAATATATATATATATATATATATATATATATATATATATATATATATATACATATATATATATATATATATATATTTTTTTTTTTTAAGAGAAAGGGAAAAGGAGAGACAGAAATATCTGTGATGAGAGAGAATCATTGATCAGCTGCCTCCTGCATGCCCCCTACTGGGGATCAAGCCCACAACCCAGTCATGTGCCCTTGGCTGGAATTGAACCTGGGACCCTTCAGTCCACAGGCTGATGAGCCAAGCCAGCTAGGACAGGAGTTCCTATTCTTTTTTTATTATTTCTTTATTGATTAAGGTATCACATATGTGTCCTTATTCCCCCATTACCCGCCACCTCCCATTCATGCCCCCACACCCCTGTTGTCTGTGTCCATTGATTAGGCTTATATGCATGCATATAAGTCCTTTGGTTGATCTCTCCCCTTTACCCCCACTGTCCCCTATCTTCCCTGAGGTTTGACGTTCTGATTGATGCTTCTCTGTCTCTGGATCTATTTTTGTTCATCAGTTTATGTTGTTCATTATATTCCACAAATGAGATCATGTGATATTCATCTTTCTCTGACTGGCTTATTTCACTTAGCCTAATGCTGTCCAGTTCCATCCATGTTGTTGCAAATGGTAAAAACCCCTTCTTTTTTACCACAGTGTAGTATTTCATTGTGTAGATGTACCATAGTTTTGTAATCCAATCACCTACTGATGGGCATTTAGGCTGTCTCCAAATCTTAGCTATGGTGAATTGTGCTGCTATGAACATAGGGGTACATATACCCTTTTTGATTCGTGTTTCTAGTTTATTGGGATATATCCCTAGAAGTGGGATCACTGGGTCAAATGGGAGTTCCATTTTTAGTTTTTTGAGGAAACTCCATACTATTCTCCAAAGTGGCTGCACCAGTCTGCATTCCCACCGTCAGTGAAAAAGGGTTCCTTTTTCTCCGCATCCTCACCAGGACTTGTCATTTGTTGACTTGTTGATAACAGCCATTTGACAGGTGTGAGATGGTACCACATTGTTGTTTTGATTTGCATCTCTCTGATGATTAGAGACTTTGAGCAGGTTTTCAATATGTCTGTTGGCCTTCCTTCTGTCTTCCTTCGAAAAGTGTCTATTTTGATCAGTTGCCCATTTTTTAATTGGGTTGTTTATCTTCTTTTTGTTAAGCTGCATGAGTTCCCTGTAAATGTTGGAGTTTAAACCCTTACTGTTAATGCCATTGGCAAATATGTTCTTCCATGCAGTGGGCTTTCTTTTCTTTTTTTTTAAATATATTTTATTGATTTTCCACAGAGAGGAAGGGAGAGGGATAGAGAGCTAGAAACATCGATGAGAGAGAAACATCAACCAGCTGCCTCCTGCACACCCCCTGCCAGGGTTATGCCCACAACCAATGTACATGCCCCTGACCGGAATCGAACCTTTGACCTTTCAGTCCGCAGACCGACGCTCTATCCACTGAGCCAAACCGGTTTCGGCAACAAGACCAGTGGGCTTTCTTGTTTTATTGATGGTTTCCTTTGCTGTGCAAAAGCTTTTTATTTTGATGTAGTCCCATTTGTTTATTTTCTCTTTAGTTTCCATTGCCCTACGAGCAGTATCAGTGAAGAAATTGCTTTGGCATATGTCAGAGATTTTTCTGCCTATGGATTCCTCTAGTATTTTTATGATTTCCCATTGTATGTTTAAGTCCTTGATCCATTTTGTGTTTATTTTTGTGTATGGTGCAAGTCAGTGGTCCCATAAGTGGAAAACTACACAACACTGAAAAAAGAGATAGAGGAAGACATAAACAGATGGAAGAACATACCATGTTTTGGACTGGTAAAATCAACATCATAGAAATGTCCATATTACCCAAAGCAATCTATAAATTCAATGCACTTACCATTAAAATACCAATGGCATATTTCACAGACCTAGAACGAACTTTCCAAAAATTAATCTGGAATAAAAAAGACCCCAAATAGCTACAGCAATCCTGATAAAGAAGAATAAAGTAGGTGGGATCTCAATACCAAATATCAGGCTGTATTACAAAGCCACTGTTCTCAAAACTGCCTGGTATTGGCACAAGAATAGACATACAGATCAATGGAATAGAATAGAGAACCCAGAAATCGACCCAAGACACTACGCCCAATTAATATTTGACAAAGGAGGTATGAACATACAATGGAGTCCAGACAGTCTCTTCAATAAATGGTGTTGGCAAAACTGGACAGATACATAGAAAAAGGAGTTCCCATTCTTTATGCCCAAAGATCCTTTGAAGTTTTGGACTAAAAAGAGGACAAAAGTTCTTATCTCACTCTCTTAATAATTAGCCAAAAAAAATTTTTATCCCTAAGTCTAAAACCATTGTTTCAAAACACATACACACACACACACACACACACACACACACACACACACACACACACACATCTTCCTTCAAATCTATTATATGCAAATGTTGGAGACTCTGTCTCCTCAAATTCAGACAGCTCACTAATCTTTCCCAACCCTGGAATCCCTATTTGAAGTTCTCCATACCAGTTTTCCCTGGACTCTCAACTGATTTTCCCTCTGCCTCTCTCCTCTCTAACAACACAACTAAAGAGATTTAATCAGTTAGGTTTTCATGCTCAGAAACTTTTAATTGATCACTATGCATAACTAAATATATTCAAAACACTTCAGTCCAGCAATATTCTAAGTTCCTAATGGTTTTGGTCTACATCTCTCATTACTCTCCTTAATGGACCCCTTTCTCCCAGACAGGCCCTTTGCATCCTACATCTGCACCTTTGTATTTGCATTTTCTTTCACTTGAAATGCACTCCTCTCTGTTCTTCAAGGTCTAGTTTATATGCTACTTGAACCCTTTCCTCCCTGATAGACATCATTTCTCCCTCTTCAACTTGACCTCGGGGTCTTGTAGCCATTAACAAACAGATCTGTGTTACAGTTGGTCATATGTGAAGCACATGTTGCAGAAGCACTGAAGAAGAATCCCAGTTCATCCATATCATTGTTATGCAGCATTTGCCAATAGCTGTGGTCTAAATACACCATTGATGATTTTAAGGAATTGGGAAGAATGTGCAAATCGGCTCTCAATAGAGCTAGGAGGAGCAATGTTGCATACTATGCTTAGTTTGTTTCTTTGTAAAATGGGAAATGAATACCTTTCCATGGAATTCTTACAAAAATTAAATGATAAAGTAAATATAAATTTCTCAAAACAGCGTGGCATAGTATAAACACTCCGTGCTATAGTTCTGCTACTCCTACTGCTGCTACAATAGTATCACCACTGCTAGTAACGGCATTATGCCTAGGCCTATGCCTACGCCTATGCCTACACCTACACTTTCTGCTACTAGTATGAATGATACTATCACCCTCCCCCAAACGTAACTGTAAATACCTTGAGGGAGGGAAAGGTAACATGTAGATAGCAAACATTTACCCAAGATTCTTCTTCCTATGGATTAATTTTTATGACCCAGGGAAAGCTACAGAAATGTTCTATACAAAGGCAAAGTTGTAAGAGAAAACACTGAGTAGCAATTATTTGCAAGCTTTTGTAAAAAAAATCTTTAGCCAAAAATTTACATTTAAAATACATGTTTTTAAATGAACAAGTACAAATTTAATGCAATTATAAATGTCATGTAAAACTAAAAATTAGTGAACATGTGAGACAACTCTAAAAATTAAAAATGGATCATTCCTGTATAACTGTAGTCATATAAATTGCCCATGGACTCAACTGTAATTTCATTAGCTTTGATTAAAAGTGAAACAGAAAGAAGGGTAAAGTAGGTCAAAAACTTCCTGATTCCTTTGGAGTTAAAGCATTTCCTAGATTCAAAATGTGTGTGAAAGGATCAGTAAGAACCTATTTCCCATCCTTGGAGGATATGGAAATAAAGATAGGGTATCACTCAATGGGAAAAAATGATTATAATGAGAATGAAAAGCAAAGATGAATTAGGCATGAACTCCAGAGAAAGGATTTCTAAAGCTTGTGACCTTAGCTAGGGACACACAAAGCAGGTTTTATATGGGACTGATCAGGTTTTTCAAAGCCAGATTTTAATTACATCACTCAAGCTTTCTTCCTTTTTTTTTTATTCTACTCCTCTCGCCCACACATGGAAACACACATAAGTCTACACTTATATAAAACCAGATATTGTTCCCAAGCTCTTCAACTAAACCATTTGTATACATCCCTCTCAACCACAGCAGCCCCACAGTTCCATTTTTGGATTTCAAAAAGCACTCCCTCTCATAAACCAGTTTGGTTGTGGGAGGAACAGGAGACAAAAGAAGGAGTGGTGAGAAAGGGAAGAGTTCAGAGACTGAGAATAGCTTCAGTGAACACTGTAAGAGCTGAACCTTTAAGCTCAGTATTTCCAAAGTTTTTTGAGAAACTTAGAATTCACAGAAATATAAGTAATCAAAATTAGAATAAGTAAGAGTGATGGCCACCTTATTTAAGAAATTTCTATTGAAATTAAGGCTTTGTTTTTCTGTTCAATTATAAAAGAAGGTAATACCACAATTCCTCAAATCCAGTCACACCATCAATTTGTTTATAGCTTCTTTGAAGAATTGGGGAAGAAAATATGACCATATTAAATGTGAACACTGGTTTTAAGGTATATTCCATTTCAGAAATGTTAACTCTGGGAAGGGGGGCAAAGTCATGAGGCAAGTGAGATGTGGAGGGAGAGTGTAGAAGTGAGAGTAATAACCCAAATGCAGAAAATCTAGGGCCTCCCGGCTCTGTGGGGAATTGGTCGTAGTTAGCTTTGAGTAGGCTGGTAAGTTGATGGCCACAAAAGAGGGATGAAGCATCTATTCATGACGTGGAAAGTATGAAGTAAATGAAACAGATTGTAAGTCAGAGAACTGTCTCATTTTTCAGCCTACAAAACCATACTATATACACCCTTTCCAAAGCAGACCCTCAGTGTTAGGATTTGGTCAGTAGCACAGACATACACATTCAGATTCAGGGGTGTTGGAAATTTGTTTACAGAAGCACTGAAAGTATTTTCCTTATGGAATTCCATAAGGAAATTTTGTTGTCTATGAACTGTACATTTCAAAGATATCACTACCATATGACTTTTTCACTCCACTTCATACCCACACCACCTGTTTTGTTCTCTGTGGGTTCGATATTCTATACTGAAGGATTTTGGCTTCTAAGTAAATATGTTAGTTTGTATTTCTCAAGAAAGAACCTTGATGGAAAATCAGGGTAACGTGGCACGGAGTTGTGTTCTGATTTAATGTTGATGCACCTCATGGTCTCCTGCATATCTAGAATCTTGACAAGTTTGTTTTTTCTTTTTAAGTGCATTTTTGAGGCTCTTACTATAAGTAAAAGTGGTAGCTTAAGAGGTCTAGCTGACTAAAACCATGATACACTCTCTGTATTTACCTGTAAAAAAAGTCATGCGGCAATATCAGTAAATTAACACCCACTCCTTTCATAGGGAGTCACTAGCAGAGGCAATTGATTTTCTGCTACTATGGAAATGTCATTTGAGTTTACTGAGTAGTAATTCCATTAACCATGAAAAGCTCAGGAAAACTGGAATAATGACAAAAGAAGTCAGAGGGAAACCATAAAAGCCCAGTGCATTTCAATAAGAAAGCAGTAACCATCCCTTCCCCCAACTTTAAATATCACAACGAATTCAAGCAACAAAATAAACAATTCACCAAGAGCACGCTTTATGTACAACTTTAATTTCTTCCTACTGTGTTGTTCATTACTAAGCTATTTGCTTTCTTCAGGCAGTATGAAGGGGAGAGGGAGAGAGAGGAAACTTTTAAAAGACTCATTTAACAGAGAAGTCAATTTCCACTAATGTAGTCTTTGTGTGGAATATGTGGTCCTCTAAAACAATCTATATACACAAATATACATACATTAGACTCTTTTTTTATAACAACAGAAATTATCTCACCTTCAAATATAATCATTATTCTTATCCTGCAGGGAAAAACATGAATATGAGAACCATATTATTTATAATAATTGCAATCTGGTATTTCTGATAGGAATGATTTTCCCTTCGCTTGTATAAAAACAGCTCTAAGTGTAAAAAGAGTAATATAACTATTGTATAACCCAGATTTTACTTTCTAAAAGTTATGCAGGGAAGGAACCAAGATGGCGGCATAGGTAAATGCCTGCACTTGCTACCTCCCACAACCACATAAAAATTACAACTAAAATACAGAACAACTATCATCCAGAACTGCAGGAAAGGTGGCTGAGTGGAAGTACTACAACTAGAGAGGTAAAGAAGAAAGCACATTGAGACTGGTAGGAGGAGTGGAGGTGCAAAATGGGCTGGTCCAGCACCTGGTGTGCTGCTTTTTTAATTGGGAGGGAGATCGCCTCTGCGGAGGCTGCCCAGAGGAGCAAGGGGTCCCAGCCCCACACCAGATCTCTGGCCCTAGGGTTCCAGAGCTGTGGAAAGAAGTCCCTATGGGCCGTAAGAACTACGGACTGTAAAAACCAGTGTGGATTGGGGCTGAGTGACACACAGGCTGCTGGAGGCCCAGCTGCTCCTCTTAAAGGCTGGTACTACAAAATGAATTTACAAGCTCCCACTTCCTCTGAGTTTCAGTGCTGGGTGAAGCTCTGGAAAACACAGACTCATACTGGGAGTAACTGGACTGTCTGGCATCAGAGAAGGAACTCGGGGGCAGCTTTCTTCCAGAAGGAAGTGCTCACAGTGGTTATTGTTCCCCGTCTGGGACCTCCCTGGTGCAGGGCTGACTAGCAGCCATTTCTGTTTGCTCCATCCCAAGTGATTCCCTCAGACCCAACCCAATTTAGAACCCTACTCAAAACCTGAGCTTTTCTATATGAATGGCCTGTCCTTTCTTAGCCTAAAACCTGTCATTCAAGATGCAGCTGGGTCAGGGAGCCACAAACCTATCAATAAAAGGCCCAAGGCTGGCACCAGCACCAGCCTACCTTGCTTCACAGCTGGGCCTTGCATGGATACTTTCAAACCTGATACAAAGAAGAGCTCTCTGTGGCTCCTGCTGGGTGGCCCCAGGCAGTGGCTGAATTTGCACCTCCCTGGAGACCCAAGAACCAGTGTACCCAGGGTCAGTGTCAGACCATCCCAGATTAAAACTCTTCACATCCATAAGTGACACACTTAAGGGGAAGACTACTCAGTGAGCACCAAAGCCCCACTGAAGCAAATCCTGCTCCATAACAGTGTCTCCTACACAGCAGCTTTCACTGTAGTTGCAGCTAGTCCCCATAGCCAATTGGCCTGGAAGTCAATTCCTCCCAGTGACATCAACAGCAGTCAAGGCTCAACTATAGCAAAATTGTGCACACAGCCCACAAAAGAGTGCACCAAGAGTGTCTACCTCAGGTGACTGGGGAGGCTAAGCCATTGGGCCCTATAGGACACCTACTATACAGGACCACCCTGTCAACTCAAGGAGACTTAGCAGCTACCCAATGCATAGAAACAAACACAGGAAAGCAGCCAAAATGCAGAGAGAAAGAAACATGTCACAAATGAAAGAAATGGAAGAAGGCAAACTACTAGATATAGAGTTCAAAACTACAGTTGTAAGGTTACTCCAAGAATCTTCTAGAAACCTCCAAGGATGTGAGAACTTCAAGGATCTTAGTGAGAATACCAAAAAAAAGTGGGAAAGGACCAGTCAGAAATTAAGCATACACTGACTGAAATAAAGAGTAATATACAGGGATTTAACAGTAGACTAGGGGGTCCAGAGAATCAAATCAATGATTTGAAATATGAAGAAACAAAAAAACACCAAACCAGAAAAGCTAAAAGAATCCAAAAATATGAAGACAGTGTAAGGAGCCACTGGGACAACTTCAAGAGTACCAACATCCGAACTTATGGGGGTACCAGAAGAAGACAGAGAGCAAGATATTGAAAACCTATTTGAAGAAATAATGGCATATAACTTTCCCTACCTTTTGCAAAACATAGACTTAAAAGTCCAGAAAGCACAAAAAAAAAAAAAAAAAAGCAAGAGGAATCCAAAGAGAACCACAACAAGACACATCATAATTAAAATGCCAAGGACAAAAGACAAAGAGAGAATCTTAAAAGTAGCAAGAGAAAAACAGTTAGTTATCTACAAGGGAGTGCTCAGATGATTGTCAGCTGATTTCTCAACAGAAACTATGCAAGCCAGTGGGTAGTGGCGAGAAATATACAAAGTGATGAATAGCACGGATCTACAACCAAGGTTACCCGGCAAAGCTATCATTTAGAATTGAAGGTCAGATAAAGAGCTTTAGAGACAAGAAAAAGCTAAAAGAACTCATCACCACCAAACCAGTATTATATGAAATGCTGAAGTGCATTCTGTAAGAGATGAAGAAGATAAAGATAAAAAAATATGAACTAAGTGACAACAAATACATATCTATCAACAAGTGAATCTAAAAATCAAATGAATAAAAAAATCTGATGATGAACAGAATAAACTGGTAAATGGAATAGAATCAGGGGCATGGAAATGAAAAGACTGATGATTCTCAGAGGAAAGAGGATGGGTATGATTTTAATACCCAAGAATTTCCTGCCTGGCTCAGAATCCCAATGCTGGTTGCATCTGGGGAGCAACTTTTTTAGGATAGCATGAATAGGAAATTGTGAAGAATGTCAGAAGAAAGCAGAAAGACATTTTCAGAGAAACCTCCATGTGAGAGGGTGTGGGGGAGGGGGTGCGGGAAGAGATTAGACAAAGATCTTATATGCATGTATACATTACCACATTACTTATGGACACAAACAATAGGGTGGCAAGGGTTTGGGGTGGGGTGGGAACTGGTGGAGGAGATCTATGGAGGGGAAAAGAGGGAAATTCGTAACAATCTCAACAATAAAGTTTTAAAAATATTATTATTATTATTTTAAAAAGTTAGGCAGGAAGTACTTTTCATTGCACTCAACCAGGAAAAAGAAGGAATAATGTGTTCTGCATCAAATGTAGCTATCAAGTTATTTAACATAAAAAAAGTTTATGAAAACTGTGGACTTAGATGCTTAAAGTTTATAAAAGGAGACATGAGAGGGCACACATGCCATCAGAGCTTTCACAGGATCACCAAGGGCTCCAGCCCTAAACAATCAGAGGCCACTTTTGCACATGCTCAGTGAGAGGGAAGAACACTCCAAAGCTTTGCACTGGTGTGTAGGAAGCCAAAGATGGCAATATTCAGTGAGAAGAACACGAGGGCTTTGCACTGGAAGGTAGGAGGCCAAAGTGGACAGGAGAAAGATGAAAGCTGAAACGACTGATTCACCTATAAAACATCACAAAGATTCCAAAGATCACTGTTTTCTCCCTTGATGTTTGCAGATGACATCTATAAGTAAAGATGGAAGTTTTAATTGGCAAGAATGCATGTTCATTTTGTAAGAGATGGGAGAATATAAGGGAAACTACTTAAAACCCCTCAAAATTTCCTCAAATCTCATTCTGTTCATAAATTTAGCCACTGGAAGCAAGATAGGGGACATCTGCATACCCCATCCATGTACGTGCACCTGTGCACTTCAAATTCAAAGCAATGTGCTAAAACTAGCCAGAAAAAAAATAAGTGGAAGTAATTCTTAGGCAAAATGTACACGTACGAAACACAGACATTAAAGAAAATATATTAGAGTATATAAACTGAGTTCTATCATTATTGAATGCCATCCAAAAGTAATATTTTTTTTCTATTCTAGAGAGTTTTTCAATAGCCAGTCCTTCATTAATTTTCCTCATATGGAAAAGCAATGTTTGGTTATTACAGAATTAGACTGGGCCAGAACCCACTAAATAGTAGAACTTATCACAGATGTAGAAGTCCATAAAATAATGTATATATACATTATGCCTTTTAAGAATTTTGGTACAAAAAGTATCCAGGAAATGTGTTTCAGGTTTAGCTTTATCAGTTTTACACATTACCTAGGTCATTTCTTCTATGTGACTGTTGAAATGCCGGTGGGCACCTTAGTCATTTTCAGAATGCTTTCACCTGCATTATCCCAACATATCCCCATGGTAGTCCTTGAGGTGGGAGAAGCAGTATTGTCCCTACTTAACAGATGAAGAACAAAAGTGCATTGAAGTAAACAAGTCAGAGATAATGAAGATAGAATGGAGAGTTAAAGTGACTGACTCTTAGGTTTCAGTCTCACAACAAATGGAATATTCTCTTTCTGGTTACCAATCATAGTATTCTGGCAACATTTCTTTTTTATTTTGGCAATATCCTTTAGTCTATCTTCTACTAGCTATTTCTTACCAATCTTCGTCATTGATTCATATCCCAGATTAATGTTCCTTCTTCCAGAACATCTCCCCTTAGGAATCAGAGAAATATAAGCTGGTTTTCTATCTATTGGTCCAAAAAGAGGGGACACTAACACTTGGTAACTCACCTTTTGGCATGCCATTGCTCTTTATTAACAAACACATCACCTTAAATAAGGCACACTTGGTTTGCTTTTACTGAACAATCAGTCCACCTTTAGAGCTGGAACTTATGAGAGGCATAGCCTCTCATTCTGTTACAAAAACTCTATAGTCCTCCTTGGCTTTTCCCTTTTTTCAGTCCTCATTGAAGTGATTTTTTGTACAAAAATGAAATGGCATACTGTATGAAATAATTTTAAGATCATTTTTAATTCCTTGGTTCATGTTAATAATTGCATATTTGGGAGGAAAGCTAAAATGAGTTCTGATTGTGATAGGTGGAAGGTGGCAACTGAGCTAGCATCCATGCATTCATTTTAAACCACCTGGAGAAATGGAGTATTATTTCATTGCAAAGATCTGAAATCCCAAAATACACACTTTTGTTCTGAGAAGATGACTGCAGTTCTCCACATTAAAGTGACATCTTGGTTGTTTTTAGCATGAGTGGCTTGAGTGCTATACCACTTCATTAAGCCCAGATCAAGAAAAGGTTGATGAGGTCACAGCAGAGGAATGAGGTCACAAGCTACTCTGACCTCACAGAACAAAAGAAATTTAACTGATGAAAAGATGTCCCCAGAGTAGAAGTCAATATCCTTTTGCCATCCCCATCCTTTCAATTGGGAAAAAAAAAGGTGAAGACTAGACTCCTAGTGTGCCCACAATAGCATGAGACCCACAGCGTTTTAAAGTCACCTGTGAATGATGCAATGACTAGCTGACCATTCAATCCTAGAAAGGGCACATTAGCTGTTTCTATCAGTGCATGAGAGCTGAAACAGTGGAGTGTGAAACTGCAATTCCACTATGAGCTCAGAGAATGATTAAAGTCAGAAGTGATCCATGGCTGCTGAGAAACGGAGTCCAAGATTCCTAATATTATCAGTAACATGGAGCAACATAAGATAATTGTGGGTGGCAAAAAAATAGTTAAAGTTTGCTTTTAGTTTTTTAATGAGCCGAGAAAAGCAGTTGGGTTAATGAAAATAATAGTTATCAGCTGTAAATTTTGGAAATGGGTACAATTTTTAAGAGTTTAGAAGGCTGGCTGATCATAAATATTTCAAAGTGCACACTATTAATTCAAGCCAATCAATAATACACCAAAACCCTCCAGCTACACTACCAATGAGATGAAATTTATGCATTACTGTTATTCCCACTGAAATCCATATCCAAAGGTTTGGGATTGGTTATAGCAAGAGAAATTATTATTTTATCAAAATATTATTTATTACTCAAACATTTCTAAAGCAATAACATGTTATGACTCTTTAATTTTTTTAGTAGAAAACTGAGGAGTGGCATTTCTTGAAAACTTGCTACAATCCCACAGGAAAGAAATTGACATCATTACAATGTGTTTTCCTTAACTTGACAGGAAGTCAACTTCAAGCACATTGACTTGAATTGGGATCTCATTTAGGAAGCGTAAGTATCCAATAAACTGTACTATTTTATTTTTACTTGCAAAATACTCAACTTCCAGTGGCTTACCATCCTGTACTTTACTTTTTGAAAAATTGGCATTTCCACGTGGACTTCTGCCAGAATGAGCAATGCAAAGAGCTGGCTTGGACTTGGCATGTCCTTGTACTTCTGGGGATTGATGGACCTTACGACCACCGTTCTCTCGAGCACACCAACACCACCGGGCAAATTAAAAGCGCTCCTGTCAGACAAGCCACAGCCACACTCAAGGACAAAGAGGAGCTGGGTTTGGAACCAGTTTTTTGTTCTGGAAGAGTACACTGGAACTGACCCTTTGTATGTTGGGAAGGTAAGAACTGCCAAAAAAAAGATAAATGATCAGGATATTAAATGCTGAAATTGAATATGAATTGAACATGAAAGCTCACCTAGACTGTGTCTGTAGCCTAGGAACAATTTTAACAAGTGGTATGTTACTTGACAGCTAGCTGAATCTAATTTTTACTTTGTCAGATAACCAGTCAGAAAGGAAATATTTATCTTCTTGTCTCCTTGTTCATGCATCTGCTCTGAGTGGGGAGGTGGACAGGTAGGGTGTTTGAGTGGGATTTAGAGGAAAAGCCTGGGCCCCTGCAAGAGCCATTCAAGTACCAAAAGAAGAAGCATAAGTCTTAGAAATGACAGAATAGGGAAGAAAGAAACTAGGAATGCAAAGGAGGACGCAGAGGGCTTTTTTCTTTTCTTTTCTTTCCTTTTTTTTCCTTCAAAGCATTTCCACAAGTATAGCCCAAGGCCCAAATGTAAGGAGGAGGGATGAGAATACAACATTCTTCATTTCAAAAAATCTTAGCATGTGCTCTATCCTAAAGGATAGCTGGAGACAATCAATGAATATATTCATAAACTTTATACTCAAATTCCCTTGATATATCTATCATTTTCTTTTTAATCCAAGCTTTCTCCTATGTTTACATTATTTGTTTGTTAATAAGAGACCATGTTATGAAAGCAACCAAGTGAGAGAAAATGGGAAACAAGGAACTAATTAGAAAATAAATAATTCATTTAAATAATAACTTAAACACTTGTTTAGCACAAACACTAAGAATATGGGTTTCAGAGTCAGAATCGGACCCATGTGGGTTCCAGACCCTGCTCTGCCAAGGGCTTCCAGAGTGACTTCGGACAGGTTCTCTAGGCCCCATTAGCCTCTGTTTCTTCAAATGTCTAATGGGGATAATAAGAGAACTACAACTTTTCAAGAGTTGTCTATATAAACACTTTCCTCCCACCCATTTCTTTTTTAAAAAATAAGGAAACTCCATACTGTTTTCCAAAGGGGGAGATAGAAACATCAGTGATGAGAATCATTAATTAGCTGCCTCCAGCATGCCCCCCTCCCACTAGGGATTGAGCCCACAACCCGGGCAAATGCCCTGACCTGGAATCAAGCCATGACCACCTGGTTCATGGGTAGATGCTCAACCACTGAGCCACGCTAACTGGGCCCTCCCACTCACTCCTTAACCCAGTTATCTGACTTCTGTCCCCACCATTGCACTAAAGCTGTGTTTCCCATGCTCCTAAGGACTTCCCCACTACCAAAGCCAATGGTTTCATTATACTGATTGACAATGCTAGCCAGCCCCTTCTTCTTGACTCATGATCATTTTCGGTTCATGACCTTCACAATCCTCTCAGCCTCTTTTCTGGTCCTCTCCCTGACCCCAATTACTGGAGGTCTTATAAACTCTGCCCTGGACCTCTCCTCTACCCAAACTCATTCTCTGGGAGGATTCACTACCTTGTGATTTTTTTAATTCTACATTATTTAAAATATTACATATGTCTTCTCTTTCCCACAGTGACCTCTCCCTAGTCACTTCCACCTCCAGCACATGAAATTCTCTCCCTACTTTCTGTGACCATTGGTTATACTTATATGAATGCATATAGTTCCTCTGGTTGAACTCTTACCCTCCTCTGCCTTCCCTGAAGTTTGATGGTCTACTCAATGCTTCTATGTCTCTGGATCTATTTTTATTCATCAGTTTATGTTGCTCATTATATTCTACAAGTGAGATCATGTAATATTCATCTTTCTCCAGATGGCTTATTTGGCTTAGCATAATGCTCTCCAGGTCCATCCATGTCATTGTGAATGGAAAGAGTTTTCTTTTGTAGAGTAATATTCCATTGTGTAGATGTACCACAGTTTTGTAATCCAATCATCTGTTGATGGGCACTTGGGCTATTTCCAGATCTTAGCTATGGTGAATTGTGCTGCTATGAACATAGGGGTGCATATATCCTTTCTGATTCATGTTTCGAGTTTCTTGGGATATAATCCTAGAAGTGGGATTACTGAGTCAAATAGGAGTTCCATTTTTAATTTTTTGAGGAAACTCCATACTATAGCTATACCAGTAGCTATACCAGTCTGCATTACCACCAGCAGTGCAAGAGGGTTCCTTTTGTCCTCACATCCTTGCCAGCACTTGTTGTTTGTTGATTTGTTGATGATAACCATCTGACCGGTGTGAGATAGTACCTCATTATCATTTTGATTTGTATAACTCAGATGACTAGTGACTTTGAGCATGTTTTCATATATCTCTTGGTCTACTGTGTGTCCACTTTCAAAAAGTGTCTAGGTCCATTGCCCATTTTTTTTATTGGATTGTTTATCTTCCTTTTGTTAAATTGTCTGAGTTCCCTACAAATTTTGGAGATTAAGCCCTTATTGGATAAAACACTGGTAAATGTATTCTCCCATGCAGTGAGCTCTCTTGTTGTGTTGTGGATGGTATCTTTTGCTGTACAGTAGCTTTTAATTTTGATGCAGTTCAATTTGTTTATTTTCTCCATAGCTTCCACTATCCTAGGAGCTGTATTGGTAAAGATATTGCTATGTCTGATATTTTGCTGCCTATGGATTCTTCTAAAATTTTTATGGTTTACCATCATATATTTAAGTCTTTTGTTCATTTTGAGTTTATTTTTGCATATGGTGTAAGCTGGTGGTCTAGTTTCATTATTTTGCATGTATTTGTCCAATTTTACCAACACCATTTACTGAAGAGACTGTTTGACTTTATTGTATACTCTTGCCTCCTTTGTCAAATATTAATTGAGCATAATGACTGGGGTCTATTTCTGTCCTATTTGTCTACATGTCTGTTCTTGTTCCAGTATCAGGCAGTTTTGAGGACAGTGGTTTTGTAATAATAGTTTGATATCTGGTATTGTGATCTCTCCAACTTCGTTCTTCTTTCTCAAGACTGTTGTGGCTACTGGGTCTTTTTTTATTTAATATGAATTTTTGAGAGTTTGTTCTAAGTCTGTGAAATATGCCATTAGAATCTTAATGGAGGTTGCAATGAATCAATAGATTACTTTGGGTAGTATAGACATTTTAATGATGTTGATTCTACCAATCTATGAACACAGTATATTATTTTATTTGTTTATGTCTTCCTCTATCTCTCTTTTAATGTCCTATAGTTTTCTGAGTATAGGTCTTTTACCTCCATAGTTAAGTATATTCCTAGGTATCCTAATTTTTGGGGGGTGTAATGGGATTTTTTGTTTGTTTGTTTCTATTTCTGTGAGTTCATTATTGGTGTAGAAAAAAAAAGCCATAGATTTCTGGGTATTAATTTTGTACTCTATTACATTGCCGAATTCATTAAGTCTAGCAGTTTTTTGATAGAATCTTTAGGGTTTACTATGTACATTATCATGTCATCTGTGAATAATGACAGTTTTACTTCTTTTATTAATCTGGATGCCTTTTATTTCTTCTTCTTGTCTGATCACTATGGCTAGCATTTCTAGTACTATGTTAAATAGGAGTGGTGAAAGTGGGCATCCCTGACTTGTTCAGTTCTTAGGAAAAGTGGTTTTAGTTTTTGCCCATTGAGTATGATGTTGGCTGTGGGTTTTTCATATATAGTTTTTATTATGTTGAGGTATGACTCCTCTATTCCCACTTTGCTAAGAGTTTTTAACAGGAAATGGTGTTGGATTTTGTCAAATGCTTTTTCTGCATCATTTGATATGACCATGTGATTTTTGTCTCTCAATTTGTTTATGTGATATATCACATTTATTGATTTGCAGATATTATACCAGCCTTGCATCCCCGCAATAAATCCCACTTGATCATGTGTGTGATCTTTCTAGTGTAATGCTGGATCCAGTTTGCTAGAATTTTGAGGATTTTAGCATCTATGTTCATCAGGGATATTGACCTATAATTCTCTTTCTTTTTAGTGTCTTTATTTGGTTTTTGGGTTAGGGTAGTGCTAGCTTCACAGATAGAGCTTAGAAGTGTTCCTTCCTCTTGAATTTTTTGGGACAGTCTAAGGAAGGTGGGTTTTAGTTCTTCTCTGAATGTTTGGTAAAACTCTCCCCATGAATCCATCCAACCCAGGGCTTTTGTTTGATGGAAGATTTTTTTTATTATTATTATTATTACTGCTTCAATTTCCTCCACAGTTATCAGCCTATTCATATTTTTTTATTCTTCCTGATTAAGTTTTGGAAGATGGTCTTTTTCTAGGAATATATCCATTTCTTCTAGGTTGTACAGTTTGTTTGAATAGAGTTGTTCATAGTATATTTTTACAATCCTTTGTATTTCTGTGGGGTCAGTTGTTACTTTATGTCTTTCATTTCTGATTTTGTTTACTTGTGTCCTTCCCCTTTGCTTATTAGTGATCCTGGCTACAGGTTCATCAATCATATTTATCCTTTCAAAAAAACAGCTCTTGTTTTTACTGATCTTTTGTATTGTTTTTTGTTGGTGGTGGTTTTTCCTTTTTTTGGTCTCTATGTCATTTATTTCTGTTCTGATATTTTTTTAATATATTTTATTAAATTTTTACAGAGAGGAAGGGAGAGTGATAGAGAGTTAGAAACATCGATGAGAAACATTGATCAGCTGCCTCCTGCACAACCCTACTGGGGAATGTGCCCACAACCAAGGTACATGCCCTTGACCGGAATTGAACCTGAGACCTTTCAGTATCCACTGAGCCAAACTGGTTTCAGCTCAACTCTGATCTTTATTATTTCCTTCCTTCTGCTTACTCTGGGATTTTCTTGTTGCACTCTTTCTAATTCTTTGAGTTGTAGAGTTAGGTAATATATTACCACTTTTTGTTGTTGTTGTTGTTGTTGTTTTGGTTTTGGGTTTTTTTGTTTTGTTTTGTTTGTTTGTTTGAGGTAGGTCTGTAATGCTATGAACTTCCCTCTCAGGACTGCTTTCACTATGACCCATAGATTTTGGTTTGTTGCATTTTCATTGTCATTTGTTTTTTATTTCTTCTTTGATCACTTTAGTAACCCAATCATTGTTTAAGAACATGTTATTTAGTCTCCAAGTCCTTGATTTTTCATTGTAGTTAATTTCTAATTTTATGCCATTGTGATCTGAAAAGATGCTTGATATGTTTTCAATCTTCTTGAATTTGTAGACACTTAGCCTGTGTCCTAATATGTCGTCTATCTTTGAAAATGTCCCATGTTTACTTCATAAGAATGTATATTCCACAGTCTTGAGGTGAAATGTTCTGAAGATGTAAATTAAGTCCATCTGATCTAATAAGTAGTTTACAGTTGCTGGGTTGTTGTTATTGTTGTTATTGTTGATTTTTTGTCTACAAGATTTATCCAGTGATGTCAATGCAGTATTAAAGTCCCCTACTATGATTGTATTGTTGTCTATCTCTCCCTTGATATCTTCCAAAAATGTTTTTTTATGTATTTGGGTGCTGCTGCATTGTGTGAATATATATTTACCAGAGTTATATCCTCTTGTTGTATCAATCCCTTTAGTATAATGAAGTAGCCCTCCTTATCTCTTGTTATGGCCTTCACTTTGAGGTCTATTTTTTCAGATATAAGTATTGCTACTCCAGCAATTTCATTTCCTTTTGTCTGAAAAGTATTTTTCCCCTGCTTTATTTTCAGCCTGTGTATGTTCCTTGTTCTAAGGTAGGTTTCTTGTTGACAGAATATATATTGGCCATGTTTTCTTATCCATTCAGCCACCCCATGTCTTTTGATTGGAGCACTTAATCCATTTATGTTTAACATTATTATTGATAAGTAGTTGTTTTTAGCCATTTTTCTTTATGCCCACGTTTCTTCTTCCGTTTCTATTTCTTCTTGTTACAACAGTCCCTTTAGCATTTCTTGCATTGCTGGCTTGATAGTTATTAATAAACTCCCTTAAGACATTTTTTTTCTAAAAAGCTCCTGATTTCCCTTTAGCATTTCTTGCATTGCTTGCTTGATAATTATTAATAAACTCCCTTATGACATTTTTTTTCTAAAAAGCTCCTGATTTCCCTTTTAATGGATAGAGTGTTCTTGGATTAAGTCCTTTATTTTGCATCACTTTGCATACTTCATTCCATTCCCTTCTGGCATGATGAGTTTCTGTTGAGAAATCGTTTAATAATATAATGGGAGATCCCTTGTAGGTAACTCTTTGTTTCTCTCTTGCAGCCCTTAATATTCTCTCTGTGTTGTTAACATTTGCTGTTGTAATTAAGACATGTCTTGGTGTGGGTCTTTTGGGGTTCATCTTGTTTGAGACTCTCTGTGCTTGTGTGACTTTTTTCTTCCCCAAAAAAAGGGGAGGTTTCTGTCATTATTTCTTCAAGTAGGTTTTCTATTCCTTGATCCTCTTCTTGTCCTTCTGGCACCCCTATTATATGGATGTTTCTTTGTTTCATGTTGCCACAAATCTCTATTAAGCTCTCCTCCTGCTTTCTAATTTTTTCTTTAATTGCAGTTCAGATTAGGTATGTTTTTTCTACCCTGCCTTCTAATTCACTGATTTGGTCTTATAGTCCACTATTGAAACCTTACATTGTGTTTTTTACTGTGGCTATATCATTCTTCATTTCCTCTTGATTCTCACATATGTTGGTAATTTTCTCTTCTAGATGGTTCAGGAATTGTATGACCCTTACTCTGAATTCTTTCTCTGACATATTGTTTTCTTCCATTTCATTTTGTTCCTTTCTGGAACTTCCTCCTTTTCTTTCCTTGGGGATTTGTTTCTTTGTCTACCCATTTTTCTTTCTCTTTCTGGCATTGGGCTCCCTACTTCTGGTCCAAGAGGTTGAAGCCCCTAGTGGTTTAAAGGTCTTGCCAGACTGAAGGTTGGGTCTGCCTTGGGTTTCATACCTTTATTGTTTCTGCTCTGAGTTGTAACCCTTCTCCCAAAGTTCTGGTCCGTCAGTTGTCCACTTCAGATTATCAGGGTCTGAGGGGACACATGCACAGTTCCTCTGGTGTGTGACTCCCTGTGAGGGCCCATATCCCTCTGGCATTCACTGTGTGGTCCTGGCACCCAAATCAGGATGGTGCCCTATGACCTTCTGGCAGTGCACATGCAATGTGGTCCTGTGACTTGTGGATGGGAATACCATGTCACACCAGCAGCTCTGACCTGGGCCATAAGTAGGGTGTGCTCCAGGTGACATCCTTCAGTGTCTTTCCATTGTACTTTAAATCATCCAGACCCCCCACACACACACACACAACTTACAGGGCCATTCCTCCCTGACCCAGTCTGCCTCCTGGCCTCCCACATCACATGCTATTCTTTCCCTCATTCTTATGTTCCAGGGGCATAGCCTGTGTCAGTTCCTATAACTTGTCAAGCTTTGCCTTATTGTTAACTCATAATGAAATGCTCTTCCCCTGGCTTCTCTCATGGCTGCCTCTTCATTCAGATTTGGGTCTTTCTATACCATTCTCTAATTTAGGCCCTTCTATTAGACTCTCTCACTACCCTTATTTTTTCAGAGTTCTAATCACAATCTAAAATTTAAGTGTTTATTTACATGTATATTGTCTGAAGTCCCAGACTAGACCATAAAATCAGTGTGGACAAAGATATTGCTCCTATTTTATTATCAAATCCCATAAAGCACTATTATATAGAAGATGCTAAAAAATGATGCAGTTAAGAATTAAATAAGCTGCCGAAACTGGTTTGGCTCAGTGAATAGAGCGTCAGCCTGCAGACTGAAAGGTCCCGGGTTCGATTCCAGTCAAGGGCATGTACCTGGGTTGCGGGGACATCCCCAGTAGGGGGTGTGCAAGAGGCAGCTGATTGATGATTCTCTCTCATCGATGTTTCTAACTATCCCTCTCCCTTCCTCTCTGTAAAAAAGCAATAAAATATATATTTTTTAAAAGTATTAAATAAGCTGACACATGGAAAACTATTAGCACAGTGTCTAGTTTGGAGAAAAATCTTAATTGTTACCCTGCAGTAGTAGTGGTGGTAGCAGTAACAGTTATAGTGCTAATAGTAGTTTTCCTTGACTTCTCCCTTTCCTTTTCTTCTTCCTTCATGCACAGCCAGTCACCACATCCTATCCATATTCCTTGCCAGTTTTTCTCAGATTCACCTAATCTTCTCCAATCTCTATCATTACTGAGGTCCTTCTGTTCTTCATGATTAGACTCACTAAGCAGGCGCTTGCCTGCCTCCCTGTGGAGAGACTCATTCATCCCTCGCCCCAGGACTCAGAACATTTATCTCCTTAAAGCACCCTTCCCATCACATTGCTCCTCTGATTAAGAAAGCACTGGAGAACTCTTAGCATACAGTTTGAGGACTTTCAGAAAATAACTCCTCCTCCCTTAACCAGCCCTCCCTTCAATTTCTCAAATCTAGCCCTGATCCCAACTGAGCTGGGTCTCCTTAATGGCCCTGACACACGTACCACATTTTCCCCTACCCCAGAAGTATGCCCGTGCTACTGCCCTGCCCAAGACATGCAGTCACCTACTCTCTGTTCAATCACATTCAAATTCCTTAGGCCCAGTTTAAAAGCCATTTCCAATATAAACACATCTTCTATCTACTCAGAATTCCAAAGATTTCCAGTTACTCAATATCTGTAAAACATTTTTTCCAACTAAATATACTAGTACATGGCTACTGATAAATTACTTTAAGAAAAAAAGTTGTATTCAGTAACTGCTTTGTATGAATGGACAATTTAAACCCCTCTTCTCTTCTCCCAAGGAGAGAAACTGAAACATCACTTCGAACCTTCCCTATACCTCCCCAACACTGAAACCCAGCACAACATTGCAGAAAGACAAGGGTACCTAACATTTTATTGGTCTACTAAAGTACTATGTGTCAGTCAGTCACATTCACAAAGAGATCACTTCATTGCCATAACAATGCTTTGAGGTAAATACAGTTCACCACTTTTAGGTAATTAGCCCAGAAAACTTAGCTTACAGAGGTCATTGTCATTGCTCAAAGTTACACAAAAGATTAACAGTAAAAGCCCAGATAAAATATACACCAAAATCTGACACTGAAGCAATTGGCTTTCCTTTATGTTGCCCAACATGCATGTGGTTCTGACTTTAGACTCAGCCCTGAAAGATACACAGAAGAATCAATGATATTATGGTAGGGCGAGAAATCTAACCAAGCCTGACTATCTCCTGACGCTGGAAATACTTAGCTGTGTAGCACTGTCTAGTTCTCATGATAAGTGCTTACTCTTTTCTAATTAACCCAACCCAGGACACAGAACATGTCATGTATCCCTAACGTCATTGCCCAGACAACACACTGGCAATTAGTGGGAGTTTTCATGCTGTTCTGGGTGTACTACCCCCACATGAAGAAAACAATTATCTCTTTACTTACCCAGGCACTTTACCCCCTTACTTTCTTTTTAAAGAGAATTCATCTACCTTTCATCCCTTTACACTTCAGGGGCATGAGCTTGTCACTCTGAGCTCTGGAAAATGTCTGTTTAGAGAGCCTGCCTGAGTATTTGCTTATTTCAGAAAAAAAGTATTGCAACAATTATCAGTTGTAATTGGTGTAGCCTCATAAAATCCACACTGGGCTTTCTAGGGACAGGCAGTGTCAAGGTAAATCTAGGTTATATTGGCATATGCAAAGGGAGAGATGCAGAGAACTCGTGTTTATGCACAAATCTGTAGTTCCAAGTCATACTGAGGTTAACAACTACACGGAAGCTGTCTAACCACAAATCGAAAGCACTTACTGCACTCCTGGAAAGATATGAGGCACTACGAAAGATGGCAAAAGGACTGAAACTCACCCTTGTTTTTAAGATCCTAAATCAACTAAGATTTTTCATAATCAGTGTTCCCATCATTCACTATTCCTTTGGCTGAAGATCTTACAGACTAAAGAATTATTAGGTTAAGTAGACTACATACCCGTCTCGTTCTGTCTAGGAGATTTGGGGAAGAAAAATGTTTTCCCAAGATATACAAAACTATATGCTGTAAACTCCACTCTAGAAACTCCTTCCTTCCTCTAAAGAGCTGGTGCTCAGTCGGTGTTGGCTGAATTTAATAAGGATATGTATATAAAACATTTTATTAAAGTGCCAATTTGCTGAGTGACTTAGAAAAGCTGTTAATGCCTCTTTGCAATTTTCCCAACCAAATAAGTATCTATGGCTGGCAAACTCTAATGTTGAATGCACATTGCTGTGTTGGTCATTAGGCTAGTGTCTCTCTGCTCTACATTCACCTTTCCGTACTCCACTTTGTGATGCTGGTGCTGGGACTCTGCAAGCCACAATATCTCCTCTTCCAACTAGTTCCCTGGAGGGTTCTGAGAGTAGAATGCTCTGAATGGGAACCACCAAGGCAGGAGGGGTGAGAAGGGACTTGCTACTTTTATCCAGCCAGCAACTGATTCCAGTTTCTTGGTTCATTCCACACTCATAGCACCAGCCTTATCACTATCCCTCACAAATATCAGCACCAGTGGGTGGCAACTCCTTCTCAGAAAGCTCAATTCTGCAGAAAGTAGCTGCTGGGCACACCTTCTCTAAGCTCCAGAATCCTCAGCCCCAGTGGACAGCACTCCATCTCAGATGTCTGAGGCCCAGCCTCCTCCCAACATGTAGATTCTAAGAGACCCAACCTCTGCCCTATGCTCCCCAAGCTGTGTCCTGGTGTTACTATCCCTCCAAAACCTCAGGGTTCCCTTTGTGCCTTTAAATTCTTTCCTAAAATAAATAGTGTAGATTTGTTCCCTGATTGGATCCTGAACTGAAACAATTATATTCCCCAGACACCAATTCTCTGTAAGTAGATCCTGCTCTTTCATAGCTGGTATTCTTCCTTTCATGAGAGCTACCCCTGATTTGCTACAATCCCTTCTCCACTATTCCTTCCCTTGCTCTTACAGATTCAACAGCAAACACACACTCAGACACTACTTGAAAGATGCTTGCTAGCTCTTTCAAACACACGTGAAGTGATTTCACAAACAGCTTTACTAATAACTATAATCCTACATCTCACACTATTTTTTTCAATAAAATTTTACTGAGCATTTACTACATGTGAGGACCCACACTAAGATAAAAGCCACATGGTTCCTGACTTCAAGGAGCTCTCAGTCTACAGAGTTCTTCAAATTCTTCCAGTTCATCCATATTAGATTAAAACAAAGATAGCAGATCTGAGGTTCAGCCCATATTACTGGTATCAGCTAGCCAGATGGCTCTGAGGAGCCAGAACCTCCTCCACAGCAGCAACGATGTTTAGCCTTCAGTTACTTAATAAGCTCTCTCTATGGGCAGAGAACTTAAACTTGGCCTATGATGATCACAACTTTGTTTAGCTTTGCTATTGTATTGAAGAAAACCATTTAGATGACAAATAGAAGATCTCAAAACAATCAACTTCTATTCTTTCTTTTTCCCCTAAATAATCTGTCAAGCCCTGAATTAACCTGCTTCATTCTAAGTGAAAGTCCTATCCACATACCTTGAAAACATATATATCTACATGTATATTTACATGTATATTTACATATATATGTAATCACATGCAAGCATATATATTTTTTAATTTTAAAGAAATCCTGAGATCCTTGTCCTCCTCCCGATTCCATTCTGCTGCCTGGGAATAGAGTTCCACTTGGAATGGATTTTCATTTCTTTGTGGCCAGATCTGAATAAATGGCTTTCCATTCTACACAATAAGAACTGGGCACCTCTGCTTTTTTATCTGCATAAATAGAAGATTTGGACTGTGAAAAATAATAATACTGTATATGGAATGAAGGAATGTGAACGCTTCATATTCTAAATAGAATTCTTTCAGTAGAAAAAATCCCCAGCTATTTTTTCAGTCAATTTTGGTCTCTTATTTCCCTTCCCTGATAAGACACAGCTGAATTCCTACAGGCAGCAAAATCACTGTCTTCCTGGTTTGGCCTCGAGTCAATCTGAGATCAGCTCAAAGCCACAACCTCCAAACTCATGTTGTGCATATATTTTCAGGTGTCTTCTCGGTGTCTATACCATTTAATCCTCAGAGCAAAACTCCCCCAGCAGTGCTTCAGGCAGTCTTCTTCAGCTTTACCACCCCATGTGCATTTCAAAAAGCCAACAGGTGTCTGCCTTCTCTGCTGCATGCCTGAAGGTTTGAAGGGAGCAGAGAAGAGTTGGGCATACTAACACCTTTTTCTTTATGCGTGTATATCATCCAAAAAAATAGCATTAAGTTTAGGATACTAAATGCAAAGTGGAAAAACTTTACTTACTAATCAACCTATATTTGTTCTTTGATACAATCATGTTCAATGAATATTAGTTTTTGTAGCTAGACACTGTAAACATTTGAATGAAAAAAATGTTCTATTTGAAAGGAGATCATATGTTAGGACTAAATGGAAAATTTATTTCTGACAACTGTTCATTGTCTATGAGATTTTGGTGCTTTTTCCTCCTAGCTTCATTCAGACATGGACAGGGGAGATGGATCCATCAAATACATCCTCTCAGGAGAAGGTGCAGGCATCGTGTTTACCATCGACGACACCACTGGGGACATTCATGCCATTCAGAGGCTTGACCGAGAAGAAAGGGCTCAGTACACTTTAAGGGCTCAAGCCCTGGACAGGCGGACAGGCAGGCCAATGGAGCCTGAATCAGAGTTCATCATCAAAATCCAAGACATCAATGACAATGAGCCCAAGTTTCTGGATGGACCTTATGTTGCCAATGTGCCAGAAATGTCACCAGTGGGTAAGGTGGAGTTCACTGATTCTCATAGAGTGATTCCGCTATAGAAGGTCCTCCTGTCTAAATACAGAAAAGAAGATTATGCAGAATAGCTCACAAACTATGAAACTTAACCAAAAGTGACAACCAAGTCCTTAGGCAGGACACTACCTAAGCACTGAAAACAGCCAAAATAAAATATAAAATTAATAACAAAGCTAGTGTTGTTATTCAGTTCTAGTTTTTCAAAAACAAAGATGGATGGATGGATGGATGTTTGGTTCATAAAGGAGAAGCATTTTGGAATAATTAAAAGAGTAGTGAAGAACCAAAAAAACTGAGTTGTCCTTATTGGTTATTAAGATTTAAAATATAATTACAAATTAAACATCCCTAATTTCCAAAGAGGTACAAGATAGGAGTTATGGAAGCTTGACCTAGAAAAGGAAGCAAATATAACATTAGCAAATGCTTTAAGATTGTCTATTCTGGATTGTGTCCAGCCTTTAGCAATTCAATTTGAACAGATTTCCACAAACTCTCTTCCCAGGGACCTCTGTTATCCAAGTGACAGCCACTGATGCTGATGACCCAACCTATGGCAACAGCGCCCGGGTAGTGTACAGCATTCTCCAGGGCCAACCATACTTTTCTGTGGACTCCAAAACAGGTATTTGATGCAAGTCAAGTCAGGGGTGTTTGTTTTATTCCCTAATAATGTATAACTGCTACTATAACAGACCCAACTCTCCTTTCAAGGACTCTCCAGTGAGTGTAATAACCAGAGAAGCTTGTTATAAACTTTGGGATTAAGACAGGGGGAAAAAAGAGGAGGGTAAGAGCAGTGCAGTGCTATGTATAGACAATGTACAGAGCATGACTGGAGAGACCAAACGGCCTGCCTACACATAATTACCTTCTCATTAGCCTTCAAAAACTCCTATGGCTGTATTTATCCCCAGGGATTAAGGTCTTTTAGAACTCTAAGAAGACCTGAGAGGATTAACATATTAACCTGGCTCAAAATAGAACCAGGACCATTGATTTTGAAACTAGAAAGAGCCCGTAGAGAATTCACCCAATCTATCCCCAACTCACTTACTAGATAAGGAAATTGGGAGTTAAGAAATAAAAATGTGCTTCTATTTGTAGGTATGTCCCCTGACATGTAGACTGGTTTCTTTCGACTGAACCACCCTGTACTAAGCAAAGTAAAAGGCCAGAATGAATGGACACTAGTATAGACAGGTTTGATAAGGGAAAAGTTCAGAGCATAGGATGGTACCCCCTTCATCCCCTCCCAAAAAAGGCCTATGCTGAGCAGGAAGCTCTAATAGGAAGAACAGCACAGAGAACTGGGTGGGCAAGGAGCAATGTGGCAAAAAAAGGACAAATCCATGGAAGCTTTGTTTTGTTTTGTTTTGTTTTTCAGTTTTACCTGAGAGCTTTCATTGCAGAATTTGTTTTATGTGTGAAGAAGTCCTTTTAATACTTCTTAGTTGGGCAGAATAATGAGTATATCCTTATTATCTTGCACTGTTCCAGGCTTTCTCCCTTTTAAAATACTTCTATATCTGAGTCTCCAGATATTCCTGTGAACTTATGAAACCTATGGAAGTACTGTTATTCCCATTTTATATACAAGAGAATTGAGGCCCTAAGAGTAAGTAACTTATAGACCCAGAGGTAAAGTCAATGGTCCATGCTCAAAGTCATCTTTTTATTAGAAAGAGAAAAAATGCATTTCTATGAGCAACCTGATACTTTTTTTCTCCCCAGAAGTCCTAAGGGGAATCAGGCATTCATAAAATCATATCATAAAAGTAAAAAAGTGAAGGACTGTAAATTAGTAGGAGGAAAGAAAAAGAGATTGTAGTTAAGGACTTCTACAAAGCAGTAACTTTAACAATTCTAAACATGGGGAACAGTATAAGGGTGCCACAGGGAGGATAAGTACAGACAGGAAGAGGGTAATGTGTCCTTTATATCCTACGAGGAACCTTGCATTATTTTGACAGCTCCCAGGGGGTATCTTTAGTGTTAAGGTCAAAATGCATGAAAAGATAGTTATTGTTGTGCCCATAGGGCATTAAAAAAAAGAAAAAGCTGCATATTTCACTTTAGAATGTTGTTACTAAATGCAATATATACATTATAAGATTTAAACTGCGGACTGGTTTATGGTCCCAATTCCTTCCCTTAGCATGTAAAGGTCTATTTAGCCAAGGGTCATGTTGTAAACTTGCAATAAACAATTCTTGAATCTTTGCCTAGGGCTTAAAAAAAAAGTAGATAAAACATGACCACACATCTTGGCAGGATTAAAACACATTTCACTGGAGTTTGATTTAGTCCTGCTTAATGAGACAGTTTTAGCACTGTGCTATGCTCCTTCTTACTGTCTGGGGAAGCTGATTTCTTATGCATGTTCAATATAAACAACTCACAGAGCAACTTTCACGTCCTAGCTCATGGAATTCAGTGAAGCACAGATGCTTGCAGTATATAACAAAACAGAATGAATATACAACAAAAGGAAAATCAAATTAGAATTCCAACCCTGCTTATAGGTATTGGGGAGGCAGGAAAAAGCAGACTAGGAGTGAGTTACCTAAAGAAGTCATTCATTCTACAAGGGCTCTGAGGGCTGAAGAAGAATTTATCTAAAATCACAGTTTTGTGGTAGAGATCAACCAATGAACTCGTATGCATATATGCATAACAATGGGGTGATGGGAGGGGGGGAGGACTAGAAGAGGTTAATGAGAGGTTAATGGGGGGGAAAGGAGGACCTAAGTAATACTTTTAACAATAAAGATTTTTTAAAAATAAATAAAATCACAGATTTGCAGACACATGAAGCTCTGTTTTCTGGGCCCTAAGCCCGTTTCCTTTAGTGAGATGGAGCAGCCTGACAGCACCATGACTGCTAGCTCAAATCTGTCAGAGAACCGTTGCTGCCACCTCCTGTTACATATCAGTACTGCAGACAGAGGAAATCAGCCCTCTGCATTTACTCATCATTTATGTAAGCACAGCACTTTCTTGAAGCTGGGATTCTGACATCAAGTTCAATAAAATAGAGGTGACTTGCATGTCTACTCTATATATTAACAATGCACAAGGGAGCACCCAATCTTAAAAACTGGACTTGAGGTTTTGTTTTTAAAAACAAAGTCATTTCACCAGCTCGTGTTTCTCAGTGGTTACAGCATCAGTCTGCACCCCTGAAAGGGTCCCAGGTTTGATTCCCAGTGAAGGGTCCATAGATGGTTATGGAATCCCTCCCCATCCCTAGTCCAGGCACATGTGGGAGGCAATGTGTCTCTCACACCAATATCTGTCTCTCTCACTCTCACCCTCCCTCTCTTCCTCGCTTCTTCTGTCAATTCCATTCTCTCTGAAAAGCAAAAATAATATATATCCTCAGCTGAGGATTCACACACAAAACAATAATAATTAAAAACAAAACAAAATCATTTCTATCCTGCAGGGGTAATTAGGACGGCACTCACTAACATGGACCGAGAAGCCAAAGAATACTATGAAGTGATTATTCAAGCTAAGGACATGGGAGGGCAGCTTGGAGGATTATCTGGGACTACAACAGTCAACATCACCCTCTCAGATGTCAATGACAACCCACCCCGCTTTCCCCAGAGTGAGTATCTAACCAATGAGAGTACAGGTTCTCAGGCCAGAGGGGTCATTTGTTACAGAGATGAAAGAGAAAGACCTGGGTTCCTCTTTAAGTTTAATTATTCATGATTCCTGTCCTACAATTATCATGCAATTCTCATTTAACCATTTCCCTTCTTTGTCCCACAGCACTTTTTCACTATCACCTCCCTAGGAGCCCTTTTAGACTTTTTCCCTAATTGCCATGCCCTGCCCCTTCATAAAATTAAATATGAAGGAATTAGGTTTTGTTGGGTAATGGTAAGCCATTGTATTATCTAAGGTTTTTTCACCTCTCCCCCAACAAGAACCAATTTCTGTGCCCTAGGGGATGATACTCCCCAGCTGAGAATGCACACAGGAAACTAAAGTAGTGACCCACCTCACCATCTAACCAATCAATTCACAAGCAGGTACAAAGTACCTGCTTTGTAAGGGCATTGAGCATGAGAGGCACAAGATACTTGAAACCCAGGCCTGGGTTTCTACAATCATCAAAAGTTAACCAAGAAGCAGCATTTTCTGTACCACTTGGTTAAGGCAGAATGAAGCCTTCACAATAAACTAAAATGAATGAAGGCTTCATAAAAGGATGAGAACTCATCAGGGGGGTGGAGGAGGCGACTGAAGAATATAATTCATGTAAATAGGCAGAAAGGAGAACATTATAGAAGGGAGAAGCCATTCGTTCAAAGATTATTTGGTTTAGGCACTTTTCTTTGTATGGGATATAGAACAATACACAAAACAAATGAAATATCTGCTCTCTTAGAGCACATTCAAATAGAAATCTGAATATAAGGATAGAAATGTATATAAAGACCTGCAAGTTAAGTTGCAAGTATAATTTTACGTTTAATGAAAGGAAGACTTGTCCTTTGTGTTCCAAATGTGTTCCATGTCCAATGAAAGTCACTGACAGGTTTTTGAGCAAGGATAGGCACAAAAGAAAGCCTAATTAGAGAGTCATGCATAGGTTGGCAGGGATGGAAACTAGAAGCAGGAGAGTCCATTAGGAGACCTGGAGAGTGATCCAGATGTGAAACAATCCTTTACTTAAGGATTTAAGTAAAAGGCAGAAGGAGAGAACTGAGACAAATAAGAAAACACAGATTTCTGCTTCTTGATTTTTCTCTCTTTCTCAGAAGGAATTAAAATTTGGGGAAATAGTCCATTAGGAAGAATTGAAAGACTGAAAAGTGTTATACTTCTTGCCACTCTAAAAGGAAGATTCACTGAGATAAGAAATAATTTTGGGCCTGGCCAGCACGGCTCAGTGGTTGAGCTTCGACCTATGAACCATTAGGTCATGGTTTGATTCCCTGTCAGGGCACATGTCCACATTGTGGGCTTGATCCCCGGTGTGTGTGTGAAGGAGGCAGCTGATCAATTATTCTCTCTCATCACTAATATTTTTATCTCTATCTCCCTCTCCCTTCTCCTCTGAAATCAATTTTAAAAATTAAAAAGAAAGAAATATTTTTGGTTTTGTCCTAGCCTACTCTTAGGATTACAATCAAGCTACTTTGGCCCCTCCTTACCAAATGTCTAGTACAATCTGACCTAATACCATTTGCTCAGCCTCTTTGGATCTCAGTTTTCATCTATAAAACTCAAGATTTAGTTGTTGAACCAGGAGAAAGATGTTTAGTACATCATGCCTTATATGATGGGATACTGATGAGAAATTTTTCATAGTGGCAGATTACAAGACTACAGGCTCTAACCTTTCTTCACAGAACATTATCAGATGAGTGTACTGGAATCGGCTCCTGTTAGTTCCACTGTGGGGAGAGTGTTTGCCAAGGACTTGGATGAAGGAATCAATGCAGAGATGAAGTACACTATTGTGGATGGAGACGGTGCTGATGCCTTTGACATTAACACAGATCCCAATTTCCAAGTTGGCATCATAACTGTGAAGAAGGTAATCCAAATCATTTTTTACTATAGCATGCCATAAATACATAAATAACAATAAAGTATTTATAAATCAATAAATAACATTTAGGGATTTTTAATTGCTATTTAAAGATCCACAGACTCTAATTAGACCTGGAAATGCTTTATCAAACATAGCTGAAGTGATATTATCCCTTAAAACTCCTTTGCTTCATGTTAAGTTACCAAGTTTTCTGGGTATAAGCTATCAATTTTGTGTGTGCATGGTATAAAGCACATATGAATAAATATCTTTAGATGAAAAATAAAACTTTTTAAAATTAAAGTTTTAACATCTTAGTAAATATATATCTGAGAAAATACATTAATGCAAAAATTCATTGATTTAACCTTCCTTCTCTTCTATTTTAAGTATATTAAAAAACCAAGATATCTCAAATTATTTACTCAAAAAGTATTTTTTGAGTGTCTACCTATGTGCCAGGTATTACTCTAGGCATTTAATATAGAGAGTAAATAAAATAGCCAAAAATATCTGTGCTCATGAAAGAGGAAAAAAATACTCAAAATAGCAAGTGAGTCAATAAAGTAATACTATGTAGTAAAAGCCTAATATGCTAAGTGTCTGGTCATCCATTCAACCAATCAAAGCATAATATGCTAATGATATGCTAAAGTACTCTACCACTCATTAGGATGTGCACTGACCACCAGGGGACAGATGCTACAACCTGTAGGTTAGCTTGCTGCTGGGGTCTGGGTGATCGTGACTGAGTGAGATAGGCTGGACACGCCCTGGAGTCCTCCTACGGTCCCTCCCCAGCTGGCCAACTTCCTACATCCTTTCCCAGCCCCAATAGTGCACTGGTGGGGCCTCTTGGCCTGGCCTGTGCCCTCTCACAATCTGGGCTGAGTAACGCCCTCCAAGTGCACAAATTTCATGCACCAGGCCTGTAGTATATTATAAAGTGATAAGTGCTAAAGGGAGGGGTAGAATAGAACAAAAGTGGTATCAGAAGAGCCAAAATGCTGTAAATTTAAATCAGGTGGTTGGGATTGGCCCCCCAGAGAAGTGATGTCTATGCAAAGACTTACTTATGGGGGAAGAGTTACAGCCTCAAGTTGGGCAGGTTGACAATACACAACCCTGGGAGGTGACCTATAAATGACTTTCCGTAATAATTGTACATGGCAGCCCGGAAGAGAGAGAGAGAGAGAGAGAGAGAGAGAGAGAGAGAGAGAGAGAGAGAGAGAGAGAGAGAGAGAAGCCAACTGAGCAGCAAGAAGAATAAAGCTGCCATTAACTGAGATGGGAAGTCTACAAGTAGAGAAGGAGGCAGGGGATGGAAAATGTTGGATTAAGTTCTGGCCATGTTACATTTGCAATGTCTGTTAGACACCCAAGTGGAGATGTGTAGTAGCAGTTGGTTACAGGAGTCTGGATTTTGGAGAAGAGTCTTGGGCTGGAAATATTAAATGTTAGAGTTATAAGCATATAGATGCTACTTAAAGAAAATAACACAGGATCATATTCTAAGGGACTGAGCACAGGTGGAGAAGAGAGTGAAATGAGCCCTGCAGCACCATAGCATGAGGTCAAGGAGAAGAGCAAGGACAAGCAGGGAGACTGAGGAGAGACCAGAGAGGAAGAGGGGAAGTCAAGGGAGGGTGGTGTCCTGGAAGGCACGAAGAAACTGTTTCCAAGGGAAGGGAATAATCTCCTGTGACAAATGCTTCTGCAGGTCATACAAGAACACTAAAATTGACCACAGACATTAGGAACATGGAGGACCTTGACAAAAGTAGCAAAGTTATAACTTACAATATAACACAAGTTGGTGTGTTTAATAACTTTATTCTATGTTTTTCCACAGAGTTGAATTAATGTTCCTTTAGAAGGAAAGAGTTTATGTTTGTCTTGTTTTATTTAAGGTACAATAAAATAAAGCAAATGAAAAAAATACATCCAGCAAACCACCAACCATAAATATTTATAAACAGCACACAATGACCTCAGAACAGTGCAAAATGCTGAGATTAAATAAATCTGGAATAATCAAGTAAATGTAATTTAAATTTTTATAATTTACCGTATTTGCCGGTGTTTAAGACGATTTTTTGGCCCTGAAAATATGCCTCCAAGTGGGGGTAGTCTTATACGACGAGTATATAACAAACTCTGTATTTTGAGTGGAAATGTTAGGGGGTCGTCTTATACGCCCAGTCTCTTATACGCGGGCAAATACGGTATTTTTCAGGGCCAAAAAATCGTCTTATACGCCGGCAAATACGGTATTTTATTCTCATTCTTTGAGAATAGCATATGCTAGCATTATAAAAGATGACTAGAAGTAATACCAACTTAGTGCATGACACAGGATTAGGAACATTCCCTAATACACGATATGGTTCAAGTTAACAATTAATAATACATCACTTATCATGACTGTAAATAAGATAAATGCTCAAATTTTTTAATAACAGTGGATCCTTTTAGCAAAAATTCCCTTTAAAAACTAAGCAATCAGAAAAAGAGCTTTTGGAATTCTCAATACATTTGAAATTTTATTTTTTAAAATAATAATAAAATAATTCTAAATAACAATGTAACAATATTAATTTATATCAATTTATTATAATACTAGAGGCCTAGTGCATGAATTTGTGCACCTTGAAAGGAACTGTGGGACAAGAGGCTGTGGTGAGCATAGGGGCAGGTCTTGGCCCAGCCCCTCCCGCTGAGACTCCTGGTCCTCTGTCCTCCAGCAGCCCCTCTCCCACCGCCCCCACTCCCACACGTTGACAGCACTGGCCCTGCTCGCACCAACTGACCGTGCAGAATGATTGGGGCCAGTGCCAGCAGTGGGTGTGAGCAAGGCCAGCATCTTCAGTGGTTGCAAGTGGCAGCTGCTGCCCCAATTGCCCCTCAGGAACAGGGGAAGGTGGAGAAGCCCTGAGGGGCAATCAGTGCCAGCAGTCAACACTGATACTCACTGACAGCGCCAAGCAATCGGGGCTGGCACAGGATGCCAGAAGCAAGTGCAAGTGGCAGCTCTGACATCCACACCCAATGGGACCAAGGCACACAGGAGCAAAGAATTTTCAGTAACCACCAACAGCTCATCCAAATGACAGCAAGCAACCAGCACCCTGCCTTGGTTTGGCACCCCTGCTCACTTGCTCCACCATCCCACCATATTCCACATGCACCCCCTGGTGGTCAGCACACATCATAGCAACCAATTGTTCCACCGTTAGGTCTATTTGCATATTACGGTTTTATGTATATAGATAGCTTGTACCTTATTATGAGATAGTCTTTTAAAAATATTAACTATTACAATTTTGTACCTGAAAGGAACCCCAAAATGTCATTTCTCCAGCTCCCTTGCCTAGAGAAAAGATTAAACCTCACAAGATAAAATATTGTCTTTCATTGTCATTACTAAAACATGTTTAATCCAAACAGATATTAGTTTTGCCAAGGTCATTCATATTTCTCTTCCGAACTTATGAGGTGACAGAAAATGAAATTAAGAAAGAGGTCAATAAGTTGAGTAGATGGACAAGTTAAATATAATAAATACTTTAAATGCTACTGACTGTTCAAGCTATTCGTTTAGAACAATTCACTCAGATCCCTAATCAACACCCATCTTCCTACTTTGTTACTACTAATCCTATATAATAAAAGGCTAATATGCAAATTTTCCCCTCTAGAGTTCTACTGGGAGACCAGGTGTTCAATCTTTCACTATGATATGCACTGACCACTGAGGTTGGTAAGGGGAAGGAGAGAGGGGTGAGGAACATGGCAGGCAACCACCAGCAGCAGCAGGGTGCTGAGGGAGCGAGGAAAGGAGGAGAGGAAACCTGATCAGTCCTGATCACCGGCCAGGCCTAGGAACCCTACCCATGTATGAATTTCGTGCACTGAGCTTCTAGTGACTTATAAAATGGAAACCAAAATTTCTGCTTTTGATTAATTTCCCTAAGGCCTATCATTCATCTAAAATACACATACTGCCCTAACCAGTTTGGCTCAGTGGAGAGAGCATCAGCCTGCAGACTGAAAGGTCTCAGGTTCGATTCTGGTCCAGGGCATGTACCTTGGTTGTGAGTACATCTCCAGTAGGAGGTTTGCAAGAGGCAGCTGATCAATGTTTATCTCTCATCAATGTTTCTAACTCTCTATCGCTCTCCCTTCCTCTCTGTAAAAAAGCAATAAAATATATTAAAATTAAAAACACATACTTATTTTTTAAAAAGAGAAATTAAGCTCAATGGATTGAATTGGATCTTCATAAAACCATTCTGATTACAACTCAGGATCTTGGCTCTTTTGGCTTTTAAGTAGTCAATCAATTCATTTTCAGTATATTAACAGCTTGAAAGATAACTTGAAATATATATTTTTAAGAATGTTCTTTATTCTATGAGCATGCCATTATGTCACTCGTCTTCAGCATGCCTTCCATCTTCCAGCACACAATAAGCAATAGTTTTGAGTCCATTATCCTCTTAGACAGGCCACAAAGAGCAAAACTCCTATATTTTACCAAACCTAAAGTGTCCACAAAATGTAAATTCCATTATTATTTATATATTACTTAAAAAAAAACTCTTGCCAATTTAAATGATCCAATACTTTCTTATTCATTAGCTATGTTTTTTTTAAAAAAACCTTTGCAGACACAGACATATTTGCTTCACATTCCTATCAGAACCAAGCAACCTGCCTCCCTAGTTCTTAGTCAAAAGGTAAGGTTTTCATTATGGGTATACAATGTATGGTGCTAAGAAAATACAGAATAAGTAGAAACCTAATAACAGCAGCAAAACAAACAAAAACGTTTTGTTAGAATTTGAAAATAAATTTAGTTAAAGCAACTACTACTGTTTCTCAAAAGCAAAGCAGTTGCTTAAATTGACACATGCCTCTTTCTAATAAGAAATGTGTTTAATTCAGAATATTTTATTGAAAAACAAGCATGAATTAATATTTATTAGTAGCTACAAAATTTTAAATCATCACCAAATGCACATGTGACTTTTAAGCTTTACTAACTGCTTTGCTATCCTCTGTAATTATTTTATAGGACTAAATTTCCATGATATTTTTATTGATGATATTTCAAGGTAATTGTTGCTTAAAACATTTAAATATTGTCAGTGAAAAAGGAAGAAAGAAAGAAAGAAAGAAAGAAAGAAAGAAAGAAAATATAAATGGATTATTCTTAAGATATGGCATTCAAGTTCACATTCTGCCATTCTGAAGGTAGGTAGGGCTAGATCGAAAAAAAGGATAAATAAGATTTATTTATTTATCAAAAAAATAAGATTTTATGACATGTAGTTTATTTTGTGGGTGGTCCCTGGATGAGGCATTTAAAAATCTGGAGCAGCATTTTATTCTGATACTATGTGACCATGTTAGCTCAGTTCAGTCTTTGAATTCTCTTAGTCTGTTTCTTCAACTGGAAAATGTGGCATTAGATTCAATTTTTAAAAGAGATTTTTAAAAGATCATCTATGTTTCAGCCAGTTTGACTCAGTGGATAGAACATCAGCCTGTGGACCATAGAGTCCCGGGTTCTAATCCAGTCAAGGGCACGTACCTGGGTTGCAGGCCCTGGTCAGAGTTCATGCAGGAGGCAACCAAGTGATGTGTTTCTCTCACATAGGTATTTCTCTATCGTTTCCTCTTTTTTCCACTTTCTCTTAAAAAAAAATCAATGGAAAAATATCCTCGGGTGAGGATTAAAAAAAAAAGTATCTTCTATGATATAAACTAAATATACAAATACTACTCTGACAGTGTCCTGAGAACTCTTATTGATAGTGTCTTGGAAGAATCTCTATTGCTTTGTACTTGGAAATTTTCTCTTTAAGGAAGAAAACGAAACAAAAAAAGCTTAGACTTCAGTTGTTTGTAGAGTCTGAAAGATAACGTGAACTCTCTCAATAATCATGACATCTTTTCAAATGAATAAACATCTCTAAAGACAAGGGGACCATGCTGATAAACAGTAGACCTATTTAGAGTCAGCCTTGCTCAGAGTACAGTGGCTTTCTTAATTAGCACACTGGCTTTCTTCACTATCTCTGAAGCACCTAGCATCTTCTTACCTTCTTTACCCAAGTTGTTAAAACTGACATGGAGGCCAAGAACTGCAGAACACAAGAAAAATCCCCCTTATTCTTCCCCTTACCTCTTTTCTACCATTTTAATGAATTGAGGAATCTACCCACCAGCCATCAATGTCAGTCATCCTTTGGAACTCTGATATATATGCTGCTGGCTAACCAATTTTCCTGCCATTACTTTTCAGCCCCTGAGTTTTGAAAGCAAGAAAAGCTACACCTTGAAAGTGGAGGGAGCCAATACTCACCTAGAGATGCGATTTCTGAACTTGGGCCCCTTTCAGGACACAACCACAGTGCACATCAGTGTGGAAGATGTGGATGAGCCCCCTGTATTTGAACCTGGCTTTTATTTTGTGGAGGTACCTGAAGATGTGACTATTGGAACAACCATACAGATCATTTCTGCCAAGGACCCAGATGTGACCAACAACTCAATAAGGTTTTGCCACAGATTATACCTTTCATGGAGTCTTCCCTTCCCCAGCATCAAATTTTCTAGCACTTTTCCCCCTTTGCTTTTTCTATCTCTGGAGACTCTCCTGATTCTTTAAATTCATTCTGTTTAAATAACATAGTCTTTTCATGTTATTTAGAAGTGAAGTATCATTATATCTACAACTTAGTGTCAAATGGTTCAGCAACACATGTGTATGTGTGCACACACATATACACACACCTTAGTTCTCAATCCCAGCCCTATTGACATTTTGGAATAGAGAATTCTTTGTCAGGGGGCTGTCCTGTGCATTGTACAATGTTTAGCAACATCTCTGGCCTCTAACCACTAAATACCAGTAGCACACTGAGTTGTAACAACTTAAAATGTCCCCAAATATTGCCAATGTCCCTGAAGATAGTGGGTTACAAAATTACCACAAGCTGAGAATTCCTAATTCAGATAAAGCACAGACAATACATAGGTGTCAAACATTAAAAACTGTTGAATCTTAGTGCTGAATATAAAGGTAATCATTGCACATTCTTTTGACTTTGATGAACCTTTGACATTTTCACTTTTGAAAATAAGAAAAAATAACATGCAATATATATTTCCAAATTCTATAGGGAAAAAAACCCACATAGAAACTATAAGTGTTGCCACTGGCTTCAATGCTATGTACACTGGTCAGAAAGGGCTTTCTATTGCAAGCCCATATATCCATCTTTCCAAAATGTGGTTTGAACTTAAATGTTCCAACCAAGATGCTTCCCCCTCAAGAAGGGACGGGACAGGAGAACTGCTCTTACAGCCATGGCCATTTCCATCAACCCTGGAAACCAAAGTGCAAACAGCTGGTGGACAGGTTGACACCTCAACCTTCCAGAGCAACTGCCAGGCCTCTGAGGAGTGATACAAAAGATCAGGATTCCAAAGCCATTCGAAGCCATCTGTCATGTTAAATGCTGGAAGTCACACAAATGGATCTGAGGCTTTAGTGCAGATAACACATTTTAAACACTCCCTAATGTACTGAATGCCTTTTTCTGTCAGCTACTAGTACTTCCCTCACCTGGTGCTATTTTATATGTAAAGAAAATGTGCTTTTGCAGCTTAACAAAAATTTTTCTTCCCTAAGAATAACTAAACTAGGGGAAATTTGCTTTCTCTAACCAATTAATAAGCAATTTACATTTTTGCTTTTTTGAATTATGGTATTTGATTTTTAGAAGTAAACTAATATTTATGAGTTATAACAACTTTATATTAGTGATATTTCTACCTTAAGCTTTTAAAATGTTCAACAGGATGGGAAGAAGTTAGTGAAACCATATCATCCCTAAAACAATCATAATATAAATGAAACTGATTCTACTATAAACGTATATTTTCAGAAGCCAAATATATATATTATTCTTCCCCTTACCTCTTTTCTACCATTTTAATGAAGACACACACACACACACACACACACACACACACACACACACCTTCTGATCAATTAATCTATTCATATCAAAGAAGATACTAGAGGGAAAACTTTAGAGAATAAAACTTCATTGGGGGAGCAGGCTGGAATAAGCACAAGCTTGAAAAAAATCAGATCTCATTACTAAAAGAGTCAACTAGACTATTCAGTGTATATTTCCACATGTTCTTTCCAGATTGACTCTGGACTCCTACATGGTAAGCACTGGAAATATGGTTTTGTTGAAGTCACATTACTAAATGACAAGAGACTGAATGCTGTCAGGAAATACACACACACACAAATCCTAGAGTGAATGTGCATTTTTCAGGACTACAGTTGTTATCTTAAGACATCTAGGAAGGAAAGAGAAACAGCAGGCCTAGACCCACCACTGATATGGAGCAAATGAAGTACAAAATGAAGGAATCCTAACTGGCTAACAGAGTGCTGCTTCATATGATGGGCCACTGAGAACCACTAGTTGGCCAGCATGATACACAGTTAACATTATGGAAGTTCATAATGAATGCCTGTCTATTCTAACAGATCCCAATCAGAAAGAATCCAAGAGTGATCAGGCTGGAGGCAAAGTGCAGGGCCAATTGAGCTTCTTCCATGGTGGAATTCTAGGTCCTGAGAGAAAAACTGGCAAGAAAAAGGCAACAGCCACAGGCTTGGGGTTAATAGCCAAGCATTCAGGCACAGCAGCAAAAAAGATTCCACTTATCAGAACCAGTTGCAAAGAAGGAGCAGAGTTCATATTGCTAGATAGTGGGTCCCTCATTCCCCAGGAACAAAGAATGGTCCCTGAACCCAAGCAGAAAAAGCAGGGGTCCTGGACTCTCACAGGACCTAATATGTATGCACCTAAAAGTTTAATGTCTGGCTATCATTTAATTAAACCATTTGGGAATTACTTTCCTACATTATCTTTCCCAAAATTGTTCACTTATCCTTATTTTTCTTTATAAACGTTATCTTGTTTTGAAATAATTTGCATATGTTATCTGCTGCTTGGCTATCTAATTCAACTTCTGCATTTTTATTACATCTAGAGGGCCCGGTGCACAAATTTGTGCACCAATGGGGTTCCCTCAGCCTGGCCTGCAGGATGGGGCCAAAACCATCTCTCTGACATCCCCTGAGGGGTCCTGGATCACTAGAGAGCACAGGCCAGGCCAAGGAACCCACCGGTGCACAATTGGGGCCAGGAAGGGACATGGGATGTTGACCAGTTGGGGAGTGTCCACAGGAAGGCTCCAAGTCATACCCAGCCTGTCTCATTCAGTCTCAATCAGCCAGACCCCAGCAGCAAGCTAACCTACCAGTTGGAATGTCTTCCCCTGGTGGTCAGTGCACATTATAGTGAACGGTTGAGCAGCCTTAGCATATTATTAGCATATTATGCTTTGATTAGTTGAACAGACGACAGGATGACTAAACACTTAGCATATTGGGCTTTTATTATATAGGATAGATGATAGTTATAGTCCTAAAAGAAAATAAATATTAAATTACCCAAAAACCAATATATTACCTAAGTTTTAAATATTATGAACAAATAGCTATTTAACTTTTTTAAAAGGTTATTAGGGCTTTTATAATCTCTTTTTAAAGAAGCCTGTGGTGTGTTCAGGCATATATAGTGGTCATTATTTACTAACTAGAGGCCCAGTGCACAAAATTTGTGCACAGGGGGAGGGGGGAGATGTCCCTCCCCCAGCCTGCACCCTCTCCAATCTGGGACCCCTCAAGGCCTAAACAGGCAGTCCAACATCCCTCTCACAATCCAGGACTGCTGGCTCCCAACTGCTTGCCTACCTGACTTCCTGATTTTCCCTAACTGCTTCTGCCTGCCAGCCTGATCACCCCCTAACCACACCCCTGCCAGCCTGATTGCCCCTAACAGCCCTCCCCTGCAGGCCTGGTCACCCCTAACTGCCCTCCCCGGTGGGCCTGGTCTCCCCCAACTGCCCTCCCCTGCAGGCTTGATTCCTCCCCCCCCCAACTACTCTCCTCTGCAGGCCTGGGTCCCCCCCAACTACCCTTCCCTAAAGGCCTAGGGAACTTCCCTACTCTGCTGGCTTGGTCACCCCTAACTTACCTCCCTCCAGGCTTGATCACCCCCAACTGCCCTCCCTGGCAGGTCTGGTCCCTCCCAACTGCCCTCCCTTGCTGTCTATCTCGTGTTGGCCATCTTGTATCCATATGGGGGCAGCCACCTTCTGTGTTGGAGTGATGGTCAATTTGCATATTACTCTTTTATTAGATAGAATAAACCCTCAAATTAGTCTCCACATTTAGTTAAATGTACATGAAAAATACAATATTTGGATTTCCTGAGATTTTAGTAATTGCTCAAAGAATTTCTGGCAAGCGGGAAATTGAACTATTTGCAACTGAAATAGGCTTCTGCTGTGTGAGAACAGCCAGCCCTCTGGTGCCATCCTAGAGTGTATGTGGATTAGTGAGGCTGTCCATGATTCCCTGCCTCCAAACTGCTTCCAAATCCAGTGAATGCCCTGAGCCAAGCAAATAAGCAGGAAGCTAAAAGAATACCAGCCATTGTTTGCTCAAGAGAGTTATGTATGTGTATGCGGTGCACAGCCTACCCATAATAGGTGAGAATATTATGGTTGGAGAAAGGAAAACCACCTGCATAATTCACCAGTATGTCCCAACTTCCTCATTTTCCATCTGTATCTACACCTTCTCCTGTCTCCTGAAATCCAGTTCAGTGTCATATTCAGAGTTATAGATGCCATCACTGCCTTAACTCGGGCCTAGTTGGGGAAGTCAGGAAGGGACTATCCTTAATAGGGAGCTTCCGCTCAGAGTGTCATGAAGCAGGACTGCCAAGGGTTCTTTCAGTTAGTTTATTTCTGCCATTCCATCTCCCACACCATCTGTGACATTTGCCATGGCTTCGTAAATCTGAGTGCAGAAAGCTGGTCATCAGAGGCTGCTCTCCCTAGGCATCACGCCTACAGCCTGGAGAGCTGCCATCAGGGTTGTGGCTCTGTAAGCCAAATGGCTGCTTTACTCATGTGTGGGGAGTGAAGAAAAGTGTCATGAGCCAATCAGTATTTTTTTTCTTAAGATAAATTCTACTCTTACAATAGCAGATAAACCTTATTTTATATATATGTATGTATTTTATATGTATGTATGTATATATGTGTGTGTGTATGTATGTATGTATGTACATGTATATTTATTGAATTTTAGAGAGAAAGGAAGGGAGAGGGATAGAGAGATAGAAACATTAATGAGATAGGAAGTCATCGATTGGCTGACTCCTACATGACCCCCACTGGGGACTAAGCCTGCAACCTGGGCATGTGCCCTGACCAGGAATTGAAACAACAACCTCTTGGTTTCTGGGATGACACTCAATCACTGAACCACATCAGCCTGGCAAATTGGTAAACTTTAAAACTAAATCACTAATTATACCTAGAAAAAATCTTACTGAATTTTAAGTGACCTTTGTAGGCATGTATTTGTTCTTTATTAAAAATTCAACTGTTTCCTATTATGGCTTAATCTATCCTCAAGAAGAAATCAGGTTGTGTTTCCTCAAACACTATCATTAGTTCCATGTGCAGGAAGGCAGCATGGCCTTCTAGTTAGGAGTAGGAACCTGAAACTCAATTGTCTATTCTTGATTCCCAGCTGTGAGACCTTGGTCAAGGGATTTAACCTCTCCATTCCTCAGTCTTCTCACCTGTAAAATGGGGATGATTATAGTACCTACCTTGTAGGGTTATTGTAAGGATTAAATGAGTCAATATAAATAAGGTGTATGGAGTGAATGCCTGACTACAACAGTGTTCATTAAATAGGGTCACAAGCAGAAAGAGATGTTAATTTGCTTCCTTAAGTCTTGTAACTCTTGGACAGCTATCACTGAAATAATTCCAACTTCTCTAGCTCTTAATTAATTCATAATTCTCTGAACAGCCATCCTGCAGGGAAAAAAATACGTATTTGAACCACAACATTTACCAAATAATACACATGCATATTCCATATATTTATTTACATATATTTGGGACAAAAGTTTGACCATCAACATTTACTCTTACTACATGTGAGAGTATGGCATGCATACATATTTATCATTTTCTTTCAACACTAGTCATAATCCACCATATTGGCTTAACTAACCTGCAGTCTGAAAACAATACACTAAAATAACTGCTTACTCCCATCAAAATGCAGTTTCCTAGTTACCATATTGCTGGCAACTTTAAATAGAATTTTGAACCTAATGCATTAGTGTGTGTGTGTGTGTGTGTGTGTGTGTGTGTGTGTGTATGTGTGTGCTCGTGCGCACTTTCAAGTCTTGTACAAATTATCAACTGTGTAACTGTTTTAAAGTGACTTAACTTGTCAAAGTCTTAGTTTTCTCTAATAATTTAAGTAATACCTACCTCCTAGAAATGTTGTAAGCATTTAAAAAGAAGCTATAAAATGTCTGGTGTTCAATAATGACAGCTATTATAATTACTGGCCATTACCAAGGACTACATTAGGTTCCCAAGGATGGATCTCAATCATGGTTACATATCATAATCTCTTGTGAGGATTTTAAACATACAGATGCCTGAAACTCCCTCCACACTTACTGAATCTCCTAAAATGGGAACCAAGTAAGATGATGCAGGTGAGATAACAAAAAGAGTTGGACTGCCAAATCATTTTCAACAGGAATTATAGATCTTACCCAGTAGCAAGGTAAATAATTACTCAAAGGATACAGACAACAACAAAATGCAAGCTAAGCATTCTTTCTTTGGAAAGGTCTGAAACCATCAGGCACAAGTGCCTATAAATATCCTTCTTTTCCAGTGTACGAATACATGTTGGTCCACACTGAACATGAAAGGTATAAACAATGGATGTTGCTATTAGTGCACTGCTTGAACAGGAGCCATTCTGGATAAGAAACATCTGTTTTTTAGACCCCATTAATTACGTACCAGTAACTCATATGACATTTTCCAGCAAGCTGTGCCCCTTAAATTCATAAATTCCATGCTTATTTACAATAAGCAACCTAAACAGACCTGATTGTTCCTGTTAAAAACAATCCACAGATGCCGAAACCGGTTTGGCTCAGTGGTAGAGCGTCGTAGGTCTGCGGACTGAAAGGTCCCGGGTTCGATTCCAGTCAAGGGCATGTTCCTTGGTTGCAGGCAATCCCCATTAGGGGGTGTGCAAGAGGCAGCTGGTCAATGTTTCTCTCTCATCGACGTTTCTAGCTCTCTCTCTCCCTTCCTCTATGTAAAAAATCAGTAAAATATATATTTTTTTAAAAAACATTCCACAGATAAAGACTCTTCAGTGAGTAAATAAATTATTGTGTTTGCCAACAGGTCAGTCATTAGCACGTTTATAAAGGACCTGACGCAAATCTCTTCTTTTCAATAATTGATATTAATTACAGAGAATCAAATAATTTAACTATATGTTTTCCAGATCCAATTTAGCATTTCAAAACGTATTTGAATAAATTCTTTTTGAACAAAGATACACAGGGGTTGTTATTCAGAGTGTCCCCAAAAGCCTTGGGCAGTTCTCAGCTTTAAATAGCTGAAATTGATCTTTAAATAGCTTACAATTGCCCTAAGGTCTAGCACTACTTTGTGAGTCAGGAAATTAAAGCAGTAATAGTTCGCTTTGGGTGTTTGTTTGTTTGTTTGTTTGTTTGTTTGTTTGTTTTTACGGGGGAAGAAAGAAAGGATGGGTTGGGAAGGGAGGTGAATAATAATACAGTAAATTCAGTCTTCCACGTGTCCATAACTCAGAACTAGTGGTGTCATGTTTCACATGGCACTCACTCAGTTCTCTCAGGTAATATGCTGTAGAATATTTATCCAAATGCAATGATGTGTTTAACTTGTGTGGTATTTTTTTTTTGGCAGATATTCCATTGACAGAAACAGTGACCCTGGAAGATTCTTCTATGTAGACATTACAACAGGTGCCCTAATGACCGCAAGACCCCTTGACCGGGAAGAATTTTCTTGGCATAATATCACTATTCTTGCTATGGAAATGAGTAAGTAACACAATAAATTGGTCTCTATATAGTGACAAATATAAGCAATGTAGAATGTGGAAGTTTCTAGAGCTGTTGGAATAAGAATTGTATTATTTATAGGAAGAAACAAAAATTATAGTTCATACAAGTGAGTGAATGTACTGTATTTGCCGGCGTATAAGACGATTTTTTGGCCCTGAAAAATATGCCTCCAAGTGGGGGGTAGTCTTATACGGTGAGTATATAACAAACTGTATTTTTAGTGGAAATGTTAGGGGGTCGTCTTATACGCCCAGTCGTCTTATACGCCGGCAAATACGTATTTTTTTTCAGGGCCAAAAAATTGTCTTATACGCAGTCAAATACGGTAATTAGTTCAACTACTTATTCAGCATCTGCTTATATAGCTAGTCCTGGCTAGAGATTTTTTTTAAAAGGCACAGCCCAACTGGTGTGGCTCAGTGGTTGCACATTGATCTATGAGCCAGGAAGTCATGGTTCAATTCCCAATCAGGGCACCTGCCAGGGTTGCAGGCTCAATCCCCAGTAGGGGCATGTAGGAGTCAACTAGTCAATCATTCTCTCTCATCACTGATGTTTCTATCTCTCTCTCCCTCTCCCTTCCTCTCTGAAATCAATAAAAATACATTTTTAAAAAGCATATAAAAGCAGTAAAAAAAAAAAAAATAGCATCCTTAAACGAAGAAGCAAGACTCACATGAGAAAAGGAATAGTTCCTGAAAAATCTAAGAGGCTTTCAGTCTTTGACAAGATTGGGAATGCACAAAAAGTAGAAAATATTACTAGGTGAAAGGTAGCATTTGTAATATATGAGCCTTTATTACACACATACATGCATATAAGAACTTCAGACATGTTAAAAATAAAATGCAGATTTATTAACATAAACTTAAAAATGGCATGGAAAAGAAACAAAATAGAGGTTAGCAGGTTTATTATAAACTTAACAAAAACTAGATTATGTTCTACATTTACTTTTTTCATAGCACCCAGTGATGGCTTGGAGAAATGGCAGATCCTAATGCATTGGCAGAAGCTCATACAGCCATTAGGAAGGCAGTTTGGCAATTCATCTTTTGAATTAAGATTCTCTAAAATATTTGTACTCTTTTTAAAAATATATATATATTTTATTGATTTCAAAGAGGAAGGGAAAGGAAGAGAGAGATAGAGATGTCAATGATGAGAAAGAATCATTGATTGGCTACCTCCTGCATGCCCCCTTACTGGGGATCAAGCCTGCAACCTGCTCATGTGCCCTGACCGGAAATCAAACCCTGACCTCTGGGTTCATAGGTCAACACTCAACCACTGCTCCATGTTGGTAGGCAATTTGTACTCTTTTTCTTAACAATTCTACTTCTAATAATTATCTTAAGAGAATAATCATATACTAGAATATCAACAAAGATTTATATACAAAAATATATTATTATTTAAAATTAGGATTACCTTAATATCTAATAATTAGAGGCTCGGTGCACAAATTCATGCAGTGGGGTCTCTCAGCCTGGCCTGCGGGGATCGGTTGGAAACCAGCTCTCTGACATTGTAAGAGGGCACAGGCCAGGCCAGGGACCCCATCAGTGCATGACTAGGGCCGGGGAGAGGTCACAGGAGGGCTCCAGGGCATATCCAGCTCGCTCACCCAGTCCTGATGGGCCAGACCCCAGCAGCAAGCTAACCTACAGTCAGAGCACCTGCCCCCTGGATGTCAGTGCACATCACAGCGACTGGTTGAATGGACACTTAACATATTATGCTTTTATTATATAGGATAGGAGTTTGACTAAATAAATTATGGTATAACCATAAAGTAAAATAAAATTATCCCTGGCCAGGTGGCTCAGTCACTAAGTCATTTGGAGCATCATCCTGTATACCAAAGGTTTCTGATTCAATCCCAGGTCAGGGCACATATCCAGCTTATGGGTTCAATCCTTGGTTGGGGCACATAAAGGAGGCAACCAATGTTTCTCTTTCTGTTCCACTTTCTCTCTAAAGTCAATGAAAATGTATCATGAGGAAAATAAAAGTAAATAAAATGAAAGTACCATGTAGATATTAATACCTGGGCTCAAAGAATATTTCAAAGACACAAGATAATCTTAACCTAAAATATTAAAAGTCCTGAATCCAACTTTTTATATCATTTGACTACTGTATGTATGCATGTGTGTTGTGTCCACATTTTTGGACACATATGCAATTTTACATATGTCATAATAATGAATAAGGACTGTGGATCATATTTATCCTTGTGTTTTTCTGGAATTTTCATTATAAAAAAGTTCTACAGTTTTAAACATTTAAATATGTTCACAGTTTTAGCCAAACAATAGAAATATTTAGGGGAGAAACATAGTAAAGCATAAGTATTTTTAAGAAAGAAAAAAATGAACCAGAAAAATAAAGCATCCTGAGATTTAATAAAGTTACTTACCAAGAATAATTTCTGTGTCTTATAATTTCTATTTTATCTTCTTGGGATGGTGACCAAAAAAAAATAAAAGAAAAAAGACAGAAGGGGAACTACTGGGGCCATGAAATTGTCTTCGTGTGGCAATGCCAAGCAAAAGACTGACCAAAAAGATATTTCCCCATGGATGACAATGATAACTTCTTCTGCCCCAACCAAAGATATGGATTTGGGGTGTGTTTGATCCTGTAATATCCCCCTAGACCCTAAGCAGAAATAAATGTGTAGTGTTATCTGTATTCCTGTGAATAACTTGAAACCTCCTGAAATATAACTCAAAAAATAGATAATTTCACGGAAATAAAGCCAAGCCATGTAGTATACTTCCAATTAAAATGGGCTACTTCCAAGACCAGACAGAAGGGACCTCATTTAATTCCAGAATCTGATATCTGAGCCAAGTAAGAGGTTCAAAACCTTTTAAAGACTCATTTTGTGGTACCTGCTTCCCCTTGAGTCTGGCCCTTCCCCTCATCCTGATACCACACACTCTCTCAGACATACACCCTCTCTGTCCATGCTTGTGCTCTAGCTATACTCTTATTAGGTAACACATGCATACTCTGCTTGTGCTGCCATTTTCACGTACTTTATCCATTCTTTTAAAAATCAGGCTGCTGAAACCGGTTTGGCTCAGTGGTAGAGCATCGGTCTGCGGACTGAAAGGTCCCGGGTTCAATTCTGGCCGGGGGCATGTACATTGGTTGCGGGCACATCCCCAGAAGGGGATGTGCAAGAGGCAGCTGGTCGATGTTTCTCTCTCATCGACGTTTCTAGCTCTCTATCTCTCTCCCTTCCTCTCTGTAAAATATCAATAAAATATATATTTTTTTAAATAATAAAAATAAATAAATAAATAAAAATCAGGCTGCAAGGGAAATAAATACCTAACTGGCAACAAGCACTTTATTGCACTGCTAATATTCACCTTTGGTTTTCTTTGTGTTCTTTTTAGACAATCCCTCCCAGGTTGGAAGTGTTTCTGTCACAATCAAAGTCTTAGATGTGAACGACAATGCTCCAGAGTTCCCCAGATTCTACGAAGCCTTTGTCTGTGAGAATGCCAAATCAGGGCAGGTAAGGCAGCCTGTGAGGCACCTTGGTTCACTGCCCAATGTGGAAATGACTTACAGATAACCAGACCTGCAGTCAAGGTTAGACTCCAGATCCCCCAACTTCTATATATCACACTGCAACACTTTATTTAAGACAATTATATTTGGAGTCTCCATTACATTTTATGATTTAAAGACTGCTTTGATGATGGTAGCCTGTAATAAGCCATCTACCCACCTTATAACTGAAGTGTATAGACCAACTATAATAACATGAGTCCTGAGTCCTGGAAGTGAGAGACCATGAAGACCAGAAGAAAGAAGAGTCTTCTCTTTTCCTTATTAGCCCTAATCCCTAAAAATGTTTACAGTAGGAAAATTGTTTTTATATCCACCCACCCCATTTCTTAACTTCTAGCAACAGGTACCCTTGTTTCAGGGCTGCCTGCTAGATTCTCATAACGCTTTGTGACCTAGAATTACCTTTTCCCTCTCCTCCCTCAATTAAAACATTTTGTTAGCGCTGTTCATGTCGGGTAAATTTTGAGATAAAATTAATCTGAATGGTCAAATTTCTACTTATTTGAAATAACTTTAGGGGAAAATTGCATTTTTTAAACCTGCTTTTAAACCTACATGAATATTTTGTTGATCACACTCCAAGTGGTGTAGCTGAGAAATATCTGAAACTCTGCTTAGAGTGGTCATGTATTCATGTATGTGTAGGGCAGTCGCCCACCTGAACCCGTCCCTCCATACCTCAGATCATAGGCCGTCTCCACCTTCTGCTCCTGCTTTGTAAGATTTTTTCCTCCTCTACACCTATGACCCAACAGATTCCCTATTGGTCCTATTTCCCTCTGGAGGACATTCTGTGGCCTATGGATTCTGGTGATGGGGTGTAAGCAGGTCAGGATAGTTTCAGAATGAAAGTTTGTGACATGTATGTCTATAAGATGAATTCATACTTTGGCAATTCAGGACTTCCAACTGTAATGCAGTTTTTGTTTTCACTTCTCTCACTTTCCTACATCATCACCTCCAGCATCCTGTGTCAGAGAGAGACTGTATCTGTACAATCCAAGCTTATATTAGCTTCTTGACCTCACCAAAGACTGATTCACATTGCTACCATTCTACTAAGAGCAAAAAGTGATTCCCATAACCCAGGAAGAAAAATGTATCCTATAGTTAATTTGTTCTAAATTATTCTTTCCATTGACTCTGTGTCCAGGATCTATAGCACTTCTGAAATTTTTTCAACAAGTCTATGATAATTCTACTTCCATACCTATTGAATTTCTAGTCTAAAAAGATGAGAAATATTATGGAACTAATAAAAGTTACAATGAAGGCTTTTATAGCATAAGAAATAATCCATATTATTATAAGAAAGGAGGTATAAATAATACATATACATGCTTGAAGTTATGTAAAATTATGTCTGTTATGAACTAAGATTGAGAGAAAAGATATAAAAATAACAATAGTTACTATGTACAGATGGGTATTCAGTGAGGAGGTCTATGTCTTTATGTTAATGTTTTGTTTTATAATTTATTATAAAAACATAATGTACAAAATCTTATATGGTAAGATTATACTATAATATCCCAAATGTAAAATTCTTTAAGTTACAATATGACAAGAGGCTAATTCTTTTTTTTAATTTATTGATTTCAGAGAGGGAGGGACAGATAGAAACATCAATGATGAGAGAGAATCAGCTGCCTCCTGCATAGCCCCTAGTAGTGATCAAGCCCAAAACCTGGGCATGTGCCCTTGGTCAGAATCGAACCTGGGACCCTTTAGTCCACAGGTGGACACTTTATCCACTGAGCCAAACCAGCTAGGGCTCAATAGGCCAATTCTTAATCTATAATTTAAAAAAATAAAAGACAGTGGTAAGTAGCATAGTAAATTAAACCCCGCTCCCTCCACAAATGAAACATCCTTTTCTTAAAGGGCTTCAGAATAGAAGGTGCATTCTGACAGGTTAATAGCACTTTAACCACCTTTCATTTTAGCACACAATCACATCTCCCTTTCTACATCTCTAAATATAGCTTTTAATGGTCTTTTATAAAGTCCTTTGAAGCACAGTTTATCTGTGACTTAAAATTCAGGTGATGAGCCACAAATCTGTCATGTCTATCATCTTTAGCCCAAAATAATGAAAATCCTACCCTTTGATTTTGGCTCTGGGACACGTTTTGAAGATTTTCAAAATCACAGAGGCCAGGAGGTATGTCTGGTTTATAAAGTATTGGCCTCCTTGAGTTAGACTTGTTGCACACTGTCATCAGCTCTGCAACTGCCAAGTTGGGACATGTGCTTTCCTCTTAGTGAGCAGTCATGAAGGAAGCCCATGAAGAAATCAGATGACATACTTGGTGAGAGCTGAAGACAGAATGAAATCTGCTGAGTGGAATATTGCATGGAGAGTGGAGGGCAGGAGAGCAGGCCATGATGCTCCTCACACTCAGCGAGGCAGTGTCTTTGCTCACTTACGCTTTAAAGCCCTGTAATCAACCAGTACTATGCCTCAGGCACCCCTCTCACTAATATATATATAACTTCACAGATCAGATGTTCTGAATTGACTTCCCAACTACGTTTACCAAGTTATACATAATCACCTATTTATAACATGCATTGACAAATATGTTATGTCTTTATATGTTTGGCACTACGGGCAAGATGGAATGTACAGGATTTGTCTGGCCAGGGACGGGACAATAGGGTGACCTGTGTATGTGAGCAGCACTGACACCAGGCTAGACTGTGGGGCAAGTTTATCTTTAGTTCTCTCCTGACCCCTCTCCTTTACTGCAGCACCATTCCCCCAATTTTAAGATTCAATGGAAGCCAGTTAACAGTTGGATTCACCAGAAGGCATATACTGAGACTATGTTTTAGTATAAGATGCTTATTAAGGAGTGCCCCTGGGCCAAAGCCTGTGGAAGGGAAGGAGTTTGGCAGGACTTGGCAAAAGGAGAGTCTAGTTGCAATGCAGACCCATAGACAGCCTTGGATGGCTTCACGTTGCTTTAGAACTAGAGTTTTCCCGAGTTGAGATGGGTTGGTCAGACCTTCCTACTATTGCATCAGTCACTGGATGTGGGTTCCCCTGGAAGACAGTGGTGACCAGGGATAGGTGGCTCTCAGGAACTGAGACAGTCCCCAAAGAGACAGACAGGTGAAAGCTGGGGCACAAATTCGTTCAATGAAGGGAAATCTGAGCAGCACACTGTCCACAAAAAGTCCCCTTGCTAGAGCTTCCCTGTTATTTAATCTTCAGCATACTTTCAGGGTAGCATTTGCTCCCTTAACTTACAGCTGAAGAAATGAAAACTAAGCAAGCCCACCTGGCCCCGGCTGACCTTTGCTGTTCTGGTTTCTACCCTGGCAGAAACACTGCTGGCTTTTACCAGCAGGAACATCACGTCTACAGGGTCAGGCCCACGAGGGGTGGGAGGAGTCTTTACTATTGGTTGACAGAGAAGTAAACACATAGGAAGGAGACCACCCTTCCTATATCCCCACAAGTCAGCCTGTCAATGGTTCAACTGTGCATTTCATACTGCTTTCTTAGTACTTTTTCATCATGGTCTTCATAAAGCAATTTACTACTTTGAAAAGCATTGTGGAAAAGACAAAGTTTTGGCCAAAGATCTCCAGAGGAAGCCACTCCATCTCTTCCTCTCCTCAACTCCAAGATTTGCTTCTGACTCTAGTCTGTCTGTCTGTCTGTCTGTATGTATGTATGTATGTGTGTGTGTATATATATATATATATACACACTGGAGGTCTTGTGCTCTACACCTTATCTAGCTCCCCTTCCTACCACCAAAGAGTGACTGCCCTGTGACTATAGCCAATGTTTGTTTATGTTTACTTCCATTCTAGGTATTGGTCACTTTTAAATAAGGGTCTCTCAAAGATAACAACTTGACCCTGAAATATTAACCCCAAAATGGGGTTAAATCAGTCGGGTGAGAAGATGAAAAACTGGGAGACAAGCAGAACCTTGTAGAATCCCAGAATTCATTTACTCAACTTCTTCTATTTAGACTGCCTAAAAATGGCTGGCCTTGGTATGGGAATATGTCATGTCATTGTCTAACATCTGAGGTATTAAGGTAATATTCACCTTGTGATGGTAATGTACTCAAGCCCAACAATAAACCAAAAATAAATCTTGAGTTATGGAGATTTTCCAGGTAAGTTTTAGAATATCCTTCTCATTGGTAAAATAATCTGCTGTTGGATTTTAGGGTTTGGGATCTCACTGGGCACTTAAGCTTTTTCTTTTGGCCCCAACTCACCTGAGTTCATGTCCCTCCTTCAGCTGATCCAGACAGTGAGTGCCGTGGACCATGATGACCCACACACTGGTCAGCACTTCTACTACAGCTTGGCTCCCGAGGCTGCTAACAACCCTAACTTCACTGTAAGGGACAACCAAGGTAATTCGGTGGATGGTTGGCTACCAATGCTTTCTATAGCTTGGACTGGACACTTGGGGTTACTACACCATAGGAACAGTGTCAAATCCCTCTGCTCTTTAATATCAGGGAAGACAGTAATACTAAAATGTAGTGTCTTTCAAGGTTCTTTTTTTTTCAGAACATAAAAGACAAAGAATCTGAAACTTTCATTCAGTCAGTTTACAATCACTTGAGTGCTGGCTCAGCCCCCTGTGCAAGGCACATAGCCTTCCTTCATCCCCACAGCGTGTTTATATGTCCTGTGACTATGGGGAGAATCTGAAAAAAAAATGATAGAAACTGAATGAGATAAAGAGAAAAACCTAAGGGAACATTTCTAAGCAAAGATCAAAGGGGGAAACAGTAAAAAGCTCCCAGAATAAAAGGGAGGCAAAGGCTAAGTAACAGAGAGAGCAAAGGGCAAACATGGGGTCACAGAGTAGTTCTGGCATTAACACAACTTTATTAGTACTTTAGGGAGACACAGCTAAGGCTTCCCTATTCCAGAAAACGCTCCCCACTACAGTTTTGTGGGAATGGAATGACAGACATTCTTCTACAGTAAGCATCAGATGAGCTAAGGGCTTACAGTCCCAGCACACTCTGCACTGGGCACACAAGGGAAAATGAGGGACTTCTGTTCTCTAGACAGATAATTTTCAAAGAAAGGTCAGAGCAAATGAAAATATAATCTGCCAAGTGAATCCCATCTGTTACTAACTCTGCTACCAACTAGTTGTCTGAATTTGAGGAGGGAGGTCTGCAGTCACCTCATTTTCATTCCAATCCTAACATATAAATTGTCACTTTATAACAATCTAAACAACGGTAACAAAAAATTGTGATTAGGCATGCCTGGTCTTATTCTCAAACACCAATTATTTGAGGCTTAAAGTATTAATTCCACCCCAGGTGATATTCTGTTATTAAAAGTTGAGAACATTAAACCTGTGTTGTTCTAAATGGAAAGCATCCTTCCAAGTCATCCCTTTAATGTTCTTCATGTTATCATAAAATCACTATGCTAATTCAGGAAGGAAAGATCATATAATTTGTAACAACAGACCTACTACAATTAAATATCCTGATATTTTCATCGGGTCAAATTTTGAACTATTGGGTTATGTGATTTATAGGGGAACCCTTCCTGCAGAAAGTGGGTCAGCTCCTTCAGGACTGGTTTCACAGAGGAGACTCTAGAGGGGGAAATAACACATTATACGTTTCTTCAAATTTCCCACTATGTTACTCTAGTCTTTCACTCTGGAATTTGTCAGAATCAATACAGACACAATATGGAGCAAAGTGCTGCATATTTTTTAAAGATTACTTTGGGTACAAATTCATGGAGCCAATCAATACCTTAAAAAGATAGGCAACTGGAACACAATGACTATAAAAAGAAATGACTCATCTTTTAAAAGGTTTTCCAAAATGAAAGTTAGCACATCTTTAATAAACAGAATAAACTTTTAATATCCTCATGACAATTTACCCGGCGAGTATTTTTTACTGAGGCTCCAAAAAACTGACTAATATCTGACATGTTAGAGCTATTGGTAAGCCCCCAACTCCCATGCCCAAAACATGATATTCTTTTATGAACATAAAAGAATACTATCTCAAATAAAGCCTTACTTTTTTTTAATTCCCAAAGCATTATGAAAAGTATTGTGTGTATACAGCACTTTGCCATCTCAAATGCATTCCCCATACTCAGTTTTATTTAATACTAGATGCCTGGTGCATGAAATTTGTGCACTGGGTGGTGGGGTGTCCCTCAGCCCAGCCTGCACCCTCTCCAACCTGGGACCCCTATGGGATCGAGGCTAAACTGGCAGTCGGACATCACTCTTACAATCTGGGACTGCTAGCTCTGGGACTTGCCTGCCTGCCAGCCTGATCACGCCTAACCATTCCCCTGCCAGCCTGATCAATGCCTAACTGCTCCCCTGCTGGCCTTATTGCCCCCAACTGCCCTCCCCTGCCGGCTTGGTCACCCTTAACTATCCTCCCCTACCAGCTTGGTAGCCTCTAACTGTCCTCCCCTGCAGGCCTTTTTACAACCCCCCACCCCCAACTGCCTCCTCTTCTGGCCTGATCACCCACAACTACCCTCCCCTGTTGGCCATCTTGTGGTGGCCATCTTTGACCACATGGGGTGGCCATCTTGTGCGAGGATATGAGGGTCATATTACTTCTTTATTACATAGTATTAATAATAATCCTATAAGGTTTGAAGGGAGTTCCTAATCCTGATTCTATCTCACTTGATATATAAGAAATCAAATGTCCCAAAATATTAAGATTGGGCCTGGAAGCTGGGACAGTTTTAGCCACACATACAAAGTTTTGTTTCATCTTAGAAACAAATTCTTTTCCTAAATGGGTTACAAAAGCCCTTGTTATCATATTCAAAAAAATTCTACAAGTGGCTATTAAATCCCAAACCTCTCCAGGACTAGACTCAACAATGTGATGATCTGACCTTTTCTGGTTTTTTTAATCTTAACTAATTCTAAGATCAAGAAACACATGATGGCCAAAACCGGTTTGGCTCAGTGGATAGAACATCGGCCTGTGAACTAAAAGGTCCCAGGTTCAATTCTGGTCAAGGGCATGTACCTGGGTTGCGGAAACATCCCCAGTAGGGGGTGTGCAAGAGGCAGCTGATCGATGATTCTCTCTCATCGATGTTTCTAACTGTCTATCCCTCTCTCTTTCTCTCTGTAAAAAAATCAATAAAATATATTTTTTAAAAAAAGAAAGAAACACATGATATCTAGTAAGTATGCTATAATGCTATAACACTTTTAAAAAATTCAGTTCTGGTCAGGCTTTCTTATGACCCATTCAATTAAACTGGAGGGGGGAAAAAGACTTTTGCTTTAGAAAAACTTGGTTTCTAAAAAAAAAAAACTAAAGCTGTAAAATAGAATTTAACAGTATTTAGCAACTAAATCTGGAAAACAGAAAAGGGGATGAATAATGTAATATGTGGAAATGAGAATATAATTCTCAGATTGGCAATCAGTTGCTATCTTTATCTGGAAATAAGAGGAAAGGCCTGTACCAACACAGGAAGAGATTTCAATTAGCTGAAGGATTTTCAGCTAATGTCACTGAACTAAATAAGCTTTTACTAGTACATGGCACAACTGAAGGGGTATAAAATTGGAGTCAGAGAGACCAGAGTTCAAATTCCACCTCTACTACTAAGTTAGTGACATTGATCAAATTATCTCTAAGCCTTACTTCTTTCACTGTAAAAGGGTGAAATTATCACCACCTTGTTGTGAAGAGTAAATGATATGCTTCACATAAAGTCAAACTACCTGACACATAAGCACTCCATGAACAACAGCTGCTACCTGACAAAGCCAGGGGAGGAAAAAGTGGGAAAGTCTATCAAGAGGGAACATATTAGTCAGTATAGGCTAGGTTACGTTGTAGGAACAAATGACACCAAAATCTCTATGACTTAACATAACTAGAGTTAATTTCTTACTCACATGGTGATGACTAAGGGTTTCAGTGACCAAGAATGGCTGTCTATGTGCAGCCCAGTGTCCCATGCTGCCTGGATCTCCATCTCAAACATTAGTTCATGATGCCACAGCAAGGCAAAGCACAGAGAAACACGTACCAGTTGTTAATGTTTCTGCCTGGAAGGGACATGAATGACTTTTCACTCGTTTTTTGTTTTTGTTTTTTTCATCATCTAAATATGCCCAAATTCAAAAGGGTAGAAAGCCATAAGCCTTTATTACATCCAAGAAGGGAGAACCAAAAGTATCGATATTGATATTAATAATGTTTACTTTGGATAGACTCTTAGAATTTTTTGTGAAGTTCTATACTCTTCCCTGTAAGTATGAAACATATCCAGAGGACGTTCCATGTGGATATTAGCTTTGAGGATCTGCTATGTCCTGCCTATCTTTCAATCATTTCCTCTGCTGAAAATTACCTGAGCTTTGCAAAAATATTTGATTTACAATTCAAACCCACTCGAGGAAACTTGAAAACACAGATTAAAAAAACAAAAGATCACAAACCAATATATCACATTAGGCAAATATAATAAACACACACACACCAGCTTTGTGGAAACACAAGTAATTTTGCTAATCCCTTTTAAAACTGGAGGGAGAAAACAACATAGTATCTGATCAGGAATGATCACATTAACTATTTAAACTTAGACCACCAAGTAGGGGAAATAACTGTGTTGTCATATGATTAGGGGATTTCAAATAAGCTTCTCTAAATGAGTAGATTCTTCAGAAAGCACAGGAGGAGTTGGTGACTGCATTTCAGAGGCATAAAAGAAAACAGCATAAGACATGAGTTTCAGCCAAAGTGGCAAAAATAAGTGACCTGCCCCAGCCAGAGGGCTCCTCAGCATTCTTTTCCCGGAAGCTCAAAGCAGCACCTGGCCTTAGAGAGCTGCTGAGGACCTCGAGTCTCCAGTGATTGTTCATTTCTGTCAAGCTTTCCCAGGGACATTTCAGTTCTATCTGAAGACTGACAGTTCGCCCTGGGCATTTTATGTCACAAAGGGTAAGACATAATCTCAAAAAGAGTTTTTTTCTCTCCTAGGCCTTGGGGTTTTGCCTAGAAACAAGCAAAAATCTTGGTTTCTGCATCCAAATGCTGATCCAGATAAAGCTATAGCAGACCACCTGCAGGGAATGTCTGACCAACCTGATCCTTCCCCTCACTTTCCTCGATCCAAGAGACTAATCCACTTCTTGGTTCTTTCCCTTTCTTCTCTCATTTCCCTCTCCCCTTCCCAATCCTGGAATCCCTGTCTTCCTCAGATAACACTGCCCGCATCCTGACTAGGAGGTCTGGCTTCCGGCAGCAGGAACAGAGCATCTTTTACCTGCCGATTCTGATATCGGACAACGGGCAGCCTGTGCTTAGCAGCACAGGCACGCTGACAATCCAGGTGTGCAGCTGTGATGACAACGGCCACGTCCTGTCCTGCAGCCCCGAGGCTTACATGCTCCCTGTCACTCTGAGCCGGGGTGCCCTCATCGCCATTCTGGGCTGCATCTTTGTCCTATTAGGTAAGTAAGTGGCTCCCTTCCACGTTGTGGGTCCTACAAATGCTTACTTAGATATCACTCAGTTATTGTCCTAGCACAGCTATTCAAAACTGACTTTCCAGACCATGCTTATTGAAAAGGTGGAAGGGTAAGGCTGAGAAAAAGTAAAGAAATTAAAGACAGTCCTTTCCTAGGGGCTAGGGATTTATTTATCAAGGGTCTACTATAGGCCGGGGCACTATTCTAAATGCAGGGATTGATAAGACAGATATGTCCCAGCCTTCACAGAGTTTACTTCAGAATAAAGCAGTTCATTCTGACATCACAGAACCAAAATGACAATTTTGGACAGGATATGATGATAACCTCTTTTAACCCTTTCATTTTGTACTAGCTAAATCACAAACTGGTAGTGGTAAGCCCAAGCCAAATGTCACAAGCGGAGCCAGGACTGAAATGCAGACAGGCCCCACACTGTGCATCTTCCACATGTTCATCCCGGATTCTGGAGATGGTGAAGTGTTACAGAGAAGGGGAGAGGGACGGGGTGTCCTGAGGGAACAAGAGATGGGGTAGGTGCCATTTACAAAGGATGGTGAAGAAAGGCCTACCATTAAGGAGACCTTTGAACAGAGATCTAGAAAAAATAACAGAGTGAAACCACATGGATATCTGGGACAATAAGCTTCCTAGGCCCTGAGGTCATCTAATAAGGAGCAGTGACTGCTGGCGAAATAAAAAGATGTGTTGACAGGCCAGTGAGTGAGCACTATTGGATCATTTCTTCCTCATCTCAAGCTATACTGCAAGGCAGATAGCCCGCTCCTCTGTACATAAGGCCATTCATTAATTGTTTTTTAACTCCACAAACACAAGAAATGAAATACCCAAACCAACTACTGAAACCAAGAAAGTATCCACAGCTATACCCTAACTCTTTTGATTGAGTTCATAGCATACATATTTTGCTTAAAGAAAAGCAGACTTATTAAATAGTAGTATTATCCACTATGAAAGAATTCCTAGCATTCTGTGAGAGTAAAACCCTGGGGATTTAAACTAGAATAGATATGCAGATACTCCCCTTGAGCCCAGATTTACCTTGACACAGAGAGACTCAGTCAGACCAAAGAAAGAAGGGCCTACTTGCAAAATATTAATTATCTCTCTATTGAATTTTAGGTAGTTCTGTGGAATGTGTTTCCAAAAAAAATTTTAATAAAACATGTGGTTTAATTTTGATGTTTCAGATCAATGCTACATGAAGGGAGAATTCTATAAATAACCTTTTTAAGTCCTTGGAGCCCTGAGAAATTGTCATGTTTCTGGCACTTGTTGGTCTTGTCAAATAAAACTTTCCTGCAATTCCCCAAGTATCCATAAGGTGGCATTGGGAGTCCTTGAATACATAACAAGAGAACCTACAAGAGGCCTTGCATGAAACTGGCTAGGAGAAATTTCCAGGCTGTTCTTAGTTCTGTCTTTGGAAAATGTCTACATTTTAAGTTCACACTGGCCCATTAAACAAAGACTGATAGGAAGAGGCTGGTGTGGAGAGGCTCTAAGGCTAGAAGTGGTGTGTAAAGCACAATTTGTTGTGCCTCCCAAATCCATTTTGTCTTGTTTTTGAGTTATACAGAATAAATATATTGTTCAGTGCTAAATTGAGCAGAGCTGTCATAAAGTCCTCATAGTTTAGGCACTCTTATTTCTATGAATACACATCTCTCATTAAATATCTCTATATATAAAAATCTAAGTGTCCATCCAACCAGTAGCTATGACATGCACCAGAGAGCCAGACACTCAAAGCAGGAGCTGCCATGACGTCCACTGGCCATTTAAAAATAAACGGTACCGTGGACCTGGCACCGACAAATCAGCACTCAGCTTTCCCCAACTGGGACACAGGCTCTGCCACCACCCTGGAGCAATAGCCCACCAAATCACAGCCAATGCTGCCACGACCCCATTGTGGGTGCAAAATATGGCCCACAGCCCAGCACAGCCCAGCCCAGAAATTACCGCTGTGGGCACCGGGTAATGACATCACATAGCAACACCCAGCTTCCTCTCCCTAGTGACTAGCCTCCTTAGAGTTTCTTCAGTCCAGGAACACAACTTGCTTTATAGGCAGGTGCAAGCATTTTAAACTTTAACTAAATGTTTGAGAAGCATTTTCACATGCCTCATCTCATTTGCTCCTCACAGAAGTCCTGAAGTAGGTAGATAGGAGACTCAGTAGAATCCTATTTTCTTTTTATTAGCCAGAAAACGGAAATTTAGAAAGTTTAGAAACTTGACCCGATTGAAAAGTAAGAAATGCAGGTTTTCTCACGGTGCAGAATATAGTCAAACACTGCTACAGTTAAATATTTACCCTTTGTTCTCCCTGCGTGATCTACAGTAATAATCTGTTTTGTCTTAATATTGACTGCTGTGTTGCTGACAACTGCCTGAAAGAGAAGTTAGGATGTTTCACTGGGCTGGATAAAGTTGAGCTAAATCAGAAATCAGGTCTAATTAAGCAAGTTTATTATATATATATATATATATATATATATATATATATATATATATATATATATAAAATTTATTCTATATATATTCTATCTATTATATATATATATATATATATATATATATATATATATATGCCTAAGCAACTGAACGACTGGTGGCTCTGATGTGCACTGACCACCAGGGGACAGACACTCCAAGCAGGAGCTGCCCCCTGGTGGTCAGTGTGCTCCCACAGCCAACCTCCGGCAGCCCTCCCCCCAGCAGGCCAGCCAACGGTGGCCTCTCCCCCTAGCCAACCTCCCACAGTCCCAATCGGCCCTGATTGCAGGCCAGGCTGAGGGACCCCACCCATGCACGAATTCGTGCACTAGGCCTCTAGTACATATTTAACAAAGTTGACTCATGCATACATGATATATATAAAGCTTTCACTGGCACCAATTGCACGCATGTGTTTTGATCTGTCATTGTTGATGGTGAATTTGGTTGACACTTCTATTATAGAGTAAGGCTAAATAATGATATTAAAATGTTTCTTCTAATTAATTTCCTTTCAATGTGTATGAATCCCTGTATCGGGACCCTAGTAATTCATAAAAGTGAGTAAGATTAAATAATTTTGATTTTTTCCAGGATTTTTTATTTCACATCTCAAGTATGCATCTAGTTCCTAGAAAAATCTCATAAACCCTATATACTTTGCCTATATAGAACCCAAAGATTAATCATCCCTAGAACTGATTATCTTCAGTGAGGGAAGCCTTTCAGCTAAACAGAACCATTTTCACCAATATCTAATTTTGCAATACTTGTTATTTAAATCAGATTACCTAAAAATAAATATGTAGAAACCTTTAATTTTCAAGACATAGACCAATTCCATGAACTGCCTAATTCTTCATCACCATCAGAATTATTTCCAGCAGATACTCAAAGACTTTTCTAATTTTCCTTCCTAGTGATTTCTTTTTTATTATTATCACTTTCTTTTTCTTAATTTTTATTTTTTTTATTATTTTTTTAATCTTTATTATTGAAAGTATTACAAATGCCCCCCCCATTGACCCATTCTAGCCCACCCTGGCCCCTTGCCCAAAGCCTTCAGCGCATTATTGACTGGGTCCATACCTTATGCATATATGCATACAAGATCATTGTCAACCAATTTCCGAACCTGGTTTGGCTCAGTGGATAGAGCATCAGCCTGCGGATTGAAAGGTCCCAGGTTTGATTCCGGTCAAGGACACGTACCTTGGTTTCGGGCACATCCCCATTAGGAGGTGTGCAAGAGGCAACTGATCAATGATTCTCTCTCATCGATGTTTCTAACTCTCTATCCCTCTACCTTCCTCTCTGTAAAAAAGTCAATAAAAATATATATTAAAAAAACAAACCCTATGATAGACCTGCATTAGTCATCTGTGTCTAAATCTCCTTAGACTCATGTTTGTAAGAGCAGCAATCATATCCTACATTGCTTCCCCGGGAATTGGCACAATACTTAACAAGTATTTAAGTTTAGCAACTATTTACTGAATCCCACAAACAGCATGTTCACTTGGAATCCCATTTCTTCAATCCATCCAACTCACACCCCAGCCTCCAATGACCAGTTCAAGCCTCCACTTCCTTGGAGTCCTGTTTTTCCATTGCTCTGATCCCACATTTATAGTCATGAGCTATAATTTTTGCACATATATGAGAGTATATAATTATTTCCTGTGTGTACTTTAGTCATGCAAGCTCTTTGGGAAAGCATTAAGTATTAACATCATTAATTGCAACTTACAAAAAGCACATTCTGCATTCAAATTTTAAAAAGCACTATTATTAGTTTTTTAAGTCCATCCATTATCTCACTGGGCATACACTCTCCCCGCCACCCCCCTTGGATAAGCAGGGGTCTTATTTTGCAGTGTTGTCAAGCTGCCCCTGTTCACTAGCTGTAACAATGCACACCAGAAAAATAATCAATAGTTCTACAGCTAAAACAACACACTTCCTGGGAAACATTTTCAGTCACAGAGATAAACAGTTCAATAGGATTATCTCCCTCTCCTTTAAACCTCGGTGAACGGATGCTAGAATATATATATATAAAATTTGTTGGGATAAAATTTTATCCAAACCTTCAACCACTCATCTAACCATGTGTTGCTTCTTTGATAACCCGATGAATTATATAAAATGTCATGTTCATTCCCTCCCTTCCACCAGTATCATTGGCTCTAGAAAGGCAAAACCACCTCTCCAACTAGCAAAAGGCTTTTCGGAGGAACTGAGTTTATTGGAAAACAGTGGTCAGGGGCTCTCTTTTCTGGAGGAAGTACAAGAAGGTGAAGGTTTTGGCAAATGCATTAATATGTGATGTTTACATAACAGAATCCTACTAAGCTGCTAATGTAAGAAAGCAGGATGCCACTTATATGATAAGGTTTCCACCTTATAATAGGACAATTGACAGCCATCCTTACAGAGTGGAAGACTGACCTTTAGCGTACACTCCATGACAGGCATACAGTGCTCCGTGCTTTGTTAACGGGATTTTATACGTGATAGCTAGGCATAGGCACCCACACACAATTTCAAGGCATCAAGCTGATACAAGAAGGCTTTATATGCAACCTGTAGTTGAACCGCTCGGGGAAAACATAGGGCTTCATTTGCCTACACTCTCCATCTCTAACACGCAGAATTGGTGAGAACAGGGGCAGACTCTGTGGTTTTAAACAGGCCAATGCTGTCTCCGGGCTCACCGCGGAGAAACCGGACCTACCTGTGGTCAATCAGGACCGTCTGGGGTCTGGGCGCACGTAGCGGGTCCAGGTTAATTTCCTGTCCCTTTCCCCCCCGCAGTGCTGGTGCTGCTGATCCTGGCCATGCGGCGGCACCGGAAACAGCCCTACGTCATCGACGACGACGAGAACATCCACGAGAACATCGTCCGCTACGACGACGAGGGCGGCGGCGAGGAGGACACGGAGGCCTTTGACATCGCGGCCCTGTGGAACCCGCGGGAGGCGCAGGCGGGCGGCGCCCCCAAGACGCGGCAGGACATGCTGCCCGAGATCGAGAGCCTCTCCCGCCACGTGCCTCAGACGTGCGCCGTGAGCAGCACCGTCCACAGCTACGTGCTGGCCAAGCTCTACGAGGCCGACATGGACCTGTGGGCGCCTCCCTTCGACTCCCTCCAGACCTACATGTTCGAGGGGGACGGCTCGGTGGCGGGGTCCCTGAGCTCCCTGCAGTCAGCCGCCACATCGGACTCGGAGCAGAACTTCGACTTCCTGACAGACTGGGGGCCCCGCTTCCGGAAGTTGGCCGAGCTCTACGGGGCGTCGGAGGGGCCAGCATCCCTCTGGTGACCGGAAGCCCGTGCTTCGACAAAACCCTGACGTTCGAGGCGCATGCTTTGCTTTGCGGACTCGGGGCGAGCGACCCACACGAGCAATACTGTGCTGGAGAATGAGAAGCGGGGGTGAGCAGGAGAACAGAACTGTTTCTGGATCAGCTTTACTACTTGGTTCGATTAAGGAAACACAAGAAGAAGGGGACAGAATCTCCAATGATCTTTTTTTTTTCTTCTTTTTAACTTTTGGGACACTTGTCTTCAAAGGCCTGGAGTCCAAGGTCAAGCGCAGCAAGCTTGGCTTTTCTTTGCCTTTCACGAAGGCCTTTGTCACTTTTCCACCACAAAGAAGCTCTGACCTTAGGGTGGCAGTTGAAAGCAGACAGAAAGCTCTACTCTCGCGTTTTTTGTTTTTTTCATTTTATTGTATTGTATGTTCCAATTAAGAGTTTCGCTGGCTCATCAAACTGCACAAAGCAATCCCCACAAAAGAACACTGAAAAAATAATGTTACTCGGTGGAATTAACCTACTTGTCCTGGGATGGATGGGATTTTTTTTAACCCTTTTTGAGACAAGGGGAAGGCAAATCAGCCTTGCATGGAGGGGTTGGGGGGGAGGAGTGAGAAGGAAGAGGCATTGACTTTGCACTTCAGTTTAATGGCCGAACCAGGAGTTGTTGGCATCACAACCAATCGAACTCCATCAAGTTAGAGTGCTCTTGTTCTCTCAGCACTTTCACTGTGCACCTGAAAAATTGTTCAGAATGAAACCAGAAAACCTGCCTCTTTTGCACTGTTAGATGTCTCTTCCATGTGCCAAATGTGAAGATTAGATGCTACAAATGAAAGCCAAATAAAAAGAAGTATCTGATAAAAGCATGGGTTAGAGGGCTTTCCTAATCTGTGTAAGGTCAATCCAAGGGATGTTTACATACTGTAGATAACCTACTTGAACAAAAAATCAGTATTATAGAGAATAAATGGATGTAAGAAAATTACATGTATAAGTTTTGTATATTTGTTAATAATTTTGGTAATAAATATGATGTACTGCATCTCAGTACCTTAGCACTTCTTTTAATAAAAGTTAAATAGAAGGGAAAGTCTATCGCTAATTTGTTTAATTGCTGAGCAGGTGGAAGATGCCTTGGTGATCCTGTCCTGGCCTCAGGTTCTTGGGGCTGGGGCTGATTCATAAGGCAAAGCAACGGGGAAGAAGTATGAGGCTGTGCATTCTCGTTCAGTCACTGAACAGATGAACGGCTATGATCCAAACTATTAAGCCTTTCATGAACACTATTCCCCAATCTATGAGAATAGCAAAAGCTGGTTTGAGAACATCCACAATACAGTGGTGAATTTCACCCATATTTTTCTTCTTTTTTACTTTATTGTTGAAAGTATTACATAAGTCCCCCTCCGCCCCCGCATTAGCCTCTTCTTGTCCACTCCCACCTCCCCCCAGGTCCTCACTACCCCATTGTGTGTGTCCACAGGTTCCATATTTTTCATTTTGTGAGTAGGTTTTATACATAACCACCAATGAGACAAGCCACTCTGCTTATATTTCTGTTCTATTGGCAAATCAAATATGCACAAACAAATATGCATACCACATATTCACAACTTATCGACACTGGATGAGCTCACAGAAGGCTGGGACCATATATTACTCATCTTCCCTTTCCCCACAATAGTTAACATGGTCCTTTGCATACAGTAGGTGCTTAACAAGTATATTATGGGTACATGATAATAGGATATTTCTTTCTTTGACATCCTATTACTAAAAGATATTTTACATGGATTTTCTTTCCAATTGAGGACAAATTGTAAATAAAATAATTTCCTGCATGTCAGGGTTATAGTAGTGGTTCTCAAGTTTTCATGTGTGTTAGAATCACTAGCAACACTTCTTAAATAATACCTTGTTGGGCCTTACCCCACTTTGACAACTCTGGTGTATAGTCCCTCTCCTTTTTATTCTCTTCTCTCTCTCTCTCTCTCTCTCTCTCTCTCTCAAGCATACCAAAACTACATTATCAGCCCATTTGCACTAGGGCTCACCCTACCCATACAGTGGTATTGTGAATCACTTTACAAGTACAAAAGACAGTTTGGCAGAACTGTGTGAGAGGACTGATGTGGGTCTGGAAGCCAGATGGATATGCCTTATGCTTTTTAGGTGGTTCACTAACAGCCAAGCCAATTCTTATCTTCAACTTTAGCATACTAACCCTTCCCTCCCACGAAAGGCAGTTCTCTCACACCCTCTTTAAAGGTAATATGTGATGTAAAAATAAACTTAGAAAAGCAAAACCATGACCTGGAGTGCAAACTAGGCTCTAAAAAATAAGTGATTTGAATGTGGGCAAATTAACCCCTATAACATTCTCCCTTTCTGCCTCTAGCCCCTGACAACAATGTTGTGACTATTTCACTTTGTGTTGCTTTGTGTTGGGGAGCACATGAGACTTGGTTGGAAAGTTTGTAAGGAGGACATTCTGAGAAAAGGAAAGTGTGTGGCAGGCTGCCTGCCCTTTATCAGAATTCCGAATTAGGGGAGACTTAGGGGAGTGTCGAAGGCAGCACCCCTGATTATTCCTTGACCTTTCCACACAAGTCTGTGCACTTGTAGACCCCGGTGTTTACTGGAATCTTATGCTTAAACCCTGGATGCCCTTGCCTAGAGGACACTGTACTAGTAAACACATGTGTCCTTCCAAGATTATTTACCCTATTGATTATATCTAAAAGATAAACTTTATCTCAAACTGCTGTGGCAATAAAAGGCTAATGAAGCAGGCAATCCAGGCTGCCTGGTTGCTGTAGCCCAGCCTCTCCTTCACAGCAAACATTGTGTCGGAGTAATTCATTCATCTCTTACATAGGGTCGGCTGGCCAGCCCCAGCATTACATGTGCTCAAAACGGGGTGCAGAGGACAAAATGGCTGTGGAATAGACTGACGTGTCCTGAGCCTTGTCCCTGAGCAGATAGAACGAGCAGCTGAAACAAATAACACCCGCCCTGAATTGGCAAAGGAGACTCAGCTGATGAGACAATTTGCAGCCAGGAAGGGCAGAGGATCCCTGGAGAAAGGTAAAATCAAGGGTCTGGGCAGGAGAGATCTGCCAGACCTCTGAGCCCGGATGGTCAGAGAGAAACCGCAAGGCATGGAGCTGCATCCCTTGGGACAGGCACAGCATCAGATTGTGGAAAAGCGGTCCCAGGACTGCTGGTGGCAGGCGATTCTGGATTTGGGTCCACAGTCAGGAAAGACTGAGCCCAGAGTAGGCAGCCTGAAGGGTTGACCAGAACGTGCAGTGCCAACAGGAGAGGAGCTCGCAGAGACGCAGTCTTTCCCCTCTCTGCAGTCTGTGCTGTTCTTCACTGAACCTAGTTCACAGGACCTTTCAGATATGGACATTCACCTGTAGCTAAGGTGCAGAAGAAGGTGCGGACTTGTGGATTCTTGGGAGAGGCTGGGGAGAGGAGAAGGTCCAGGAGAAGTGGTAGAGTCTGGCGCAGAGTCATACCTGAGCCCAGGACCTAGGCAGCCATTTTCTCCTAAAGAGATAGCCCTCCCTACAGTCTTCAGACAACCAATACAGCCATACCCAGAATACACCCTGAATGGTACAAAGGATTAAAAAAAAATCTGAATAGTCCCTGAGAGTCCTAGGGACTGGCCTAAAGAGAGGTTTTCAATTCCAGAAGCAGGAAACAAAAACTGCAGACAGTACAGAAAACTGGGATCTTAAACCAGCCAAAGGATGACACTTCACTTTTTCTTTTTCTTTTTTTTTTTAAATAAGTTTTATTGATTTTTTACAGAGAAGAAGGGAGAGGGATAGAGTTAGAAATATTGATGAGGAAGAAACATCAACCAGCTGCCTCTTGCACATTCCCCACTAGGGATATGCCCACAACCAAGGTACATGCCCTTGACTGGAATCAAACCTGGGACCTTTCAGTCTGCAGGCCAATGCTCTATCCACTGAGCCAAACTGGTTTTGGCAACACTTCACTTTTTCATTTTTATTTTATTATTATTTTGTTATATCTTTTTTCTTTTTTGTTTGTTGCTTTATTTTCTATTTCTTTTCGCATTATTTTTCAATCATTCTATTTTATTTTATTTGCCATTTTTTTATATTTTATACCATTTTTAAATAATTTTTTGTAAATGTATTATTATTTTCTTCTCGTTATCTTTCTTCTAATCCACTCACCCCCTTTCTACTTTCTCTATACTGAACTGAAATCCTCCCCATATTCATGCAATTTTTAATCTTATTTTCTATATATAAGCTCAGCCTCTACAGATTCTGCCCCCACCCTCTTTGCTGGGTGTTTAGTGTTTGCATTTTTTTGGTTTATCTATTTGTTCTGTGGTGTTTTCTCCATATGTGTGTGTGTGTGTGTGTGTGTGTGTGTGTATGTGTGTGTGTGTATTTTTCCTTTTTCTTCCTTTTCCTTTTCTCTCTTATCTTTTTTTCTCCCTTTGATATCATTTGATATCATATCTCTTTACTCTAATTCTCTTTTCTTAGGCGGTCACTTATATTGGGGTTATCAGTGTCATGAGTACATTCGCGTTTTGTTCCCTTTGTGTTGTATCTTGTGAAGGAGAATTTTATCCTGTTGGGCCAATGTGCTAGAGAGCAAGCCACATAACCAGACACCTGGAGAGAAAACTCCATCCACGAACATGTCAATAACACCCCAGACCCAACTACAGAGGCAGGAAGAAGGTAGCAGTGAGGGAGAGAGCATGAGTGAGTGAGGGAGCAAAAGAGGAGTGTGTGGTCATGTGGTGTGTGTGTGTGTGTGTGTGTGTGTGTGTGTGTGTGTGTGTGTGTGACACAGTTAGATCCTACAGGACCTTTTGGTGCAGGCTAACCAGGCTTGCCTAACTAGACAGCCTCTGCTACTATTGCAAACAGTACTAGGATGCTGGCTCTTCCTCAGAGTCCTGGTCTTTTTTAATGGGAGAGCTGCTGTAACTGAGAGCCTCCACCCAGGGTGCCCTCAGATAACACCTGAGACTCTACAGCCACCCGTAACAGAGACCTGCTATTTTGGCTGTGGTCCCACAGTCACTGAGTTTCCAGCCACCCTGGGCACAGGTTCCTGTGAGTTCCAAAGCATGCTCCCCTCTGACCAGCCCAACACTTTAGCCCAGGGCACTGCGACCACACAAGCAGCAAACACATGAACAGCCCACTCCTGTTCGAAGAACAGCAGCCTCATGTGGCCTGCCCCTGTCCAAGGAGCAGCAGCTGTGTGAGTGTCCCACTCCCCTGTCTAAAGAACAGAAACCATGCAAGCAGCCCACCCTCATCTAAGGAGCAGCAGCTGCACGCAGACTGCACCCTGAACCCGTCCGAGGAGCAGCAGTCACACAGCAGCCTGCCCCCATCTGAGGAGCAGCAGCTCCATGAGCAGCCTGCCCCCATTCAAGGAACAGCAGTGACCCAAGCAGCCCGACCCAGTCTGAGGAGTAGCAGCCACATGAGCAGACTGCCCATGTCCAAGGAGCATCAGCCCTGAGCAGCCTGCATCAATCCAAGGAGTAGCAGCCACATACAGCCTGCACCTGTCCAACAAGCAGTAGCCAGGTGAGCTGCCCACCCCCCTCCTCTGATAAGCTGCAGCCACACATGCAGCTCACTTCCATCCAAGGAGCAGCAGCCATGCAAGCAGCCCACCCCATCTGAGGAGCAGCAACCCTACAAGCAACCTGCCCCTGACCAAAGAGCAGAAGCCTCACAAGAAACCCACCCCATTCGAGGAGTAGCAGCTGCACACAGCCAGCCCCTATCCAAGGAGCAGCAGCCATTCGAGCTGCCCAGCCCCATCCGAGGAGCAGCAGCCTCATGCGCAGCCCATCCCCATCCAAAAAAGCAGCAGCTGTGTAAGCAGCCTCCCCCCACCAGCCAGAGGATCCACCACTACTGTGAACAGCACCCACCAGAGGAGCCACTGCCAACTGAGGAGTAACCACTTCCACAACCACCCGAGGAGCAATTGCATCCAGAGGAGCCACTGCCACACAAGGATCAGTCCCTGCATGACTCCACAACTAGATCTGTAGGTGAGATAAAAAATGGGTAGACAAAGAACCCCCACAGGAAGGAAAAGGAGGAATCACCAGAAAGGCATCTAAGTGAAACAGAGGAATGCAATATGTCAGAAAAGGAATTCAGAATAAGGATCATACAGTTCATAAACCAGATGGATTAAAAAAAAATCAACAACTTATGTAAGAATCAAGAAGAAATAAAGAGTGATATAGCTGCAATTAAAAAAACACCATGGAAAGTTTGAACAGTAGACTAAATTAGCAAGGACCAAATTAGCGAATTAGAAGACAGGGGAGCAAAACACACCCAAACTGAACTGCAATTGGAAAAAGCATTAAAAGACAGGAGGAGAGCGTAAGGGAGCTATGGGGCAACATGAAATGAAGCAACATACGCATAATAAGAGTACCAGAACAACAGGAAGAGGAACAAGGGTTAGAAAATCTATTTGAAGCCCTGACATATTCCTAGTAAAATACAACCATCCAAAACTCAATCAGGAAGAATCTAAAAATCTCAATAGGCCCATGACTATGGGAGAAATTGAAGCAGTCATCAAAAAGCTTCCAGAAAACAAAAGCCCGGGGCCAGACAGCTTCACAGAGGAGTTTTACCAAACATTCAAGAAAGAACTAAAACCTATTCTCCTCAGACTATTCCAAGAAATTCAAGAGGAAGGAACACTTCCAAGCTCATTCTATGAAGCCAGCATCACCCTAATACCAAAACCAGATAAAGACAACACAATGAAAGAGAAATAAAGAGGCCAATTTCCCTCATGAACATAGATGCCAAAATCCTCAACAAAATTCTAGCAAATCGGCTCCAGCAGAACATCAGAAAGATCATACACCCCGACCATGTAGGATTTGCCCTGGGGATGCAAGGATGGTATCTGAAAATCAAGAAACATGATGCATCACATAAACAATTTGATAGATAAAAATCACATAATCATATCAATTGATGCAGAAAAAGCATTTGACAAAATCTAACACCCTTTCTTGACAAAAATTCTCAGCAAGGTGGGAATAGAAGGGTCGTACCACAACATTATAAAAGCCATACTTGACAAATCCACAGCCAACATCATACTCAATAGGCAAAAACTAAGACCATTTCCCCTAAGAACATGAACAAGACAGAGATGTCCACTTTCACCACACGTGTTAGACATATTACTGGAAGTACTAGCCATTTTGATTAGACAAGAAAAACAAATAAAAGGCATCCAAATTGGAAAAGAAGAAGTAAAACTGTCCTTATTCACAGATGACATGATATTGTACATAGAAAACTCTAAAGACTCCATCAAAAATATTAGATTTAATAAATGAAGTCAGAAATGTAGCAGGATACAAAATTAACCCCAAGAAATCTATGGCATTTCTATACACCAATAGTGAACTTACAGGAACAGAGACTAAAAAAGCAATCCCATTTTACCATTGCACCAAAAATATTAAGATACCTAGGAAGAAACTTAACTAAGGAGGTAAAAGACCTATTTGTGGAAAACTACAGGACACTGAAAAAAGAGAGGAAGACATAAACAGATGGAAGAACATACCATATTCATGGGTTTGTAGAATCAACAACATTAAAATGTCCATACTACCCAAAGCAATTTATAGATTCAATGCACTCCCCATTAAAATACCAATGGCATATTTCACAGACCTAGAAAGAACTCTCCAAAAATTCATGTGGAATAAAAAAAAAGACCCCAAATAGCCACAGCAATTCTGAGAAAGAACAAAGTAGGTGGGATCTCAATACCAGATTTCAAGCTGTACTAAAAAGTCACTGTTCTAAAAACAGCCTGGTACTGGCACAAGAACAGACATATAGATCAATGGAATAGAATAGAGAACCCATAAATTTGCCCAAACCACTATACTCAATTAATATTTGACAAAGTAGGCATGAACATACAATGGGATCAAGACAGTGTCTTCAATAAACGGTGTTGGGAAAATTGGACAGATACATTAAAAAAAATGAAACTAGACCACCAACTTACACCATACATAAAAATAAACTCAAAATGGATAAAGGACTTAAACATAAGATGGGAAACCATAAAAATAATAGAGGAATCCACAGGCAGCAAAATCTCAGATATATGCTGAAGCAGTTTCTTCACCAATACTGCTCCTAGGGCAATGGAAACTACAGAGAAAATAAACAAATGGGACTACATTAAAATAAAAAGCTTTTTACAGCAAAGAAACCATCAACAAAACAACAAGAAAGCCCACTGTATGTGAGAACATATTTGCAAATGTTTTCACTGATAAAGGTTTAATCTCCAACATCTACAGGGAACTTATATAACTTAATAAAAGGAAGATAAATGGTCCAATAAAAAATGGGCAACGGACCTAAATAGAATCTTTTAAAAAGAAAAGAGAAAGAAAGCCAAGAGGCATATGAAAACATGCTCAAAGTCACTAATTATCCAAGAGATGCAAATCAAAATGACAATGTGGTACCATCTCACACCTGTCAGATGTGAGATGGCTATCATCAACAAATCAACAAACAACAAGTGCTGGCATGAATGTGGAGAAAAAGGAACCCTCATGCAATGCTGGTGGGAATGCAGACTGGTGCAGCCACTGTGGAGAACAGTATGGAGATTCCTCAAAAACTAAAAATGGAGCTTCCATTTGACCCAGTAATTCCACTTCTAGGAATATATCTCAAGAAACTAGAAACACCAATTAGCACCCCTATGTTCATAGCAGCACAATTCACCATAGCTAAGATTTGGAAACAGCTTAAATGCCCATCAGCAGAGGAGTGGATTAGAAAACTGTGGTCCATCAACACAATGGAATACTACACTGCTATAAAAAGAAGGCATTCTTACTATTTGCAACAGCATTATGGAACTGGAGGCCATTATGCTAAGCGAAATAAGCCAGTCAGCTAAGATAAATATCACATAATCTCACTCATTTATGGAATACAATGAACAACATAAACTGATGAACAAAAATATAGATAGAGAAACATTGATCAGACCATCAAACTTCAGAGGGAAGATAGGGGAGGGTGGGAGTAAGGGGAGAGATCAACCAAAGGAGTTGTATGCCTGCATATAAGTCTAACCAATGGACACAGACAACAGAGTGAGGGCATGAGTTGGGGGTGGGGGAAAATGGGGGAATAAGGACACATATGTAAGGACACATACTAGAGGAATCAATAAAAAATTTTTTTTAAAAAAATCTGGGAATAGCTATTATTCTAACCACAGGGGATATCATGCCCCACATCTTGCAAGTGTGCTACCCATGATACGGGGCATGAAGTGATTAAACAGAACCTCCTGGAGCTTCCAGTCCCCTGGAGGATGTTTAATGGACTAATATAGGAAGTGTGAGAGAAACACAGAATAGGATATCCATTTCAGCTCACAATCAGCTGAAAAAAGACTCTTCGCTCCAAATGAGTTTTTAAAATCCCTTTCCACTGCCATGGTTTACCACAAATAACTGGTCCCTCTGAAAAGCAAACACCATCCCCACCAGACAGAATGCAGAGTGTGGGATGAGGTTAAGCAAGAGAGCTATGAAATTACTCAGCCATTCCTCTGTTAACAGGCAAAGCAGCTAGCCTATAATATACATGTTTGAGGGAAACAGCAGAATCTGTAGAAATCAATTAAGAGTCTACCTAAAATTGCCGAAACTGTTTTGGCTTAGTGGTAGAGCGTCGGTCTGTGGACTGGGGGGTTCCGGGTTGGATGCCCGTCAAGGGCATGTACATTGGTTGCGGGCACATCCCCAGTGAGGGGTGTACAAGAGGCAGCTGGTTGATGTTTCTCTCTCATCGATGTTTCTGGCTCTCTGTCTCTCTCCCTTCCTCTCTGTAAAATATCAATAAAATATATATATTTTTAAAAGAGTCTACCTAAAACTGTATTCTGAACAAGAACACAAGCAAAGATAAAAATTAGCAATTAAACTTTCTGAATCAAAAAAGTAGACTATCCCAACATGACATCTAGCAAAGGCAAATTAGAGTGGCTCATACAAGAAATAATCTATAAATCCTAAAGACAAATCCAAACAAACCCAAATCAATGCAAGCACATTGCTTAAGGGTTGTTACTACTTCACTAGTGACCCAGAACCAGACCCTGATATCAGAATTCACAGCATGTCCTTTATGGTTCTGGGACTACAGGAACATATACACTTTAGAAGTAATTCTTTTTTCAGAGGGACTCATTCTCAAATCTATTTGCCATCTCCACAATAGAGTTAAAGATCTTTCAAGATATTTGTATGTATAAATACCTGAATTTTGGAGGCTTCTGCTTGATTCTAAAGGTTAAGATTCTGCAAAATTAAATAAAGAAATCCTCTTTCTTCTGTCTCTTGAGATTCATGTTGTGTAGTCCTATATAATAAAAGGCTAATATGCAAATTGACTGACTGGCAGAATGACCAGTCGCTATGATCTGCACAGGCCACAGGGGGCAGATGTTCAATACCAGAGCTGCCCCCGGTAGTCAGTGTGCTCCCACTGGGAGAGTGCCACTCAGCCAGAAGCTGGACTCATGGCTGGCGAGTGCAGTGTCAGTGGTGGGAGCTTCTCCCCCCTCTGTGGCAGCACTAAGGATATCCAGCTGCCAGAATAGACCCGTTCCCTGAGGGAGCAGGACTAAGCCATCAGTCAGACATCCCTCAAGGGCTCCTGGACTGCAAGAGGGCACAGGCTTGGCTGAGGGAACCCCCTGAATGAATTAATTTCATGCACCAGGCCTCTAGTTAACTATAACAACCCAAAACAATTTTTCTTAAATATTTCCTCCTGAGTCAGGAAACTGGCAAATCCTGCCCCATGTGTTGGCCATACTCTTAGTTTTGTAAGGACTGTCAGATGGCTGATGATGAGGGAGTTCCTTCCACTTTAATACTTTAGCTACTGTAGTCACCTTCCTGTCACCCATGATGAGAAGAGCTACTGCCCATCCCAGAAAGCCTTAGGTCACTTCTCTGTGAGTATTAACTCTCAAAAGCCACTAAAACTACCCATAAATCTTTTCTAGTTTTTCCAGAGGACTGGATCCTACCTTTTCTTTTATTATTCCAATTTCTCCTCCTTCCTTAAAGGACAACTGTTTGTGCTCACAAATTCTGTGGGTCAGGAATTCATGAAGGATACATCAATGACATCTCCTCTCTGCTTTATAAAGTCAGGAACTTAGCTGGAGTGACTCAAAAACTAGAGGTGACTCACCCAAATACTGGTTACAAGTACAAGTTCAGATGGAGCTGTCAACAAAACCTCATCATGGCTGCTTGAGCTTCCTCACATCATGGGGGCTGAGTTCCAAGAGTGAACATCAGAAGCAAACCAGGCAGAAGCTGACTCACCTTTTATGACTTCAGACATCACACAGCACTACTTCCACAGTGGTCACAAGCCTTCCATAATGAAGATGAAGATATTAAAGATTAGGACTTCGCCGAAACTGGTTTGGCTCAATGATAGAGCGTCGGTCTACGGACTGGAAGGTCCCAGGTTCGATTCCTGTCAAGGGCATGTACATTGGTTGTGGGCACATCCCCGGTAGGGGGTGTGCAGGAGGCAGCTGGTCGATGTTTCTCTCTCATTGACATTTCTAGCTCTCTATCCTTCTCCCTTCCTCTCTGTAAAATATCAATAAAAAAATATTTTAAAAAAAGATTAGGGTTTCAACATATGAATTTGGAGGACACACAATTCATTCCATAGCAATTAATATGTTGGTGGGCATTTGGGTTATTTGCAGCTTTTGGCTATTACAAGTTAAGATTCTAGTTACACTTGTGTATGGTCTTTATATAGACATATATATTTCTTTCCTCTTGGGTAAATACTTGGGAATGGAATGGCTGGAATCATGTGGTAGGTATGTGTGTTTGTTTGTTTGTTTGTTTGTTTGTTTGGTTGGTTGGTTTTTAAATGGCTAAACTGTTTTTCCGAAGTCTTTTTACCATTTTATGTTCCCACTAGCAGTGTGTGAGAGTTCTGTTTCCTCACTGACCCTTGGTATCCTCTGTTTCTTTCCTTTTAGTCATTACCACAGGAGTGTTATAATATCTCAATGTAGTTTTAGTTTGTAATATTTTAATGACTAATCATGTTGAATATCTTTTCATGTACTCATTTGCTACCCATATATCTTATTTGGTGGTGGATCCAAATGTATTTGTTCAGTTTTAAATGAGTTGTTTGAGTTTTCTTTTTATTTCTAGATACAAGTTCTTTATTAGGTGTATGCTTTGCAAAGATGTTTTTTCTCAGACCGTGCCTTATCTTTTCTTTTTCTTAACAATGTCTTTTGAAGGGCGGGAGGGTTTTTTTATTTTTTATGAAATCCAATTCATCAATTTGTTCTCTCATAGATTAGGTCATTTCTAAGAACCTTTGCCAACTCAAGGTCACAAAGACTTCCTTCCATGTTTTATTCTAAAACTTTTCTAATTTTAGGTTTTAAATTTAGATACATAATCCATTTTGGGTTTATTTTTGTACATTGTTAGGTATGAGTTGATGTTCTTCTTTTCTTTTTCTTTTATTGGCATATGGATTTATTATTCTTGTGCCATTTATTGAAAAGGGCTTTTTTTTTTTACTGCATCACCTTTGAGACTTGTTTTGAGTTAAACCATGTCTGACAAAAACATATTTTCAAGTCCTAGCCCCCAATGCCTGTGAATATGGCCTTATTTATTTATAAGGTATTTGTAGATGTAAAGAAGTTGAGATGATGTCATACTGGATTAGGATGGGCCTTAATACAATGCCTGGTGCCTTTATCAGAAAAGGGAAATTTTAACACAAAAACAGAGACACAGAGAGGAGAAAGTCATATAAAAATGAGGCAGAGATTGGAATAATGCATCTATAATCCAAGGAGCATCAGGGTGACCGGCAACTGCCAGAAGCTGAGAAAGAGTCATGGAATGAATTCTCCCTTAGAGCCTTCAGAAGGAACCCTGGCCACACCTGGATTTCAGATATCCTGAACTGTGAGAGACTACATTTCTGTTGTTTTAAACCACCCAGTTGGTGGTGATTTGCTATGGCAGCCCTTGGGAACAAGCCATTATATTACATTTACAAAGATATATTTTAAATTAAAAAAATAAATATGAATCCTGTATGCCCATCAATTTGGCTGGATCTATAACATTAATTAGTACACTCTTAATTAATTAGTAAATTAATTAGTACACTCTTGTGTACTAATTAATTCATTCATTCATGTGCTCATTTTGTGCGATTGTGAGGTTTGTTTTTTATTTCAACTCAGCTATTTCACGTTTTGAGTGTATGGAGGCCTCAGAAGATGCCCTGTTGTCTCAGGCAGGCAACAACAGTCCTCTCCAGCTGACTTGGCAGCCTGTGAGCAGCTCTCAGGCTCCAGGCAGGGGGTAGGGAGAAATGGATGACCAGATGACTAAGCAGAGACCCATCCATTCACAGGACCCCATTGATGTGGGCAGTGCAGAGAGAATACAGAGAATGGAGAAAGGTTTGTGTCTGCTGAAAACAGCACTGAGTGCCATTGGTCCTCAGGCACCACAGCGAAAGGACAGCACACAATGCAGGTGCCGTGTCAGTGAATGCCCTCTTTCTGTAGGTGCAACGCTGTACTGCAGAATGGAAGATTTAACCTTCAAAGAGCAGGCTGCATGGCTTCCTCTGTCTCTTGCCCTTGGCATTCCCCAGCTCCCCCAGGAACCATGCAGTTCTTTGTGTTTCCCTCCCAGGCCTACAGGCAGTGAAATTCACTCATCCTAATTGCTATTCTTCCCTGGTCGACTGAGGGGCACTAACTGTCTGACCTGGCATTTACTTGGAGGATTAGCTTTATCAACCTCACATTTTTATATTTGCCAGTGGCTTCTTGGGGCTTCGACTGTTGGACTATATGATGGTGCAAGATGAGATTCTCAAATGAGAGGCATTACCTGAGGATGACTATTAATTAACCCCACGAGGGGACACAGGGCTTCATCAGCATGCTCCAGGCTGACATCACTGCTGCTGAGCTATGGAGCAGGAAGGGGAAAAGGAAACTGCTGACAAATGAGCACCTACTTCATGCAGACACAGTGCTGGGCACTTCCACTCAAATAATTTTACACACATTGAAACAAGCAAACTAGAGACCTAAAACCAGAAAAGGACGAGGAGCCGTGTGTGATGTTGATTCCATTGGCTCCTCTGGATATTAGAACATATAATGAGCTCTGGACTCATTCCGAACCACCATTTGCTAATATCCCTTCTACCTGTATGTCCCGGAGGAGTGAAGTTGGCCTTCATAGTGGACAGTGAAACCAGCTGAGAACAGCTGACAGGAGTCATCTGAGAAAGAGCAAGTGACCATGCTTTCAAAGTTTCAGTCTAACATTCTTTCTAGAAATCATAATTTCACTCTATAGGTAAGGATTTTTGTAAAAATCAGTGTATTGGATAGGACTTCATGATCAGGGCCCAGGTTCATCTCCTCTCGAAGGATCAAGAGGCTATTTCCGGAAGAGAAGAGCATGCTGCCAAATTTACAGAGTGTCCCTTCCCCAAAACTGGGTACAAATTCTCTGCAAACTCAAGGCCACTTACCACATCCGGACTCCCACATGGATCTAAGCATATGCCATGTACACCTCAGGCATACTGGGAAACCGGTTATTTATGGGACTTGGCAGAGAAGTCTTCGTCAGGGTGTTTAGTCACAGTCTGTGTGACAGCACCCACTGTGACAGGGAGCAGTAAAGTGAATAATTGTATATCCAACTTGGAAGGTCAATTCCTGCTCATATTTCTAATTATTAAGTACACCATTATCGAGGGCCTCTCCATGGCATAGTTTCATACTGTGAAGGTTGAATGTTCATTACTCAAAGTTGTTCTGCTGTTACAGATGTATAATAATAGCATAAGTAAAGATCATTGTCCTGTGATCCCTGTCTTTTTTAAAAAAATGAGTAGGTTTTTTGTTGTTGTTGTTGTTCTCTTGGGTTCTTGAAATGGAAGACTAGTACTTATGTCTCCCTTTTCATCTCAATGATTTCCTCATTGTTAAGTTCATTGATAAATATTAAGGTTCCATTAAGATATAAATTGATTGGGATCAACCATGGTTGGTTTGTATCTGTCCTGACTAAATATTCTACTATGAAGGAAAAGAAATTATGGAACCCTCCCATTTTATCTCAAAAAGAAAAAACAAAATGGCACTTGAGGGTGCAGAAATAGGAACTCACAGCACAGAAGTCTTGATAGGCTCCTTTTAACCAAAGATACATTAAACTTAAAAGTGCCAATACAAGGGAAATTTGACCATCTACAGGAGGGTCAGGTCAGTTGTGTTGCTTAACCATCCTTGGCACAGTTTTCCAATAAAGCCTAAATTAATAAACTAGATAAAAACAAGCTGAAGTAGATATATTATTTTTATATTCTCTACATTAACTAGTATACTTGGGAACTTAAATTATTGAATACTAATAATAAAACTGTTCAAGGTATGACCACATATCTTTTTTCTAAGTCTTTGCTTATAAATGGCATGATTACACATGCCCGGGTTCTAAGAGTTGGCTCAGCATAGTACAGTATTCAGTTGTTTGGCTAAAGTTCCATTCTGTAGGACAGAATTCTTCTTCTCCAAATGGAAAAGAATGATGAGGTCCATGTGCAGTAACTCTGGAGCAGAAAAAATCCACATAAATGTGGTAAACAGAGCTGTTCACAAATGTGCCAGTTCTCCTTCTCCCAGGTGCACAGTAGGACAGGCACACAGTAGGTCTGCTCTTCTCCACCCTGCTATAGAGAGACTTGGCCGTGTGACTGCCTGGAGCCAATAAGACATGAGCAGGGACCTTGACAGCCAATGAAGAATTTGCCACATTCCCTGCCCCCTGTTGCAGTAATCTTTAATGTCAGTGCCAGTATGAAGCCCCTGTCTCCTTAGGTCTCAGAGTGACTATTAAGTAGGCTCCTCCTACTGGTTTGTAGCTTAAGATAGAGAGGAGAAATGATATACAATACAGATCCCAACCTTTGTAGCACGAAAGCCAATGAGATTTTAGTTACTTATTACTGCAGTATAACTTAGCCTGATTAATTCAACAACAAAAATTAACTTCTCTTAAGAAGAGAAATTAACCAACTGGTATGAATGAAATGATAACTACTGATGCCTCATCAAAAATGCATGTTCCCCAGTTCTTTTTCCATGAGCAAGAATGGATTTCGTTGACCATTTCAATGCACTTTCTTCAATTTCTCCTCAAAATGAATAGCACACAACTCCAAGATTAGAGACCTAAGTACCCAGAGATAGACAGGCAACAGAAAATATGCCATGTGACAATTTTGGAGTCATGCAACTGCAAGTCAAGGAAACTGACAACCACCAGAAGCTGGGAGAGAAGCACAAACAGATACTTCCTCCGAACCCCCGAGGTGGAGGTTTGATTTTGACACTTTGATTTTGGACTTCTGGCCTCCAGAACTTTATAAGAATAAATTCTTGATTTTTTTTGCCACTCAGTTTTGGGCACTTCATTATAGCAGCACTAGGAAATGAATATAGTGACTTTTAACTACATTTTCTCCCACTCCTCTGCCTGCTTGGTATGTTTACAATGAGTCTTTACACAATGAGGCTTGACCCGTTGGTCCTGCACATCCCTGCACGTTCCAGTCCATTCACCTTAATGATTTCCAGGCCTCTTTCTGAGTTGAGTAAACTAGGGTATGGGCCTAACCCAGCCATGGGCAAATTAAGGCCCTTTTCAGCTGTTCTATCCGGCCCATGGAGCTGAAAGAGTGGAGGGTTCTCTTGCCCTCCCCTCTGCTCCTTCACCAGCAGCCCAGGATGAGAGTGCCAGCATGGTCAGGTTGCTTTTGTCCTGGCCCTCCGGTCCAGTTTAAGAACCCATTGTGGCCCTCGAGTCAAAAAGTTTGCCCACCCCTGGCCTAACCTCTTCTTTCACCAAATAAACTCCACCAAGATCTGAAGCAATGTCTTGTTTATCTTTTACTCCCTCCTCCAACACCTTCTCAGAACTAGCACAATGCCTGGCTCACAGGGAGGCCTCTAAAATAATTGCTAAGAAAACTATAGACCAAACAGTGGCTATTACTCCTTTTATTTCTGTACCTCTCATCTCATACTAAGCAGTGATTTAGGACAACAGAATTAGTAAGTCTGTTGGTGTTGGCTCCTTTCATGGCCAATTACCAAATGATAAACTGGGTTCCTCTGGCAACCAATCTAAATCAGTCCATCCATAGATGGGTGCCAACTATTCCATGGTCTATTAATGCCATTTCCATCCATTATTACATCAGGGCAAGCAAAGGAACAGCCAATCAGCAGAGCCAAGCTTGAAGTGTTTGAACTAACAGAACATCATTAATCATTGAGGGAACACCAAGAAACCTAAGACTTAAGAAGCTTAAGTCTTAAAAAGTAATCTGAAAAAGTGTGCAAACAGCCATGTCATCCATGATTGTGTACATGTACCACATCCCTCAACAGAATTTGTTTATTCATCTGTTATTTGTGTTAATGAATTGTCTCTCAGATATGATATCTGTTGGCTTCCATATACGCTTGACTTTCTTCCCAAGCATAAGGCAAAGCCAATTTCTCATTTTGGCCAGGAAGGAGTCCTAATGATTTGAGGACCAGCACATTTCAATCTTGTGAGGACTAATTCTCTGAATTTAAATGCAACCAACACACAGTTTTTAGTCTCACATGCAGGAAAGGCCAATTACAGTCTTCTCCCAAACTTTTTTAAAAATATATTTTATTGATATTTTACAGAGAGGAAGGGAGAGAGATAGAGAGCTAGAAACGTCGATGAGAGAGAAACATCGACCAGCTGCCTCTTGCACACCCCCTACTGGGGATGTGCCTGCAACCAAGGTACATGCCCTTGACTGGAATCTAACCCGGGACCTTTCAGTCCGCAGACCGAAGCTCTACCACTGAGCCAAACCAGTTTCAGCATCTCCCAAACTTTTTAATGCCTACAAGATTCTGCAATCTACTTTATCATTTAAAATCATATCCCTTAAAGGCAAACAAATGGTCCTTGAAGCATCGCTTTCACCATTAATATTTGTGTGTTTAATTAGCTCAGCTGCTTGATCATGCCTTTAAATTATCAAAGTATCTGCTGGCTTTCTACAGGTCTCAGGAAGATGGCACCCTTCCTAGGGAGTGGCTAAGAAATCTACATGTGCTTCAAAGTTCTGTGGCTTTCTAAGACAAGCAGTTCATCTTCTTATGCCCTTTCCACCACTAACTGTTAAATTTGAAGGCCATGGGTAACTCTGGATTCCATACTCACAGTAAATCGGAAACAAAAGAAAGTCAGCTAAAAGCTGGACCATGAATGTTTCTGTGCTCATTTCAGGAATGGACTGGTCACAAAGGCAGAGGAACCAACTGTGCACCTTGGGTCCCAGAAAGGGTCTCACGTTTCTCAGCATTTCCCCCACAGATCAGCTCTGAAAATACAAATAGCCAAAAGGAGATAAATTATCTTCATCAAGACATTTTTATCCATCGCAGCATTGATTGGGGCAATTTTTGTAGAGCCAGGATGAAAAAGGTTTTGACAGTGCCAACTATTCCGTGGTCTATGAATGCCATTTCCATCCATGACTATATCAGGGCAAGCAAAGGAACATCCAGAGAGGAGCAGAGAGTATAGATCCAGAGAGGATCCGATGGCAGAAGAGGATAGAATTTTCTGTTTCTGATGGGACAAAATGTTGTTACCACCATTTGAGGAAGAAGACAGCTGAGTCCCTTGGAATCAAGAACAGTACCTGGTTAAACAGCTAGAAGGTACTAGATACCAGAAAATCTGTATGAGTAGAGGACAGAAGAGAAAAGAAATGTCAGTGGGAGGGTGTCAGTAAAGTAGCCGGCTCCTTCGCAGTCATGCTTAGCATTGTGTCCACTAAGTGTAAATGCCATAGCTACCTGTGAAGACACCACATGAAGCCACCACCTATTAGGGTTCTGAAGAAGTAGGACATAAAAGAGGTGGGGAGGGGTGCATGAGGGAAGCATGCCTGGCCCAGGATGCATGGATGGGGGTGAGAGACAGGGGAGAGAGGCAGGGACATGAAGGGTTCTGGATATCTGATGAAGAACCTGAGAAATGGGAAACAGAGAGACCAGGCTCACCTCCTCACTGTTGGGAGTCATGCTGGCGCTGATTTTATTGCTGGAAAGAGCAATTAGCAAGTAGTTGGGGAAATGACCAGAAGGAAGTTAAAGCAAGGGAAAAAATGAGCAAAGCCACAGATTTCCCGCATAAAATTTAGTGTTCCAAAACCTCTGTAGTATACTCCCAGGCCAGAGATCCCAACTACTGCCTGTACCTGACCCACACCAAGGTAGATGTGTCCATATATCAGTTAGGAGTGTCTGACTGAGTTATACAAAAGTGTTCAAAAGGAAAGATTCATTTTTCTCACAAACAAGAGCTCTCCTGGGTTGCTTGATGGTGTCAAGGCCAACGTTGTTGCAATTCTCAGCTTATGAGATGGCAACTGTGCCTCCAAGGAGCAGCTCTCACACTGCGCTCAAAGGCAGGAAGCCGGAGACATGGCTAGGAAAGGTTGTTTTCTGGACCATCCTCTTGCCGGGGTGGAAAAACCTTCCCTGCAAGGTCCTTGTAGACCTCTTACATTCCTGTTGATCTCTAGCACATTCCTGTCCTTAAACTAGGGACTATGCCCAAATTCCCTAAAATTAATAGGTCCCCGCTGGTGCCTGTCCAAAATGGGTTACCCCTGCTCCTTCCTATGAAGGTGGAAGATGGGCAGTGCCTGTGGAGGGCTCTAGTTGTATTGTTGAGGAGATCTAAGGGTAGACCAAGCGCTGCTGGGTCAGAGCAGAGCCATCAAGAGGAGCATAAGCAGGAGACAGCTGGGACTGCGTGTAGAGAGAAAAGCCTCCATCCCACACAGGCATCCTCTCTAAATTTAGAAGCAAGAGGCAGCCTTTCCAGCGGCTTCTCTGAAACTGTTAAGAAATTATAATTAGACTCTGTGCTTCTGCTAAGTCTTTCATCGCAGGAGCTCAGGGCAATTCCTTACACCGTCTCATTAATCTTCCCAACACCTTTCGAGGCAGAAAGCATCTATTGTCATCTTCATTTTCAGGATGAAGGAACTGAGATGGAGGTACAGGTTAATGACTTGCTCAATGTCATTTGCTCAGTGAGTCACCAGCCAGCTGGGGATGGGGACCAAAACTGATGGGTGAAAACAGCTATCTCACTCACTGGAGACGCTGGGCAAGTATGTGGAGGTCATGTATTTACCCAGATGGCATGAGCCCTGAAAGGTGACTTCATGGGAGGATGTCAGAGCTCTGAGCAAAGAGGCAAGAAGAACAGAGTGAGAGCAGTGACTCCCTGTCTGGGCACCTTAGGCAAGTCACTTGCAATTTCTGCACACTTTCCTGATTTTAAAAAAATAAGAATAAGAATATCTACCTTCCCACCATGTGAGGTCATAGCAAGGAGATGCTGTCTATAAACCTGGAAGAGGGTCCTCCCAGACACTGAATCTGCTGGGACCTAGATCTTGGACTTCCAGCCCCCAGAACGGCTACATAGTACCCAGAAAATAGAAGTGTGCTGAATGAATGAATGAATGAATGAATGAATGAGTCTGAGCTCAATCACCAAAGCACCCGTCATTAATATGTACATGTTTTGACATTTTTAAAAAGGAATGATGTCTACCTCAACGATTTCACTCAGCTGATTCAAAGACAAAAGGAATGTTTCCAATGAAACCAGGTGAACTTGCACATTTTGTAGTAAAGTCTAAGTCCACGGAGGGAGATGGTAGAACCAACATTTAAAATCAGCCTGCAGCTCTTGGCTCACACCATCCTAAACTACAACCAATTACACAGGACTCTTCCCAGATGCCCATGAAGTTCCTTTCTGCTTTTCAATGTGCTATGAGCCTATTTTCAGCATACACCGTATGGAATATGCTACGCACGCAGGATGCAGACATAACTAGGATGTGACTCGTGTCCTCTAGGAAATACAGCCTGGCGGATTAGGTAGACAGATGAACCACGTATTTCATTGAGAGGCAAAGTGAAATCAGACTAGTAATAGACAGAGAGGGCAAACCAGGTGAGAAAAGGGGTTGGGGGAGGAGCATCCAGAAGAGGTTTGGGTTGACCAGTGGGTTGGGGGGGGGGGAGGCATAGGGGGGCAGTGGATAAAACCTGAAACAGGAAAACCCTTAGCTCTTCCTTTCTTTCCCAGAGTCCACCATTCTCCCCTCTGAGCAAAGTGAAGTCAAGGTGATAGAGCAGCAGAGGCTGGAGGTTGGGTTGGCTTTGTTTACCTCGGAGAGCAAGGATATTTGCGGCAAAAACATTTCCTTTGCGCACCCTGGCGCGTTTCTCTCTGCGGCAATCTTACTTTCAGCCGCAGGAGGGCGCTTGTCCTCCTCCGCTGCAGCCAGTGCCGCCCCGCCTCCCAGCTGCATCTGGCTGCGGGCGGTGTGCCTCCAACACCTGCGTTCTGGAAGCAATGCCCCGGCAGCTGGGACACCTGCAAGACACGATCACAGGCACTCCCAGCTCCCCACGTTTTATCTTTGTGAAACGAGCCAGGGTAGATGTTCCAAAACAATTACTGTCTCATCAACAGGTATGCAACAAGGACAATAACGCATACAAAAATTCCCAGGGAACTACTGGAAGACTGGCTATCAGAGAGAAAGCAGCGCAGATTCATTAGGAGGTAGAAATCGGTTCTCTGGCCCTGGCTGGGAGGTCTCCCGGGTCCCAGGCTTAAAGTCGGGTGGTACCCAACTGACATAGCAGGACACTGCCCCTTCTCGGGGACACCAGTGTGGTGCTAAAGGAGAAGAAAGGGACTTCCAGATCTGAGACACGACCAGAGAACGAAAGCAGCCATCTTTTATCTGTATTTATTTTAACAATTTAATTTATTTTAACAATTGTTAAAATACCTGAAGGAAATAAACTCTTCTGGCTGGCTCTGCACCAGACAAGAATTCCTAAATTGTACTAACTGGGCTGTCTCCCCAAAGTCCCTTTGTTCTCTCCACACCCTTGTGTGAGCCTATCCTCCCACCATCGCCTTGTATGATTTGCCCCCAATGAATTAGAAATAAGGTTTTTAAGATAAGGCGGGATGATACACAGCCAATCAAGACACTTACACTCAAAAGGCCCCCTCAGAATTAATGGAAGACTATTTTGTTTGTTTGCCTGCTTCTTTTTACCTCCTAAGGGTAATTAAGTCCATGGTTTTGGGTTAGACCCTGGGTTGAAGCATTTTTTGGGGGTAAAAAGAGCCTAAGCTTTCTTAAACTTTGAGATGAACAAAAACTATCACAGCATGTAGAAACCAAAACTAAGCAAGCTAAAATTATCCCCTTCTCTAAAGGAAAAGGAACCTCAGATGATGAGAAAGGTTTTTTTAAACAGTCTACTAATTACACACTAACACCCAAAATAGACCTTAAGTTATCTGAAAGATTCTTGAGCTAAGATCCCATAACTTGCTCCATAGTATTTGCTCAGCTTCACACCCACAATGTACTGTATATATTCATAGGCTCTGTCAAATGAGTGCGTTATCATTATCACTTTCATCATCATCATCACCTCCATCATCATCATCATCATCATCATCATCATCAGTTTATCAGCCAGATGCAGACTCAGATAAAGCCCATCTTTAAAATTTTTCTAAGCATAATTTTTCCTTTTATTTGCTGCATCAGGGTCCTATTGTTCAGCACACTTCCTGGGACATGAACTACAGATACGAAAGAAAACCTCCAGTCCCCTCCCCACAGCCTAACACTATGAATTAACCTGAATCAGAGTATAAATGGAACAGAGTCCTCATCTGTAAGACTGAGCTGAGAGCAAGATGAAGAACAATGAGTATCGTGTGCTACCATTTATAATTTTTAAAAAGAATCGTTAAATATACATTTATATGGAAATGAACTAGGAGACTACATACGAAACCTGGTTATTCTGTGCTTATTTCTAGGGATTGAAGCAGAAACTAGAACAGAAGGCTGGAGAGGTTCACTTTTCACTGGATATATATTTTTTAAATGAACGTGAATGTATAGCAGTTATTTAAAAATTAATAAACTTGGGGGGAAGTAATTATTATAAAGACATTTCCTGATTTGCTACAATGAGTATAATTTTGAAGCTAAATTAAAGCCCTTATGTTTGGGATAAATTATAATTAATGATCTGATATAAAACAATGATTTGGTACATTTGTTCTCATTTCCCTTTCTGTCTAAATTAGGACAGTAGAAAAAAAGCATCTTGAATTAAAGAAAGGAAATGAAATTTACCTATAACATTTAAAGGAGGAGTTTGATAGGGATTTGGCTTTTCCATGCATCCCAACCCTAAAGTGCCTTTTCTGGCTGTCTTCTAATGCAGGGGGAGGAGGGAAGATGGAGGAAGGGAGGGAGGGAGGGAGGGAGGGAGGGAGGAAGGGAGGGAGGGAGGGAGGGAGGAAGGAAGGAAGGAAGGAAGGAAGGAAGGAAGGAAGGAAGGAAGGAAGGAAAGAAGGAAGTTAAGCTTCCATAGCTTGTTAGAAATGCCCCTTAGGGACATACAGCTGCCTTTAGAGCCTAATTACATATTGGCTCATTGTGTTCTCAGCTACCAGGTAGCATTTTGCTACCTGGGAAATGCCCAGAAAGACTGCAGACAAGACAGCACACCAGGTAATGACACATCATACATTAATACACGTATTCTGTTTTATAGAATTCCAACTCTGATGAACTTTGCAAGTGTGACAGAACCAAGACCCAAATCTGAAATAACCTCATGAATAGATGGACATTTTGCTGGAATTCAGATCTGTGAACCCCCTGGTTACACCTTACTCTTCTAGACCTTTCTAGATTTGATAACTAGGAGAATTCATTTCCTGGTAATAGACATAAAAGAAAATCATTTCATTGCCCCCAAAGATGTGGGTAAGCAGATGCTCTGTGCTAGGGGTAGGACTTCTAAGGACGAATAGGACCTTCCATTTTCCACATGAGGCCACCCACAAAGCACAGTGAAGCAGGTGAGACCACGACCCCAAGACTGAGTTAATGCTCAAGTTCAAGGTCCTCAGTTAGATTCCTTTTCTAGTCTCAAACAAACTGCTACTTGGTGTCACTGGTAGAGCTTGGCTTCTGGAGCCTCGGAGATGACCTCTTTGCTCTAAATAAGTCCCCAGAGTGGCCCTTTATTGACTTAAGTGTAAGTCTGTTACCCCCTCTTTAGTTAGGCTGAGGGTGGGAGGTTTGCCCAAGGAGCTCAGGACTCTTGGGAGGAAATAATGGAGACCCCCACTCCTTCTGGTTAAGGCTCCAACCAGTGTTTGTATTCAGGGTCCTCAGCGGAGGTCAGATGCCAGAGGGTAGGAAAAGGGGTTCAGGATGAGAAGCTCAACAAATGAAAGGAAGGAGAGAGTGCTAGAGATGTAACCTGGATCCAAACATCCAGGCCTAAGTGTTCCAACACAAAGGCAGGGTCCACATGTCTGATGGTGCCAATACACATATTGAACCAGCAGATATAGCATCATAGTAATGATGAGTGAGTGCCGGGGTAGGGGGGAGAGGGGGGAGGAAGGGGAAAAAGGGGGAGGAGAGAGGAGAGAGAAATTAGCCTGAAAGAGCTCATCACTAAGAACCCTGGATCTCAGGTCCCCTGACAAAGCTAAACATGAGGATGCTCCCATAAAATAAAATAAAAAATTAAAAAATGCCCAAAGTTACTGCTGTAAGAATGGCAGCCATGTGTGAAAAGGAAACACCTCAGAATCGTGTCAGCATCTCAGCATCATTCAACTGCCCCACTCCCCATGCAAATGTATGTTGCTACCGTACCAGGCTTCACCATCCCATGCTCCCTGCACAACAGATAGCTGTGAGCCCCAGAAACCGGCTCAGCTCACCTAAGCAAAAGGATGCCAGGCAGCACACTAGCTCCATAGCATGTCTGAGCAATTGGGCTTGGACAGTGGTCGGAACCCAGGAAGGATGGGCAACAGGAAGAATGGCTCCAGGAAAGGGCTGCTGGCTCAGAAACTCCAGGCCAAGGGGATGCAGACTGTGAACACCAGGGACATTGTTTATCAGCTGATCCCGCATCTTTGCAGAACCCCTGGAGATTCAGTCCCAGGCTTGGAGGGTCAGCCTGGCAGGGGCTAAGTCCGGTCCCAAGGCTGGCTGGCAAGGGGCAGGGGTCTCCCCACCTCAGGCTTCGCGGCAGGAGGAGGACCTGCCTCCCAGCCCCCATGTCCACAAGGTGCAGTGTAGAGCAGAGGCTCTGGAAATAGGAAGTGAGTGTGGTTGAGGCAGGCAAAAATGACAGTTGCATTACAGTTGATGTTGGGAGGGAGGCAGACAGAAAACAGAGAAACAGACTCCACAGACAGCTCATCTCAATATCCACACAATTCATACAGCATCTGTCTTTAAATACGTACAGGTGCTGTGATGAAAACAATGACTCTAGCTTTCAGAGCAGTCATGAGGAATAACATCTCCTTGGCTAACTACATGAGATACCTCCATGGAAAACCCACAAATGTCAGTTCCGCCTGGCCTGTGCAGTGCTATTGAGAGATTTTGAAAAGCAGATTGTCCAAAGCACACCACAAAGGCACCTCAGAATTACAAGGCAAACAACTGTAATGCTAATTACGCATTCAGTACAGCTAACGTATTAGAAATGAGTCAAATTTATGATATAGTAATGCTATATTTTAATGTAATGTAGTCATATTCTGTAATACATTAGTGCCTATTTTATAGTCAACATGAACAGTACATTTATGTCAATTTTATGATCTTATCACTTCTCCCCCTTTTGGCTAAAATCAAGTGTATTTTATGACCTTGAACATAATTTTAGCATTTATACGATTATAAAGGTTTGTAGATGTAGTGGTTTCATACGAATTACATATTCTTAGTCTGGTCCATAATTCCTCTGAAACAAGATTGTCACCTTCAAATCACTTAAGATTGGTCCTGCCTTCTGCAATAATCGGCTTTATAGCCTAATTTCCAGAGACACAGTCAGAGCAAAAACAGAAGCCTTGCCATTTGTTATACTTTTGTATACAACTTGTTTTTTTGGGTTTTTTTTAAATATTTTATTGATATTTTACAGAGAGGAAGGGAGAGAGACAGAGAGCTAGAAACATCGATGAGAGAGAAACATCGACCAGCTGCCTCCTGCACACCCCCCACTGGGGATGTGCCCGCAGCCAATGTACATGCCCTTGACCGGAATCGAACCCCGGACCCTTCAGTCCGCAGACCGACGCTCCACCACTGAGCCAAACCGGTTTCGGCTGTATACAACTTGTTTTATTATCTTAATAAAATGTGTAGGTTTGGGGGCTGGGTTTTCCTGAACCTATAACTTTACAAAATTACACACTTCTTTGGATGTTTTCCAAAGCTCGCATTTTCTAAAAGAAACATGTTCCATCAATGTTTTGGGGCTGTGGTGGGCATTTCTACTGACCAATAGAGGGGAAGGCTGTACTGAGTGTGTTGAGAAAGAGAAGGTGGTGGAGAACAGACCAGATGGTCACCACTCAGATGGGCTAATATAGCTGATACCAAAGCTGATGGAAATGGAGGATTTCATAAATGGCCTTTTCCCAGCATCACTTGCCCATTCTGCTGCCCCCTAATGCCTGCCTCCTGACAGTTCTCTACCAGTTTGATGCCCAGCTCAACCTTAGGCGTGAGTTGATAATATACTACTATGTCAGTTGAGCATATAAATTATCCTGAAATATATATAATATTTATCAAAGAAAAGCATGCTTTGCATTCTCATGATTGCAACAATCTAAAGGTCTACATCCTGGTGTGGGCTGAACTATATACCCCACAACTCATATATTAAAGAACTAAACCCCAGTACCTAAGAAAGTGACTCTATTTGGAGATAATCTTTAAAGTGGAAACTAAATAAAAAATAAGCTTATTTGGATGGGCCTTAATCCAATATGACTGGTGTCCTCATAGGAAGAAGAAACGAGGACACAGACACACACAGAGGAAAGGCCATGTGAAAACACAGGGAGAAGACGCCCATCTACAAGCCAAGGAGAGAGGCCTCAGAAGAAACTAATACTCCCCACACCTCCATCTTAGACTTCTTGCTCCCAGAATTGTAAAAATATAAATTTTATTGTTTAAGCCACCTCATTTGTGTTACTTTTTTATGGCAACCTAGCTAACGAATAGTCTTAGAGAAACTTGAAAAAGTAGGTACTCATCATTAGCACCAGGTATAGGACCTTTCCAGTCCGAGCTGGCCCTCCAGTCTTCTCACCACCCTCCCTCCACCCACACTTGAACTTGACCAAGCCCTTCATCTTTCCTGATTCCAAAAGTGGAATGAGCCTTTTGATCCCACACTTCCCAAATCTTCCACAGATAATCATTCAGAAGCACAGGCTCTTCTATTTTATGGACCTGCCATCCTCTACACCTTGAAGTTCTTATTATGAGCAAGTAATCAGGGAAAGAGGGTGGGTGGGGAAGAAACACATCAGTTCCACTCGTGCTCTATTTGTGAGAATTAGCCATACGGACCCACTTGGAGACAAGGACAGTTAGACAGCACAGACTCCGGCAGGGCACCCAACTCCCACCAATTCTACTCTAGGGAGGAACGCCACTCTTTGCTGGACAGCTGGCTGCCTCTGCCACATTCCTTTTATGCCTGACCAGCCTGTCACCAGCAGCTTTAGCCTGTTCTATTGCCCCAACTTCCCCACTCCATCCACCCAACCCTGCTCAGCCTGGGCATGTCCTATTCTGACACTAGTCCTTCTAGGATTTTTTAATCTTTTTAAAATATATATATTTATTGATTTTTTTTACAGAGAGGAAGGTAGAGGGATAGAGAGTTAGAAACATCCATCAGCTGCCTCTTGTATACCCCTCACTGGGGTTGTGCCCTCAACCAAGGTACATGCCCCTGACCAGAATCAAACCTGGGATCCTTCAGTCCGTAGGCCAACGCTCTGTCCACTGAGCCAAACCGGTTTTGGTGGATTTTCGAATCTTAAGGATTCAACCTCTCACCACCATATTTGAGGGCATTATCAATGTCTTCCCTTCTTCTTCCTTCCCTTTCTGCAAAATTAACCTTATAAATTCTACTTCTGAATTCTGAAAACCCCAGGGATGTGTCATAGTGAGTCCCCTGAAGGTCTCATAGTGTGGCCAGTCCTGGGGATGCTGGGGATGATGAGGATCAGGAGCAGAAAAGGCCACTGGTCTTTATCTGTCAGTCATGGGGGTAGGGAGGAAGGTTCCCTCAGAAGGGGCACAGAGCTCCAGATGAGCTTGACTCATGTTCCCTGGTTAACATCCACTCTGTAGGACTGGTGGTGAGACCACAACTGAGAGGACATGCAGTGCTGTGATGAGCTCTTCTTCCAAGGAGGAAGATGAACTTTTAAGCACAATTATAAGGCATTGTGACACATGCCGAAATGGAGGTGTAAAAAGGCCTGCAAAGACATAGAAAGGCAGGGCCTAACTTTGCCCGGAGTGGTACAAGGCTTCTGCTAGGTGACAGTGTGAAAGCTGAGGATGCACAGGTGACAGGGGAAGGATGTGCAGTCCAGACCAAAGGGAAATAACTGTCAGATATGACTGTGTCAACAGCCAAAAGCTGCAAAGAGCCCAAGTGTCCGTCAGCAGACGAATGGATAAACAAAGTGTGGTCTATACATAGGATGGAATATTACTGAGCCTAAAAAGGAAGGAAATCATGAATCATGCTACCAAAGGAATGAACCTTGAAAAGTTTATGCTGAGTGAAATTAGCCAGGCAGAGAGGACAGATACCGGGGCTGGCAAAGGGGGTGGGCAAAAGTAGGCTTACAGTTGTGAGTACACAAAACAGGGTTTATTTTTGTGTTGTTATTTACTAATTATTATTATTGATTTATATTACAACTATAAACCTCCTTTTGTCCACCCCTGTAATCCATGATTTCACTAACATGAAATATCTGGAATAGGCAAATTCATAGAGATAGACAGTGGACTCGAGGTTACTGGGGCCTGCGGGAAGAGAGAATGAGGAGTTACTATTTAATGGGCACAGAGTTCCTGTGTGGGATGATGGGAAGTTTTGAAAATAGCTAATGTTCATGGTTGCATGAACTCTGAATGCAATGGATGCCATTATATTGTATACTTTAAAATGTCTACAATGGCAAAAGTTTTATATGTTCTTGATATATTACTTTACCACATTAAAAAATATATATGTAGTTATGTGAAAGGGTATAGGCAAGAAGTTTCTTAATGATCTCTATTTTTAAACCTGGAAAATCTAATTAAAGATCAATTGGGTTCCTGACTATAGCCTGCAGCTTTCTTTCTTTTTTTTAACATTAAAAAGGGAAGAACTGAGCAAGAAGATCAGAAAGGAGGCTCCTCTCAGAAATCCAGCTGCAGGGAGCTCCATCGAGATGTTTCCTTTTCAGTGTCAACCACTGGTAGAAAAAGAAGAGCTCTCGGTACCTCAACTATGACTTCCTTTAAAAAAAATTTTTTTTATTGATTTTAGAGAGAGAGGAAGGGGAGGGAGAGAGAGAGAGAAACATGGATGTGAGAGGGAAACATCGATCAGCTGCCTTTTTTTTTCAAATATTTTTTACAGAGAGGAAGGGAGAGAGATAGAGAGCTAGAAACGTCGATGAGAGAGAAACATCGACCAGCTGCCTCTTGCACACCCCCTATCAGGGATGTGCCCGCAGCCAAGACACATGCCCTTGACCGGAATCGAACCTGGGACCTTCCAGTCCACAGACCGACGCTCTACCACTGAGTCAAACCGGTTTCGGCGATCAGCTGCCTTTTGGGGATTGAGTCTGCAACTCGGGCATGTGCCCCGACCAAAATCAAACCTGAAACCTTTAGGTGCACAGGACAATGCGCAACCAACTGAGCCACACCGGCCAGGGCCCTGTGGCTTTCTTTTCAGTGTTCTTTTTATTAGGCAGTAGTCCATTAAATTAGATTTAATGAATACTGATTTGATTGATGGACTAAGATCGAATAGTCATTCTCTCCCAAGACAATATAGGTTTGTGTCATTGATCCAAAAACCCCTCACATTTTGGCAACCATGTGACAAAATAATTTATAGCCTTGGTAAAAGCAGGCAATACTGTTGATCTGAAGAAATATCACTTCAGTCATTGCTGTGTAGCAGAGGTTCTTAACTGTTATTAAATCAGCTGTTCATTGCTTGACACATCACAAATTGAAACTACACACACAAATCACACGGCTGAACTTGAAAAGCCAAACCTGTTTTTATTGCAGTGCAGAAACTAGAAATGGGATTTCATTCTGCCGAGGTTATCACATGGAAATAAAAAAAATGCAAAACATCCCTCCTTTTAAAAATAATAAATGGTATAAATCATCTCGACAGCTGACCATTCCACTGTAACATTCCAGTGAGTCTTTCACTAATAAGAAGCTGAATTAGATTAATAACTGTGCATTCTCCTACACATCTCACGGAAATTAATTTAGCTCTTCACATGTCTGAGCAAACTGCTTCAGAAACATTAATTACCGGATTCTTATCACCAAAAAAAAAACCAGAAAGAAAAAAAACAAAAACATTTTCTTTACACCTATTTGCACATAGGGTTTTGCTAAGTACTTTTCAAGCAATTCGAACTGATGGGTTATAATCTAAAAATGCAGTTTTCCTATTAAAAAAAGACAACCTGGAACTTGTTTAGGTAAGTGACAAGCAGCATTGACTTTTCTTTTTTTTAAGTTGGATTATTTCTAGTGATAAAAACGTGGGGAGATCTTATTTCATACAAAGGCTGTATCTCCTAAGACCTTGTGTAAGCAGAACTTGCATAATTCAAGAATTATTATCTCCAGGGAATAAATATAAAACAAGACAGGTGTTTTCTCAGAGCACATTTATAAATTGTAATACATTTTTGCTTTAAAGGCACTTTTCCTGTCCCTGGTGTTACATTTAATATTTCACAAAGTGTCAGCTCCCACGCTAACAGCTCCGTGTCTCATCTCGGCTGTGTGCCCTTCTTGGCATCTTATCACATATAACTTCCTGTCAAAACCTATTGATTTGGGGGCACAGTTGTTCAGGATGAGCATTGTTATTTTATGAATACAGCAGTCCCCTCCCTCTCTGGGGGGGGCTTTATGTTCTAAGACCCCCAGTGGCTGCCTGCAGTCACAGGTAGTACCAAACGTTTTCTTTACAACTCATGCATTTTAAGGCTTCTCTTTGCCATTTCCAAATTTCCAGCATGACTACTCTTCCAGTATTAAGTAAAATGAGGGTGACTTGAATATAAGTGTTGCAATCCCTGACAGTCAACCTGATAACCCAGATGGCTACTAAGTGACTTACAGACAGGAGCCTCACCCACATGGAGATGCTGGACATAGGGTTGGTTCACGTCCTGGGCAGGGTAGAGTATGACAGTGTGAGATTTCATCATGTTATGCAGAATGGCACACAATTTAAAACCTGTAAGTTGGTTGGGCATTGTCCTGTGCATCAAAAGGTTGTTTGGTCCATTCTCAGTCAGGACACATACCTGGGTTGCAGGCCCGATCCTAGGTAGGGTTGTGCAGGAGGCAAATGATGAATATTCCACTCTCACATTAATGTTTCTCATTCTCTCTCCCTTTTCTTTCTTCACTCTAAAAATCAATAAAAAATCTTTTTTAAATAAAACTTACAAGTTGTTAATTTTGGAATTTTCCATTTAATATTTTCAGATCTTGGTTGACTGTGGATAACTGAAACTGTGTAAAAGCAAAACCATGGATAAGGAAGGACTATTGTACTCGAATGACATTGTTATTGGTCATAAAAATACTTTACATAATAATAACAGTGAATGCTAAAATAATAGTTTAACAGTTTTTAAAAAAATGTGCTTGTAAGAGTTTCATGCACATAAACAACAGTATGGTTTAGAGCAGTGTTTCCCAAAGTGTGATACGTTCTCATGAGTCAAGTCAAGACAGTCTTGTGAGGCGTGAGATGGTCCAGTATGCAAATAAGTGATATTTATAATATAACTTCTATTTATATTTTATTATGAATAATCTTATTTTTTGTTTATTATTATTTTGTGTATGTACCAAAAAAATAAAAAATAAATATATTTTGATTGCTATTAAAAAACATCCACTTTTTTTGACAAGGGGTACTCAGTGTTATGAAAATTATGGAAGGGGTACACATATGTCAAAAGTTTGGGAAACACTGGTTTAGAGGGTCATGCAAAGCCAGGCGGTATTTCTTTCCCCAGCTTAGTGACAAGCCATAGTATAAAAATATAAACAAGCTTTGCATACTCATTCTGCCCAGCCATTTTTAAATTACATGATTTTTCACAATCTTTTTAAAATTTTGGTGGGATTAAATTTTGTTGGGATTAACATTTTTATCTTTGAACTAGAGGCTCAGTGCAGGAATTCATGCATGGGTGGGGTCCCTCAAATTGTCCATCGATTGTGGCCAATCGTGGCCATCTAACCTAGTCCTGATCAGGGAGGACCTGAAGGGACTGGAAGGATGAAGGGGGAGGGACCACAGAAGGTTGGCTGTGGGAGTGCATTGACCACCAGGGGGCAGCTCCTGCATTGAGTGTCTGCCCCCCTGGTGCTCAGTGTGATCCATAGCGACCAGTCAAACGGTCATTCAGCTGACAAATTCTAAAGGTCACTTAGGCTTTCACTTATTGGTATTTTTATATTGGCATTTTTATGTTTGCAGACTAAAGCCATGGTGGCCAATGGACAGATAAATTCAGAAGATGGAAGAGACCCACCATCATCTAGGAAGGAGATTGTCTCTCGTATCATGTCTACCAGGGAGGAATTGCAGAGCTTGCTTTCTCCAAAAAATAAAAAATAAAAAACTCAAAATCCATATTCACAGACTGTTGAATCTGAGAGGGAAGGGGTGGGGAGGGAACATGGGTGGGAAGAGATCAGCCAAAGAACTTGTATGCATATATGCACAATCCATGGACACAGACAATAGGGTGGTGAAGGCCTAGGTGGGAGAGGGTGGGCTATAAGGGTCAATGGGAGGGGAAAAAGAGGGGGGGATATATGTAATACTTTCAACAATAAAGATGTTGTTGTTTTTTTTAATCCACATTCACCCCAGCACCTTCATCCTCTCACACTTCTGTGAAAGGGTATGGATCTAGGGGGAGAAACTGGTCTGTGTTTTAGTCCTGCCTTGGTCACTGCTGCCCAACTGAGGGGGTTTGATCCCTCCCTCTGAGCCCAAGCTTTACTATCTGAGAGAGATGCTAACCTCCACCAGGCTCCTCTCCTTGGGTGGTTGTGAATGTAAATGAACTAATTACAGCCATTCTCAGTAGTGGGAAGCATACCTATCTAGGTATGAGGAGACTCCTGTAGTTTGTGGAAATAAGCATTAAATTCTTTCTTAAATGGAAAAGCAAACATGGAGTTTGCACTAGAACTGGAAAGGTACTAGCTGATTTTAAAATAAATGCATAGGATATGTTAAAAATTCTAAAGAGCATGAAGAAAAAGGCAAATAATTCATTATTCCATTACTAAGAAATCAGCTTTCTAAAATTATGATGTACTTTCCCCCCCTTCTTTTACCTGTGCCTTTATTTTTTTCATTACTAATACGACATATATCACTTTTTTTATTCTACTTTAAAACCACTTATCCTGGAGCATTTTCAAATCATTATACCAAATCATTCTAAAAAGCAGTTAGAATGGCTGCTTTCTAACTCAATATTAGCTGTTGTCCTTTAATGCTGAACATTTAGAATGTTCCAGAAAATCAACATGTAAAGACATTCTTGCCCAGCTCATGTGGCTCAGTTGGTTGAGTGTTGCCCCATGCACTAAGAGATCACCAATTCAATTCTTGGTCAAGACACATGCCCAGACTCAATCCCCTCGGGGAAAGAGGAGGAGGGTAGGGGGCTGCATGACGTAGCTGATCAATGTTTTTCTCTATTTGGTGATTCTATCTTTCTCTCCCTCTCCTTTCTCCTCTCTCTAAAATCAATAAAAAACATATTTCTGTAAAGATATTATTCTCGCCCCAACTGGTTTGGCTCAGTGGATAGAGTGTCGCCTGTAGACTGGAGTGTCCCAGGTTCAATCTCAGTCAAGGGCGTGTACCTTGGTTGCAGCCACATCCCCAGTAGGGGGTGTACAGGAAGCAACTGATCAATGTTTCTCTTTCATCAATGTTTCTAACTCTTTCTCCCTCTTTCTTCCTCTCTGTAAAAAAAAAAATTAGTAAAATAAAAAAGATAATATTCTCCAAGTATAGAGAACAATTAAAATGTTTCTATTTATTAAAAATATATAATTTTAGCCGAAACCGGTTTGGCTCAGTGGTAGAGCGTCGGTCTGCGGACTGAAAGGTCCCGGGTTCGATTCCGGTCGAGGGCATGTACATTGGTTGTGGGCACATCCCCGATAGGGGGTGTGCAGGAGGCAGCTGGTCGATGTTTCTCTCTCATTGACGTTTCTAGCTCTCTATCTCTCTCCTTTCCTCTCTGTAAAATATCAATAAAATATATATATCTGTAAAATATCAATTTTATATATATATATATATTTTTTTAAAAAAAATAAAAAATAAAAATATATAATTTTAATTTTTAAATTAAGTAGTTTGCTATACAATTCAGTAGTTGATGAATATTTTATCAATATACTCTTTTATATTTTTAATTGTTTTTAATTACAGTTAACATACAATATTATATTAATTTTAGGTGAATGGTATCCCTATACCCTTGAATTGCCCATAATTTTCAGACCCTGAAGGTCCAACAATAACAAAATGACATCCCTGCCTTTATGAAACATACATTCTAAAGGTTTGGCAGGCAGGGGGGGGAAGTGAAGAGAAACAAATATGAAACAAATGTACAAAAATCAGGTGGTAAGAAGTGCTATGTAAAAAATAATAGTAAAGCACATAATGCCAGGTGCCAAAAAGACATTTGAGTAGAGATCTGAGGAAAATAAAGGAGTTTGTGGGCACAAATATACTGAAGGAAAGTATTACAGATATAGAGAATAGCAGATGCAAAGTCCCTGAGGCAGGTGGTTGCATAAAATATTGAAAGAATAACAGGAAGTCCAGAAATTGCAGGAGCAATATTACAGCTAGAGAGAGTATAATGGAAAATATCAGAGAGAATGTAAAGGTGGGGAATAAGATTGTACAGGATGTTTTGAGTTATAATGATTTTGAGTTTTACTCTGAATGTTAGGGAAGCCTTGTAAAGATTTTGAGCAGATGACAGACAAAATTAGGACTTAAATTTTTTAAAATATCCCTCTAGCTTCTGTGTTGAGAATAGATCATAATGAAACAAGGGCAGGAGCAGAGATGCCAATTAAGAGATATCTCAAAAAATCCAGGGCACAAATCATGACAGCTTGGACCAGTGTGATAGGGGTAGAGAAGACAAGAGATGGTCAGATTCTGGATATATGTTGAAGGGAATTCCAATAGGAATTTGCTGATGGTTGTACATGCAGTGGGACAGTTAGAGGAGAATAAAAAAAAATTTGTGTGTGTGTCTGAAAACTGGAATAATTTTTTTTTGAGATGAAGACAATTGTTTGAGGAGCAGGTTTGCAAGGTGAGAGGGTCCAGTTTTGGACACACATTAGTTTTGAGATACCTCTTAGGCTTCGGTTGTAGTGGGTAACGCTGAGTTACACAACTCACCTCAAAATTCTATAGCTTGTAGGACACAAAAAGCACAACCCATTTTTAAAAACCTGATAACTTGAACTTTATGAAAATTAAAAACTTTTGCTGTTTAGAAACCAAAATGTGCCAAAGGAGGAAAATTTTTTCAACACATATATCTAGCAAATAACATATCTAGAATATACAAGGAACTCTTACAATTCAAATATATGAAGACAAATTACACAATTTTGAACAGGGCAAATAATTTAAATCAATAGTCACAAAAGAAGATAAACAAATGGCCCAAAAGCACATGAAAAGATATCCGACACCATTCATTAGTCATCAGGAAAGTGAAATTAAAAGCACAATGAGATACTCCACCTACCTCTCAGAATAGCTAAAATTAAAAGGATTGACAATACCAAGTGTTTTTAGATCTCCAGTGTATACAAAGTTAAATTATACCCTTTAAATATGAAACATGCACTACCCAAATTAACTAATCAAAATGTTTAAATAAAATCTCAATGGCTTAAAGCCATAATTATTTATTATAGTGCTAGGGGGTGGGGGGTTAATGAAGATTAGCTGCTTTAGGCTATACTCAACTAATCTTATTACCTGTCTACAAGTTACCTGTCTACAGGTAAACTGGTCTAGTCTGGCTTTACTGAGGCCCTTTACCAGAAATACTGGTCTAACTAAGTCTCTTATCCTCCTCCTGAGACTGGAAGGCTAGCCTGGCCTTGTACTTGTCAAGAAGTGACAAAATCATGAGAAAGTAAGTGGAAACAAACACACTCCCTTGAGAAGTATGCTTGGAACTTGCACCCTATGAATTCTGCCTCAACCTATTGGTAAAGCAGCTGAGATGGCCATGCTCAGATTCAGCAGGGGTGGCAGGAAGAATGGACCTTGCCTCTCTAGGGAGACAAGGTGTAAAGTCACATGGCCAAGGCTATGAATGTTAATCATCCAAGTGGAACTATCACATGGGCTATTGGAAATGCTTGTATGAAATTCAAAGGTCTGGGCTGAAGATATAAACTTGAGGTTTATAGGAAAGTTTTTTGAGGCCATGGGACTAGATGAATCACCTAGAAAATGAAGGAGGAAAAAGACTGGAATGGTGAATACTGAAATGGAGTGCTGATAAGGGAGGTGAAGAGTTAAGGGAGAATAATATTCCAGAAGACACACTAAAAAAGTGTTTTAAGCCAAAACCGGTTTGGCTCAGTGGATAGAGCGTCTCTCTGCGGACTGAAAGGACCCAGGTTCGATTCCAGTCAAGGGCATGTACCTTGGTTGTGGGCATATCCCCAGTAGGGGGTGTGCAGGAGGCAGCTGGTCGATGTTTCTCTCTCATCAACGTTTCTAGCTTTCTATCCTTCTCCTTTCTTCTCTGTGGAAAATCGATAAAATATATTTTAAAAAATAAAAAAGTGTTTTAAGTCAGGAGTGAACAGTTGTATCAATTACTGCTCCATGAACTAACTAAAACTGTTTGTACCTGCTGTCCAGTTCTTCTTGAGGAGTCATGCCACATGGGTACATTACTGTGCTAAACTGGGACGCAGCTGGAATCTAATAAAGAAACCTGCCCTGCCATGCCCACTTTGCCTGCAGACACATTAATGAACCAGCTAAGGTTATCTGAGCCCAGCCTTTGCTGCATTCGTTCACTGAGAGATGCCAGGGTAAATTCCAACATTAGCAAGGTCTGAAGCCTAATTATTTATGTAGCAAGCATTTATTGAGTGCCTAGTTTTGCCTTACACTGCTCTAAGCAATGAAGCTATAACAGAAAATAAGTTTCCAGCTGTCATAGAGTTGCTAGTTCAGTGGTAGAAACATAGCAGAAAACATAATTGAGTCATCATAAATCAGCAAGTTTTCAGATAGTGTTGTGATGATGTAGCAGAAGGATGATGTTGGGGAGGAAGAAATTTTCCTATACTCTTCTAGGCTCTTCTGACTGGTCTAATAATTAAGTTAATGTAAGACAAATGAACAGGAGAAAAATCCGACTTAATTGTGTATGCATAGGAATCTCCAAAGACAGAGAGATTCAAGGGCAAGTTGAGGCTTCTATGCTATTCTGAGCCAAGAAATAGGATAAAGGCCTGGGTCTTCAAAGGGGGAGGAGGGTAATTCGTAGGACTAGAAAAGAACAGCTATTTAGTAGTTAGATATTTGTCCTCTTATAGGGATAATTATTCAAGTTATTCTGGGTCAGGCCACTTATCTAACTTCTGTAGGTAATTCAAGGAGGGGTAAAAGTTTTGGGTGTGTTTTTTGTTTGTTTGATTGATTGATTGATTGATTGATTAGGTATGCCAAGTTTTGGTTGCCTTCAAGTCAAAATAGTTTTCATGCCCAAGTGGCACATTTTGAGAAGGCTCATTCTGAATCCTTTCAATGATTAGAGAGTGACTGGAGGAATTACTTTTGATCATATGATCAGGGAAGACTTCTCTGAGCAGGTGACACAGGGCTGAGATTGGAATTATTAAAATTACTAAAATTAGAATTACTAAAATACTCAGTAAGTTTCATTATAGCTCTTTTGACCTTCCACCACTCCTGGGCTGCTGCACACAAAAAAGGAATTTCAGGATCATTCCCTGTTTTGCTTCTTGCTTCTTCCAAAACCCACTGAGAAATGTAAATAGAAGGAGAGAGCAAGAATACCAGGGAAGGCCTGGCCGGATCACTCAGGTGGTTAGAGTGTCATCCCAATACATCAAGGTTATGGGTTTGATCCCTGGTCGGGGCACATACAAGAATCAACCAATGATTGCATAAATAAATGAAACAACAAATCTCTCTCTCTCTCTCTCTCTCTCTCTCTCTTTCTCTCTCTCTCTCAATATTTCCCTCCTTCCCTCTAAAATCAATACATAGAACAAAATTTAAATTAAAAAAGAATATGCCTGCTGAACCATGTGATCACAAACCCAGTCTCCTCTGGCCAGACAAAAGCTTTTTTGTGGGACCCAGTTAAAGCTTGTTGAAAACAGGAAGGTTTCATTTGATTCAGCAACTATGCTTTCTCTGTGGCAGAAAAAGAAGGTAGTAAACTTTGCAGCAGTAAAGTCATGATTGACCCAAAGCCACCTTAACTGGCCATATCCTTCTGGCATTCTGCAATCGGAGGCGAAAGGAGGTACAGGTGATGTATGTACCACATTTCTTTGAGACCCATTAGCAAACTAGGATGGCAGGAATCATTCTTGGATTGGCCCAGAGGATTAAAAAACTTACCCAAGGTCATTTAGTTCATAAAAGACAAAACTAGAATATGAACCAAGGACTGGCTATTTCCAAAACCCATGTTCTTTCAGCTAAATGACCCTGCCAAGGCTGCCAAACTGGACATCAGAAAATATGAATCATTAAAAGATACAGAGCACAACCAATTCATTTGTAAAAACTCTTCTAAGGGGGCAGGCAAGAAGGGGGGCAGGGGAAGATCAATAATGTCGTGTTATATTTTTAGCGATGGACAGCAGGAGCAGACACAACAACTTACAGGAAAGGAAAGGAATGTGTATTCCCAGGGGCTAGAAGGTTGTTAGTCATTAATAGCAAGAAAAGCGTTAGGAAGCTGACAAGGGGTAAAGGAAATGTCCTTGCTTTCTCCCCTGCAGAAGCGTCACTGCAGGAAAAGCAGAAGAGAACACGGGATGGAAAATCGAAGCTGATGTGGTATAGGAAAAAAACGCAGAGGGGTGGAGGCGTCTATGAGAAAGTCTGGAAGAAAACAATATACTGTGAAAGAACTTCAGAGTAAGAAGGAAAAGAAGCCTCTCTGCCGTGGGAAGAGCAGGGTGGTTAATTAACAAGGGGCATAAAAATGGCCCGCAGGTAATATTTATCATCCTTCCCAGTTTTCCTGTTGCTTTTATTTGTGCCCATCTGTTAGCTCTATCTTTTCCAAGCGTCTGCTGCCGCAAACACAGGCCATTCATTTATTTAAAATATTACTGAAATTAGATTGCTTTTGGCCTTCCTGCTATTTTTAACTTTTTCAATCAAAGTATTTGTTTGCCTATTTGTGTTTTTGCTGGAAAGTGGGGGCTATTCCCAGGCTAGAAAACACAGTCTTCCCAGTCCAAGGAAAAATTAAAACACAGCAAACCTTCCTATGTGCAGAGGCACTCCATCTAAATTTGCAAAACGTTTTTGCCAAATGTACTTGTGCACACGTCCCTCTTCCCCTCAAGTGAGAACTCCAAATCTGAAATATTCTGACAAAAACAAAGAAAGCAATGGTAATGGGCATTTGATTACCTTAGCAAAGAACATAGCTAAGTGGGTGGTTCTTATTACCAACACTAGAGGCCCGGTGCATGACATTCATGCACTGATGGGGGGGGGGGTCCCCTCAGCCTGGCCTGTGCCTTCTCGCAGTCCAGGACCCCAAGGGGTCCTTAGTGCTGCCATGGAAGTGGGAGAGGCTTCCACCACTGCTGCTATGCTCGCCAGCTGTGAGTCCGGCCTCTGGTTGATTGGCACTTCCACAGGAGAGTGCACTGACCACCAGGGGGCAGCTCTTGCATTGAGTGTCTGTCCCCTGGTGGTGAGTGCATGGAAATGTAACTTCTGATAGCAACCCATCATTCCACAGTTTGGTCAATTTGAATATTAGCCTTTTATTATGTAGTATATCCATTTTACATTTAAAAAATAATCCATTAGACTCCCCTAAGAAATGAGCAGGTGGTTCACTTAGATGATACCCATTTTTATTTCAAAAACAAGGATAACAAGCCTTCCTGTCAACTCGGTCCCAAGCTGATATAAATGACCCTAAGTGAAGCCACTATGAAAGGAAGATAATTGTGGCATTTTTAAGGTCACAAATAATCAGATTTTTAAATCAGCAGCTGAGTGTATACTCCCAGAGACATGAACAAGTAACTCTGCGAGTGCCTGAGGCCTTGATTTGTTTTCTTCAGTTTCTCCAAGTTTCCCCCAAAGAGCAGGCAGGCCACTCAATTCCTCCAACTCATCAGACCTGCTCAGGCCCCAGGAGGGGTTTATAAGCACTTCCCTTCAAGGAATACCACCGAGGCCATTGGGCTGCAAATGCGAGCTGCCTATTATTTCTCCCTCATTTCCCAGGAAGTCCGGGTGAGAGAGCTCCATGCCTCCTGACTGGAGCGATTTCCTTCCTGCCTTCTCATATCCCTTTCTCACGCTGAGCAACTTTTTAACTGGAAAATCACAGCTGCTCTTCACCTTCCAGTTCACTTGCTGGCAGTCTGGTGTGCAAGAGAGAGGGGAGAGATGGAGAGATTGGAGAACCAAGAGGCTTTTGGAGGCTTTGCTAGGGAGACAAAAAAAAACTGTTTTTTTTTTTTTTTACCCCTCTACCTATCTTAGCTTCATAATTGGCTGGGGCTCTCGAATTATCAGTGAAAGTAGAGTTCTTGGGGTGCCACGAGGAAAAAATTTCCTGAGACCCCCATGGGAAGATGGAGCTTCATGAAAATTTTTATTGATGATTTAAAATTAAGGGGGTTCCTCTCCAAGGTCCCATCTTTGTTCATCCCACCATGGAAGAAGTCCAATCTTGTCTTCAGCAGGGCCAGAATAAAGGCCACTGCCCATAGTTTCTGCTTCAGATTAAAGCACAGTCCAGCCCAGCTCCTAGACAGTTTAGCTCGTGTTCCTAGCTGCAGTCCATGGCCCATGTGGCTGCTTCAGGCCACGTGGCTATGGAGAGAGAACAGCAGAACACACGGGCAAGTGAGGGGTCACAGAGCAAGCAAGAGAACAAGTGTGAACAAGCACACAAGAAAGAGAGAACTCTTTGTCTAGGGATTTTAACCAGGAGTTTCTTTAACCAATGCACTCTTCAAGATTTAGAGTGCTTCTGGTGGGGTTGACCTACTAGCCACTGATCTTTCCCCCAGTCTAGACTGACAGGCTAGCACCTTCCTACATTACCCCAACCTCATTGCCCCTAAGCCTGAAATAGGAATTTTTAGGGGTAAAATAGGCAGATTTAGGAAATTTTTTTAATTAAAAGGTTCCATGGAAGAAACACAGGGCTACGGAGCTACAAAAGTTACATTTCCACAAGACAGGGGAATTGAGGGAGGCAGCAGTTACATTTTCATAAGACAAGGGAAAGGCAGCATTTCCATAAGATAAGGGAACTGGGAGTAGCTAAAGGTCTATATTTACAAAATAAAGGAGGGCCTCACATGTCCCTTGTGAGGTTTCAACTTTGAGCTCAGGAGTTGCTATGGTGACCAAATCAAAGGGGAATAGTGGCCAATCAGAATGGATATAGAGACACAAAAGCTGCCTTTATAAACCAGGGAAAAAGGAACTTGGTGGGACTCTTTCCCCCTCCCCACGTGGGAGTCTGTACTTGTCCTTCAATAAATTTTCACCTTTTCTATACCATCTTCTATCCATGGTTTCATTCTTCACTCCGATGGACAAAGAATCCAGGAAAGCCATCCAGTCCAGGGGAACACCACACTGATTCCAGTCCAAAAATCCATATCAAGTCCATCTCCACGTTTGTTTGATCCCTTCCGCCAGTGATCTGCCGGGAGTGCACTGGTGGTTCCCTAGAGAGTGCGAAGCTGCCCAGATGACCATGCTTTGTCTGGCCTCCTCTTTGCTCTCTTTCTATTATTAATATTAATAACTAGCTAACTAGTTAATTACAGTGATAACAGAATCAAAAGGATAAAAGACAGATTAACAAGAGAGAAAAAGACAGATTTAATTAGATGTGTCTCCATAGGAGTTTGACAAAGGAAGAAGACTTAAGAAGGCACTTGGATGATTATACTTTATATGCCATCTTGGGCTAAACAAAGGAAAGGGGGTTTGGTAGCTCTTAGGTGGGGGAGGCAAGTTATGGGAAGGAAACAAGTAAAAATGTGGGAAACAAGGTCTGTTTAGTCAAGTTTGTTTTGCAGAGTAGGTTCCTTCTCTGAGAGTTGTTCAGAATCCTCCTGAACCAGAAGAGGAGACACTTTAACAAGTGAAATGTGTTCATAGATGTAAATTGCCTTTACAAAAGGATAATGTATGCCCTGTTTTTAGAGCTTTCCCTGTAACTACTGGTTCTTAATGGCCTTTAATTCAAAATAGTGTATTTGCCAAAGAGATATTTTGGAATGGCACATTCTGGTATCCTTTATTTATTTATTTGTTTATTTGCCTGAAAACAAATATTTGAGTGAGAAAAAAAAATGGTTTAAAGCCTGAAGGACTGGACAGTTAACATTTAGTTTCCAAAAAATAAAAAAGTATATATCAATAGGGGTTCAGAATGAGTTATCAAGATTTGTCTCTGTAGTATGTGTCTCCATAGTATGTACTATAGTATGTGTCTCTGTACTATGTAGTTTTGAGCGAAAGGCAATTTTAACCTCAGGCTCTGACCCTCCCTTAACTACCAAGAAGAATTTGAATTAGGATCCTTGCTCATATAAGAGATTATCACAGATAATCTATTTTGACCTATATATAGGACCCAACAAACTTCTAAATTACTAAACATCTTCTCTTCTCATCATCCTATAAAGACCCTTTGAAGCCCCAAAGTCACCTTACCTCATCCTTAGCTCAGAATGTCATATATACCTCATTTTCCTTTTCTGTCTTGGAACCGCTCATATATCAGGGGTCACTGAATCTCTCATGTATGTGGAGTTCCCATATGTATGTATGTCATTCAATTTAGTTATTTCTCTCTTGTTAATCTGTCTACTTGATTATTAGACCAGCTGACAGAACTAGAGGGAGAAAAGTTTCTTCCTCCCTCACATATCTCAATTATAAAAGATAAAATAAAATAAAAAGTGGTGGAGGTTCCCTGGTGGATTAAGGGTGGACACAGCCCAAAACATGAACAGACACTCTTAAGCCTGTATAAAAGAGAGGGAAACCAGAAAATAGTGGCAAAATTTCCCCCCAATGTTACTCAAGCTCACTTCAAAGATTCAATTCCTTTTAGTTTAAAGGCCTGTCGATGCCCTTCTAATCTGAATAGCCAAGAACATGGTGATATTTGGTGGAACCAGTCAATCGGTTTCCATGCACAAAAGAATTAACTATAGGACATGGCGTTCCAATATATGCCTCTCTGGACAAAGAATTCTTTTGAGTCAATTATTTAAAACTTAGCAGTCACAAGAGAAGTTCTAAAGGCAGAACATAAGTTTCTATTTTGCAAAAGAAATTTACATTTATTTTTTAAAACCTCGAAAAATTTTATTTGTAAGACTGTGTCTCTGTCTTTTTGTCAGGAAGAGAAGGATGACTCTTAAATCACAAAAGACTCATCAATGGATAAGGCACTACTTTAAACCTGTATAACAAAATTTACCATCCTTTCCTGGTCATTTTCCATAACTTGTCTTTTCCACCCAGAAGCCCCCAAACCCCTTTTCTTTATTTGGTACCTTAACCTTCGGGGGAAAAAATAAACAAATAAAGATGGGGTTCTATAATAAAACTGACAAGTCCAGTGAGGGAAAACAATGTCAAAAGTCATCTAATCATAAATTCCTAACTGGGAAGGTCATGGTAGTTAGTCATGGCTTATACTAGAAACGTTTTAATAAGAGATTTATCTTTGTCTTAAGCAAGCCTGGGCCATCGTTCTTGTGCATCTCTGTTAACACGTCTTTGAAATGTCAGAGGAATCCTCTTTTTAGACCCCTCTGAGGGGTAACCACCCTCAAAAGAGCACATAACCTTACTAACTATCCGGTAATCTAATCCCCACCTTGCTTTCTCCATCTTTTATTTAATCTTCTTTATGCTCCATCCTTATTTCCAACGCATAAAAGAAACTGCAAACTGTCATTCTGAAAGGCAATTTTCTCAGTGCGTTGAGATCTTTGTTTCCAGGTGTATCCATTGTTTGGTTCAAACAAACTCATAAACATTTTCCACAAGTTTGGACATTCTTGCTTTGACAGACACAACTTCTAACCACCTGTTTGAGTCATTCATCTGTGGTAGTCCCGTGTCTTACTTGCATAATGCTCATGTTGATAAATTTCTGCTTGGTTTTTTTTTTTCCTTCTTGTTAATCTTCTCTTTTGTTACGAAGCCCCAGTTGAGAACCTACAAGGGTATGTCAAAAACCAAACTCAGCTGTCTGAGGGAAGGGAAATTGGAGGATTGGGTAAAAGATGAAAGGATTAAAAAACACACTTAAAAAAAATATCATAGACACAGATAACAGTATGATGATTACCAGAGGAAAAGGGGTTGGGGGCAGGTAGAAGACAAAGGGAAGATGAATGGTGACTGAAGGAAACTTGACCTTGGGTTGTAAACATACCGTACAATATACAATGATCTGTTATAGAATTGTACGCTTGACACCTATATGATTTTATTAACCAATGTTACCCCAATAAATTCAAATTTTAATTTAAAAAAAAAGAAAAATAACTCTGCACACTGAGTAAAACAATACAGAAAGATGAGTGTCTTGCAAGATTTTCAACCTGCAACCCAAGAAACTCAAGGTTACAGGAGCAATGAGCTCCAAGTTGCTAGTAAATTAAGGGTTTTTATGGAATAAATGTGGAAGTTCTTTGTTTGTGTGTTTTATTGTTTTGTTTTGTTTTTTTCTTTCAGCTGGTTAGTTGCTTAGTGGTCTTCTTATTTGGATCAGGATAGCTGAGTCAGGCGAACAGGGAGTCCAGTTAAACAGGCTGAGTAAATACACTGCATTTCTGTTCCAGCAGAGAATTTATCGAAGTTCCACTTTGCTGACGTGGCACTCCAAGCAGGCGTGGCTTCATCTTAGGCCTAGAAATTTATTTCAACAGATAAAAGGAAAATAAAACTTGTCCTTCCTCTATGGAACCAAAACAAATAAAATAAATTTCTGAGCCATGGTTCTGCAGCCCCAGGCTTCCTACTGTCTTTAGGGAGGAAATTCCCCCCAAAATCAATCCAGGGCATCAAAAATTTTTAGTTCATGATTGAAACTGCCTGTTTACAGCCCTGAAGAGGCTTTAAGAATTGGCCAGAGACTACCAGCTTGGATTCCACGGAGTGACCCTCAAATTGGCCACAGGTCTGAATTTTAACAGAGGCCTCTGGGGGACTTAGATAGAGGAAGAATTATGATTTGAACCAAGGAAAGAGATTTACTCAACAGAGAGACCAGGAAGCACTTCTCAGTTCTGGTACCAATCCTTTGGGTAGAGCCCAGATCTCAACCTGACAGCAAATTAGGATCCTCTGGGGAACTTTAAAAAAAAAATGTCTTCAACCCACCCAAGACAAACTAATCTGAGTATCTGAGAGAGGGGCTCAGGCTTTCTTTCTTTCTTTCTTTCTTTCTTTCTTTCTTTCTTTCTTTCTTTCTTTCTTTCTTTTTTTGTTAACTCCAAAAATGGCCTAATACACAGCCAGCTCTCGGGCATCTCTAGCACTAGGGTCACCCCAGAACAGGATGGGGTGCCCTCACTGAGCTTTAAGCATTCTCCCTCACGCGGGCTGAGTTGAGCAGTAGGACTGCTGTTAGAGGTGTTGCAGCTCTGTTGAATAGGGTGTACTGAAGAGACAAGACTTCATGCTGCAAGGGTAAATGAAATTTTCTTTGTTTAGTAAAAAGGAGTAGGCAGCTGCTCTCCAGCCCTCTCCTTGGGGTGTCTCCTGGAAAGCACAATAGTACCAATAATAGGCCTGACCTTTTGATTTTACAGTGCAAGGTCACAAGTCTTCTGACCCTTGGAACTGCAAACATATACCTCTGAAATTAACTGAGGAGTACAAGAGAGTAATACAAGGTCCATTTATTTGTCTCTGGAGGAGATAAAAAAAAGTTTTAGATGTTTCTTCTTCTACTTTACTATATAAATTTGTGTGAAATTCTGTGCATATTTAGTCATCTCTCTCAGATTGCCCGCATGCATGTAATCTGATACCCATACTCAAAAATAAATCATGTTTTGTCTGTATCCTCTCTATTGGTATAAATGGGACTTTTTATTGGCTGAGTTTTTAGAAATTTTCCCAATGCTCAGGATAGGAGTTTCAGGTCAAGATAGAGGGTAGAGCCCTGGCTGGATAGCTCAGCTAGTTAGAGCATCATTCTGATACACCAAGGTTGCAGGTTTGATCCCCAGTCAGGGCTCACACAAGAATCAACAAATGAATGCATAAGTATTCCTCTCTCTCAATAAATAAAATTTTTTAAAAGGAAAAAGCACAGCTGAAACCAGTTTGGCTCAGTAGATAGAGCGTCGGCCTGTGGACTGAAAGGTCCTGGGTTAGATTCTGGTCAAGGGCATGTACCTTGGTTGCGGGCACATCCCCAGTGGGGGGTGTGCAAGAGGCAGCTGGTTGATGTTCCTCTCTTATTGACATTTCTAACTCTCTATCCCTCTCAATTCTTCTCTGTGTAAAATCAATAAAAAATATATTTTAAAAGAAAAGAAAAGAAGAAAAAGAAGCACATAGGGGGTAGTAGGGATACCACTGAAGCAAAGGATGAAATGGGGTCAGAGTCCATGAGCCTTTGGATCAGACCAAATCCAAAGGCTCAGACCTAGTTGGAAATAGTAACCAGAGCCAGCTGTACCCTTCCATTCTTGGCTTTTATTTTCATCCCTTGAGATTCATGCAGCTTTGCAGGCTGAAGCCTCTATCTTGTCCTTGGTCTCAGGAGGTGGCTTTCTGACCAAGAACCTGGAAATTCCCCTGTCCTGTAGGTGCTCTTAAGACAAGGTTATAGCATTTGTTGCAGCCCAACACAAGAAAGAATAGTGAGTGACAAGATTGGACAGAAAATATGAGCTGTGGGCAGATGCGTGGTCAGAATGGTGACAGAAATTAGAAGGGATGTAAGACAAGAAGTAGAACCAATATAGAACCTGGCAACCAGTTAAGGATGAGGAGAAAGAAAGAAAAATAAAAAATAAAAATAAGACTGTACAAGAGTTCATATGTGGATGACTAGATCAGCAGGGTCACAGCAATGGGCAGATGAGGAAGTCAGGTGAATGAGAAGGGGGCTATGACTAGGAAAGAGGTCATCACAGATTAGTTTAGTTTTAGACAGACTTAATTCAAGATAGTAGTAGAATATTCTGGTTGAATATGTTGTACAGAAAATGAAAATGTTAAAAAAAAATAAGAAGAAAGAAAAATAAATAAAAATGTTAGACATGCTCAGGAGAAGTTATTTAAAATTCATTCTATTTGTGTTGAAATCAGAAGAGACCTGAAACTGAAGTACAAAACCCTGGTCAATGCTTAGCATGAGAGACCAGGAGGAGGAAGAGGAGTCAGAAAGGGAGTCAGAGAGAACCTGTTAGAGCTGATGAGTGAAAGTTTCAATAAATGTAGATGGTGATGAAAGTCAGCTTTCAAGAGGTGAACAGAGCCCGGCAAGTGTGATTCAGTGGTTGAGCATCCACCTATGAACCAGGAGGTTGTCATGGTTCAATTCCCAGTCAGGGCACATGCATGGGTTGTGGGCTCCATCCCCAGCTTGATCCCCAGTGTGGGGCATGCAGGAGGCAGCCAATCAATGATTTTCTCTCATCATCAATATTTTTATCCCTCTCTCCCTTTCTCTCTGAAAACAATAAAAACATATATATTTTTTTTAATTTAGATGAGCAGAAATAAAAGGCAGTGAGAATAGCCTGCCATTCAGAATGTGGCCGGTGAAGGCATGGGATAGGCTGGCAGCATGATGCCACCGTGGCCCTGACCACAGGATCCCTTACCTGGATACCTCCCACATTGCTCTTTCATTTTCCTGCTTCAAAGTCTGTGTACTCTTGGGGGCCACCCACCAACATCCTATTTCCTGTCTGAAGGACAATGGCTCATCTGCAGAGGAGAGATAACGGATACTCCAGTGAATGATGAGCCCAGGGACCCAGCCACCTCCCTTTTCCTGAAAGGCTTTCTGGTGACTCATGGCTCTGGTATTCCCAATGAAATTTAGATGGTTTTCCTAAGACTAATAAATTACATCGCTGAGGTTTACATATGAGAACTATGCAACTAAGGGTATGTACTTGTTAAAACAGTAAAGCAATTTAACTCCCAAATTCTTATAGAGAATACAGGAAGAGCTGAGCAGATATGAACAGACAAGCAGGGAGGCTGAGGAGGTGACCCAGGCCCCTGACCAGAGAGAAGTGAAGGGAGACACACTTGCAGACTCACTCAAGCCTGAGTATTTAGACAGCAACCAAATCCAGCAAGGAAGCCAGGGCCAGTGCCCATGGGCATGGTACAGAGGGTGGATTATAGATTCGGTGGCTGGAAAGTCTGCCCTCTGTCCTGGTTTTCCTCCTCTGTGACCTAATTTGTTATACATCTTTCTTATTATAAAAGAACAGCCCTACTGACACGTTGGCTCCAAAGTATGTGTTTATCCTCTCTATGCAACATAAATGTGTCCTTTAACAAGACTCAAAAGAGAAGAGTTGTGAGCTGGAACAAACCCTGCAGACCTCTAGGTACTGAAGGGCTCAAAAATGAGCCATTGTGGCATACAAATTATTTTGAACTGAAGGCATTTGAGTTCCTGGAGTCCCTACCGGCCTAAAAGCAGAGCCTCCCAAAAGAAAACAATTGTTATAGATCCCCTTCCCAGAGCAATTCTAATCTTTTTCAGGAAGAAGCTGGCACCACACCCAAAAAGATATTGTCCCAAACCTATCCAATCTCCTATATATTCTTTTAAGGGCTCATTTATCTTTGCAATGTCATTTGTCTTTCCATACATGCTCTTTATTCCCCTTCCCCCACCCAAGAAGTCATTTGTTCTCCTCAAAGTACCCCCTGCCTTTCCCCATTCCCTACTAAAATGGTATATAAGTTCCAAATCTGCTTCCTTGAGTCAAAAACTCTGTGAACTCTCAAATATACATGCATAATTAAAATGCGCTCCCCCACCCCCCTCACCCCACTTTTGTCAGATTAATTTTTGGGCCCTTGAATACTACACCTAAGAAAGTAGAGGAAAAGTTTTTCCTCCACAAGAGTACTTTGGAAACATATTTGCATTTCAGATCATAATTGTTACACCCAGGCTTCGTGATCCCCAAGGACCACCAGGGAGCCTAGTCCGAAGCAATAAACAAAAGAGCCTCTTCCATGCTAGCATGGGCTCTGTCCCACTCAGCCGACAGCATGGCGGGAGAGAGGCCAAACTTTGACAGGTCAAGGGGTTTTATAAGGGTGGTGATGTCACTGCTTTGGCTGACCCTGATTGGTTGGGTGAGGGCTAGGGTCGTTACACAAAATGGAGGATAGCTCCGTCCTGTTCTGCCCTGCCCCACAGAACAAAATGGAGTCAGGAGTTAGCCTTGCCCTGCTCTGCCCTTTCAAATCAAAGAAGGTTACCCTGGGCCCAGGTCACCCCAGAGATAGAGTTCAATCAATCTAGGAAAAAGCTCAGGAGCTAACCCCAGCATTGATTATATTTTCCCTCGAGGGAAAGCACATATTACTATCACTATTCTCCAAGGCCTCTAGACCCTCCAATCTTAAAGCAACTGTACATGATGATTCATCAGCTGTCTGAAACAATGCCAGGCTGAAACATGACCCTTCCAAAGGTGTCCAGGTCCTAATCCCTAGACCCTGTAAATGTGGCCTTGTAGGGCAAGACTCTTTGCAGATGTGATTAAGTTTAGGATCATGAGATGGGGAGATTATCTAGTTTATCCACATGGGCCCTGAATGTAATGTGTCCTTACAAGTGGGAGGCTGAGGGAGATTTGACCACAGACGAGGAAGAAGGTGAGATGAAGTTGACAGCTGAGACTGGAGTGATTGCAGCATCTAGAAGAAAGAGGCAAGAAGTGAGGCCTCCCCTGGAGCCTCTAGAAAGGAAGCAGCCCTGCCAACACATTGCTTTTAGTTCCATACCATTCAGCTCAGACTCCTGCCCTCAAGAAATGTAAAAGAACAAATGTGCGTTTTGTTCTGTGTTTTCATGGCACTATCTTCCTTAATTGTTATACACATAGAAAAACTATTAGATTATCCTCTATATTGTTCTTCTCTTATGTTTTGAATCAGAACCACCTTTCTATTCTCCATTCATTTTCATTTTAAACATTAAAATTCAAGAATGAGGATGTTTGATACTGAAATAAAACATCCTTCTAAAAGTCGCCAACGTCCATGTCTTAATGACCACGGAAACTCACCCCAATGGGTGTTAAGTTTTCAAATTCACAGCCAGCTTGCAGACTCCAATCTTTGATATTTTGTCATTCCACTCTGCTTGTTCAGAAAACGGATCCATCTGTAAGTACAAAATGCAATTTTTAGGAAAACGGCACCTTTAAAATATGCTGGCACCATGTTCCATCAGCAGGCCTTACAGTTAGACAAATAAAGACAATGAAGAGCCATGCAGACCTGTTACCATCTGCTCAAAGCCTGCACCTCATTGCCTTGCCTCTGCTAGCACTAACGTAAGCTAGAATTCGCTTAGATAATTCCCTGAGCTCCAAATGCTTAGCATGCCACATTCCTACCGAGTCTCATTTATTTTTTTCCCTTTATTATTTTTTCCATTAAATGTGTGTTGTTTTAAGCCACTCTTCTGCAGTAACTTTTCCCAGTAGCAATAAAAAAAATACACAAATCAACCTTGTACTCAGAGGCCCCCAAAGACCTCCTGCATGAAGCTCGGGCTCTCCTTCCATGTGACCACTCGGCCGTGCTGATTTCCGTGAAATGCCAAAAGTTTCTGGTGTTCTCACTCTTGCCCACGTAGAATCTTGTCCTTTTTTTTTTTAATATTCTTATTGATTTTTAGAGAGAGATAGGAAGGGAGAGGGATAGAGAGGTAGAAATATCAATAAAAGAGGAACATCATTGATCGGCTGACTCCTGCACACCCCCTACTAAAGATCGAGCCTACAGCCTGGGCATGTGCCTGATTAAGAATTGAACCATGACCTCCTGGTTCATAGGTCAATGCTCAACCACTGAGGCACACCAGCCAGGCCTCCTTGTCCTTCTTGTCCCTTTCTGTCCTCACCCCTCTGACCCTTCATCCTTTCATATGTAAGAGGAAAAGAAAATCTGTGTCCAACTTGGTAGAGAATGAGGACAGTTGGATAAGGACAAGAAAGAGGCAGAGCCGGTTGTCTTCAGGGTGAAATGAACCCAGAGAGGGTGTGATTAGTCATTAAGGCTTGCTGGTAAATGTCCTGGCACTTTGCTGAGACTTTGGCAGGTTCACGGCATCAGTTAATACACTAAGTGCCGTGTTCTATAATGTTCATACAGAGGAGTGCCAATTGGACCTGGCCAGGACCTATTCTAAAAAGCTGTACGTTTTTTGGATTTTTGGGAAAGGATTCGCCCACATTTCCAGATAAAGCAAAGGGAAGAAAACAGCTGCGCAAACTACCTGACATGTTTGTTTCTAGCCACAACTTCTAGATTTATAAATTTGTGTAGCACAGTTAAGAGTTAAGATCTTAGATCAGTGCCTGGCCCCGATTATCACCAGTTAAATGTTAGTTGTTGTTGTTGCTGTTATCATTACTACATTTTCTCTAACGATTCTAAATTAGACCAGTAATTGCCTTCTCCTTTCTAAAAGAGCTTCAGGAATGTTAGGGAATCGGGAGATGCACACAGGTCTAATGGGGCTTTGCTTCTCTCGGGAATTTCCCCCCTCTTCAAGTACAACTTTTTATGTGTGCCTCCTGCATTAAATGGAATTTTCTTTCCTTATTCTCTCACCTACCTGAGAATACATGAAATAAATCTGTTGCCCTATCAGAAATATTTAAACTGTTCTTGGCCATGGATTACTCCAGACTCTTCCAAATTACCTACGTTTCTACAGGCAAATCCAAAGGATAGATTCCAAGTGCAGAGATAAACATGATGGAGATTTTGGAAAGTTGACACCAATGCTAATGGAAAAGCTTGTAGAAGCCTGTCCTCCCCCCCTGCTGAATTCAGGATCAAGAATCAGCCCAGCTGCCTGAGGTGGGGGAACAGTGAGGATGGGAGCAGGCTGGAAGAGGTTAATGGGAGGAAAAGGAGGACCCATGTAATACTTTCAACAATAAAGATTTTTTAAAAAGAATCAGCCCAGCTGACATGGCTCAGTGGTTGAGTATCAGCCTATGAGCCAGGAGGTCCTGATTCGATTCCCAGTAAGGGCACATGCCCAGGTTTCAGGATCGATCCCCAGTGTGGGGCATGAAGGAGGCAGCTGATCAATGACTCTTTCTCAATATTGATGTTTTTTTATTTCTCACTCCCTCTCCTTTCCTCTCTAAAATCAATAAAATAATTTTTTAAAGGAATCATTGGGACTGTTAGATATGAGCAGAGCAAGGACAATGTGCCAGGTGCAGAAACTCACCAGGGTAGAAAGCCCTGAATGCCTGGTAAGGGGCAAAACTGAGAAAATAAGAACCTTGCTCCCACGGCAACCTATCCTCCCCTAGCATATCACTGGTCAGGTGGTTTAGACCCCATCATCTTTTCCTCCCTAAAGGTAACTTCTAGGCCTCAGCTGTATTTCAGCTTTAGGCCCAGAAAAGCAGGAAAAGCAGACAAGTGACATCGTGGCTGCCTCAGGACCATCTACATTGACTAAGGACTCCTTGGCACTGACCAATCAGTGGAGACCACGCCCTGAAAAAACACACCCGGAAAGCTGATGAATATTCTTTAACACCCTCCCCTAAAACCTCCCCTAAGATTTCCACCTGCAAGAAAGATGAATATGCTCAGGACAAAGGACCCAGTATGCACTAGTACCGTTCCCTTACCCCGCCTTCCCTCTAAGGGACTCCATGAGACTTCTAACCAGGGGATCACTGGGCAGCGGAAGCTCATCCCGGGCTTCCCCCTGAACCAGTCTCCAAGACCCAGCCAAAGCAGCAAAACCTCCGCTCTCCTGCTGCTTTTTCTATGCCCTTCCTTATTTCATTGTGCCAGGTATATTTTTGCTGCCATCATGGAGCCAATACCCTTAGGCTCAGTGCTGTGTAGCCCTTCCCTTTGGATAGCCCCATACCCCACCCCCTTTTCTTTAAAGAAATTCAATTTTTCTTTATTCACCCTCTGAGGTGGCTATTTAAACTGCCTGCGCATCACTGACTTTAATCTTTCAGGGATGAAATCCTGGGTAGCCTGGCCTCACCTTGGGTCATCCTGGCTCATCTTTTTGCAAACTCTCCTCCCCCCCCCCCCCGCCCTGACCCCGCTTCTGCTTTTCCTCAGTATTTCAGGATCTTCCTTTTCTCTGCACACTCTCTTCCACAGAAGCCATGACTTTCCTACCTCTACCTCCACAGTAGGGGTCTCTGTGCCTTGCCCATTTTTTCTCTGAATAGACGAAGTCTTTTACAAAGGGAAACAAAGAGCTATATACTTGTGATTCATTTTTTGATAACTATACATGCATTTATGTGTATTATGTGTATAAACTCAAGATAGGGTATAGAGTCACAAAGAATGATTTTCAAAGTAAACAGTATCAACTTCTGTGGCTCAAATTAACTTACAAGCTATAAAAAAAAATAATTAACTTGTGTTTTTCACTCCTCCACACTTACAGCCAGCAAATGTCTAATGTGGAACTTTAATGTACACAGGCCATTTCATGTTATTAAAGGGGCTGGAATCTCTATGCGAAGGTGAGAGTCTCCGCAGTCAGCTCTTTTGCAGCCTTATTCAATCTCAGCTGACTTACCCTAAAAGGCTCCGATAAAGGCCGGAAATGTAATGTCAGCTCATGATGTATCCCAGCAACTACAGCTGCATTTCCAGAGCACACCAGTGGGAGCAATTACTTGTATTTCCAGGAAACCATATTTGTCTGAGAAATCCTTACATCTATTTTCTCCCTTAAAAACAATGAAAATCAGTCCTGAGCAGAGAAGTAACCACTAGCATTTAGAAGTAACCACTAGTAACCACTTTCAGCCTGTATCACCCACTTTATGTTGCTCTATACTTCTCTCGTGCATGACGATCACAACCCTGTTTCCAGGTTTGTAGCAAGCACAGCTGTTTACCGGCCATAACTTTAATGGGGGGGGGGGGAGACACAGAAACAACTATCACTTATCTGGCCATTCCACTACTTCAAGACAGGGCTATAACATTTACTCTAGAACTTGCTAATGCAAACTGTTTATAGTAATCGGTACACACTAAGATGTTAGAAGTCTACCTGGTTTGAACTAGTCCTCTTCCACCCCAGTTCCTAAGCCTCTTTTCTGAATGTGTAGGTATTTATTAGTAATGAAGTAAGCTGCCCTGGCCGGGTACTCAGTGGTTAGAACACCAGCCCTTGGACCCGAAAGCTGGGCACTTCCCAATCAAGGGCACATACCTTGGCTGTAGGTTCAATCTCTGGCCTGGTAGGGGCATGATCTGGAGGCAATAATCAATGTGTCTCTTACCTGATGTTCCTCTCTCTCCCTCCACCCCCTCCTTTTCACTCTTTCTGAAAATCAATGGGAAAAATATCCTCGAGTGAGGATTAAAAAAAAAGGTGTTAGCTGAGTAAGCTTGCCTTAAGTCTAATTTAGATAGCAGAAGATAAATGAGGTATAGGCTTTATGTCATCTATAATAATAAAAGTGTAATATGCTAATTAGACTGGACAGCTGAACGACCTTCCGGATGTCCTCCCGGACGTCCTTCTGGATGACCTTCCCAACCAAGCCGGGGCTTCGAGGGCCGAGCCCCTTGCATGAATTTCATGTATTGGGCCTCTAGTGTTGAATAAATAAGCATGTACAAACCTTTAGGAATACAGTTAAAAATGAATGAATACACAATCCCAAAAAAGACTCCAGGTTGTCCTTGACAGTTGTCTGAAAAGATCAGGTCCCCATATCTACCACCAAGACTCACTTGTCTTCAATAATTCAGCTCCGTGAACTTTTATCAGTCATCTACCAGGTCCAAGTGACCGGGCTTCTCATTCCAATGGGCATTAAGATGACTAAGACATGGTACCTACACTAGAAGAACTTATTAATTTCTCATCCATTTAAGATATTGACACCTTTTTAGTACCCAATTTTATTTTCTGTTCCCAACAAGAGTTGCATTTGACAGAATCAAAGCATATCCTGCCTCTTGTGGCATGAATTGAATTGAATCTATAGTGAAATAAAGGAGGAAAATTATTAATTTTTCCTAGAAAAACAGTTTGTTGATTGGAATCTCTTTATTTAGAGCAACACACACACACACACACACACACATACACACACACACACACACACACACACATATATATATATATATATATATATATATATATGAAATATATATATTTCAGAGAGGAAGGGAGAGGGAGAGAGAGCTAGAAACATCAGTAATGAAAGAGATCAACTGCCTCCAGCACATCCCCTACTATGGACTGAGCCTGTAACTGGGGCATGTGCCCTGATTGGGAATCAAATCTCCTGGTTCATAAGTTAATGCTCCACCACCGAGCCATATCTGCTAGGCTAGAACAATTTTTTAAAATCCTCACCCAAAGTTATGTTCATTAATTTTTTTTTTCTTGAAAGGGGGAGAGAGAGAGATTTGTTGTTCCACTTATTTTATGCATTCATTGGTCTCGTGTGTGCTCTGATTGGGGAGGGAGGATTGAACCCACAACCTTGGCCTAACAGGACAATGCTTTAACCCAGCAGTCACCAACCTTTTGGACCTCACAGACCACCAGTGGACAGCTGCCTAACCAACTGCGCTACCTGGCCAGGGCTAAATCTTTATCATTTATTTCTGGCAAAAGCTTCCAGACTCTTTGAGTTGGGTTGATGTGAAGAACTTCGGAGGCATCTTTTTGTGTGGGTGCTTTGCTTGGGATCTTCAACTGACACCAAAGATAGGACAGAAGGGAAAAACAGTCACTGGGAGTATGAAATGAGTGCCGAAGTTCTTGTGTTGCACAACCCCAGTCACACTGACCCCTAGAATTAAGCAATAGGGACAAATTGGTGCTTCCATGGACAACTCTGGTTTGTCTAGACCAGTGTTTCCCAAACTTTTAACATATATGTACCCCTTCTATAATTTTTGTAACACTTAGTACCCCTCGTAAAAAAAATGGATGTATTTTAATAACAATCAAAATATATATTTTTTTATTTTTTTGGTACATACACAAAATAATAATAAACGAAAAATAAAATTATTCCTAATAAAATATAAATAAAAGTGATATTATAAATAGCATTTATTTGCATACCGGACCATCTCACGCCTCACAAGACTGTCTTGACTTGACTCATGAGAACGTAGAATTAGGCGCAGCTAAGCATGGTGCAGTGCATATTCCCACCAAACTCTTCCCATACCCCTAGGGGTATGCATGCCACACTTTGGGAAACACTGGTCTAGACTTTAGAAGACTTCTGGACTTTAGAAGACTTCTAGACTTTAGAAGACTTCTCAGTTATATGATTGAATGAAAGCTAATTTACAACCTTATGAGTTGAATGTAACTGATAGCAATGCAAAATAATTTTTAGCTTTAGACATGCACATTTTGCCCTATCCCTAGAGGTACCATTCTCTTAATGCAAACACTGTTGGGGTGCTCTTGCACATTCATTTCAACATTAGTGTAACCCATAGATTGGAGCCTTTTTGTTGTTGTTGTTTTACATTTCCATTGACCTAGTTATAACATCAGTATGAGTAAAATAAAATCTTTTTTTTTAACTAAATCTTTATTGTTCATATTATTACAAATGTTCCTCATCCCCCCCCCCCAATTTCTCCCCTACACCAAGTTTCCATTCAATTCTCTGCCCTTTCCCCACCCCCCATTGTCCTCATCCATAGGTGCAGTTTATGTTCAGTCTCTTCCCGCCCCGCTCCCCTCCCCATTTCCCCGAGAATCATCAGTCCACTCCCCTTCCATACCTCTGATTCTATTATATTCACCAGTTAATATTGTTCATCATGATTTTTACTTCCGTTGGTTTTTGGACTCACTTGTTGATAGTTACCTGTTTGTTCATAATTTTTATCTTTATTTTCTTCCTCTTCCTAAAGAACCCCTTTTAGCAATTCATATAATTCTGGCTTGGCAGTGATGAATTCCTTTAGCTTAAATTTATTTGTGAAGCTCTTTATCTGACCTTCGATTCTGAGTGATAGCTTTGCTGGGTAGAGTATTTTTGGCTGTAGGTTCTTGTTATTCATCACCTTGAATATTTCTTGCCATTCCCGTCTGGCCTGCATGGTTTCTGTTGAGAAATCAGCTGACAGTCGTATGGGTGCCCCTTTATAGGTAACTACCTGCTTTTGTCTTGCTGCTTTTAATATTCTCTCTTTGTCTTTAGCTCTTGGAATTTTAATTATGATGTGTCTTGGTGTGGTCCTCTTTGGATTCTTTTTGTTTGGGGTTCTGTGTGCTTCCTGTACGTGTAAGTCTATTTCTTTCCCCAGGTGGGGGAAGTTTTCTGTCACTATTTCTTTCAATATGTTTTCGGTATCTTGCTCTCTGTCATCTTCTGGGATGCCCATAATTCTGATGTTGGTTCGCTTGAAGTTGTCCCAGAGGTTTCTTACATTATCTTCAACTTTCTGGATTCTCTTGTCTTCTTGCTTCTGTGGAGGAGTGTCTTCTGGCTCTTTGTGTTCCAAATATTGGACTTGATTCTTGCAATCTTCCAATCTGTTTTTAGGACTCTGTATAATATTTTTTATTTCAGAGAATGTATTCTTTATTTCTAGTTGATCCCTTTTCATATCCTCATAGGTCTCATTTATTTTATCGGCTTTTTCTAAGAGATTGTTGAACAACCTTATAAGCGTGGCTTTGAACTCTATATCCAGTCGCTTTTTGTCCTCCATTTCTTTCGTTTGTGATCTGTTTCCTCGTTTCGGCATTTTCGCTGCTTCCCTGAGTTGGTAGGTTGGGAGGATCAGCTGTGTCTGTGCCAGGAGACAACCTTATTCCACTAGACTTGGAAACCTGCTAAAGCCTCTCTGAGTTCAGCTTGGATGGGGCAGAGTTTCAGGGTGGAGCCTACAGCCTCGGCTTCCGGTTAGCCCGCCCTCTGAGGTTCCTGAGTCTCAGTGTTCCTCAGTGTCCTTTGGTACTCGCTGCAAGCACCTCTGAGAGAAAGGCGCCCTAGAGCTTCGCCCTCTACCAGACAGTGTAGTCTCTCCCCCAACAAGCCCACAACTGGGGTTCAGAGCAGTTGGAAGTGGGGTTAAGAGCAGTCCGGAGCTTATGTCTCCTTCCTGCTAGGGCGATCTCGCGGCCCAAACAACAGTCTGTCCTCTGTGCGCGACTCAGGGGATCTGCTTTTCGCCGTTCCCCTGAGCTTCCGCCTTACAGCCCAGATTCCCTCTGTATGAGGCTGGGGCCCGAGGGTCTTGACCAGGACTGGGGTTCAGTGCAGTCAGAACTGGGGCTCAGCACAGTCCTGAGCTTTTGTCTTCTTCCCGCTGGGGCAATTCAGCAGCTCAGTGAACAGTCCCTCCTCTGAGTGCAAATGTGCGCGACTCCGGAGCTCTGCCTTTCTTGCTGCTCCCCTGAGCTTCCGCCTTACAGCTCAGATTCCCTCTGTGTGAGCCTGGGACCCCAGGGTCTCGCCCAGAACTGGGGTTCAGTGCAGTCGGAGTTGGGGTTCAGCACAGTCCGGAGCTTTTATCTCCTTCCCGATGGGGAACGCCAGCCAGGCACTCAGCCGCCCCTCCTCTTAGGCTCCGTCCTCTCCCCCGTGCACAGTGTCTCCGTACCTTAGGCTTTTACAGCTCCTCTGGTTTTCCTTCTGGTTTTCTCTTTCCTTCTAGTTGTAGAATTCCCAGTCAGTCAACTTTCCTGTAGTTCTGGATAGTGTCCACTCTATATTTTAGTTGTATTTTTTGAAATTGTTGAGTGAGGCTGCAGTTAGGCTTTTACCTCTGCCGCCATCTTGTTGTCTCCCTAAAATAAAATCTTTAGCATGTGTTCATTTTTATACCTGTATGAGATTTGTGATTTTATCCTTTTTTGAGTAAGTTTGGAGTAAGAACCTAGCTGGGTCCTTCTTGTGATCCAGTCACAATCATCCAAAATATGATAAAAGGGAAGCCGTAGAGAACAAAATGTTCCTGCCTGCTCAGTAACATTAGCATAATAATAGATGCTTCTCTCTGGAGGCCCACACTTTTTTCCTTTCTTTCCATCAGGGCTCCTCAGAGATGAAACCCTTGTACCCCAGGGAAGGTGTTTTAATTCACATCTAAGTGATTAGACCACAGGCAAGGTATACATCCTCAATCCACTGGAGCCTGGATTCATTTGCAAGTAAATAAAATATAACTTTCTTCTTCTAACAGTCCTTAATGCCAGTGACAACAAGGAACTAATATGAAATTTTCATAACTAAAGGGCAAGCTTTGGCTTTGATTGCAAAGTAGGGCTCTTTAAAGATAAAAATCAAAACCCTGGTCCTCTTATAGCCCTCTCTCTTTCCCCTTCCTCTCTCACTCCATTGGAAGACACACCATTCTTTCTATATTCATCTGCCAGGAATCTTAGCCTGCTGGAGTACCTTGGGATTCCTGGGTCTTTTATTTTGCTAAAACTCAGCAACTCGGAGGAGATAATACAATGGATAAGTAGAAGACCAGGATCTAAAATTAGTGGTTCCAAATTCATTGCTTTTATTCCTATTACAACCTGACCCTCAGGCAGTGAGCTCTAGCATAAAAGTGTAGGAAGCAATTATATAAATTTGCTTCAAATTCTTTATTTTTAACATGAAATTTTTTATTTATTTTTAAATATTTTATGTATATCTTACAATATTATATAGCAAGAATATCATATATGTATGTAATTTATAAATAAATGAATAAACAAATGTCAGGGGTATATGCTCAAAAATATATGATAAGGATGGCCAATGAAAATAATTTAGAGGCCTTTTTCTTAATTAAACTTTAAGTCCTATGTTCAATAAAAGCAGGGATGGTAGAGAAATTATCTCACCATTTTGTGTTACTATATACTACAAAGGATCACCAAAGTAAGACCCACCTTTTCCCTTCTTCAATGAATTAGGGGCTATAAAATAATGGGTAAGACCAATGAGAAAGAATTAGATAAATTAGAACAAGTAAAGGCTGGTTCTGAGATGTGCTGGCTGACTCTTAAATTAAGTTATTTCTTGTTATGAACTGAATTGTTATCCCCAAAATTCATACATTGAAGCTCTAGTCCCTAGTGTGGCTGTATTTGCAAATAGGAACTTTAGAGAAGTAATTAGGGTCAAATGAGGTAAAAGGTGGGTCCCTAATCCTAAGGACTGGTGTCCCCCTATAAGAAAAAACAGAGATCGCTCTTCTCTCCTTCCTCCTCTGAACATGCATGCACAGAGGAAAAGCCATGTGAACACTTAACGAGAAGGTGGCTATTTGCAAGCCAGGGTGAGCCATCTCACCAGAAACCACCCTGAGGGCATCTTGATTTTAGCTTTCCAGCTTCCAGAAATGTGAGACAAAAGTTTCTGTTGTTTTAGTCTTGGAGACAGAGTATGGTGAAAAGAAGACATTTAACAGTTCTTGAGAGCAGTTGTCCATTGGGTTGTATAGGCATACCTCGGGCAGCAAACACGGCCCATTTATTCAGTCCCTTCTCTTTTTCCTCATTGGCTGAGTACTATGGTGTCCCCTCCTCATACTGAGAAGGCTAAAAGGCTAATTCCAATGTAACCCTGATGTTTGGGGGTGGGAGGAGAGGATTAACAATCTGAATCTGTGCCAGTAACCTTATGTACATTTTTGATACCCAATAATTAAGTCACTGTCCCTTTCTGCACAATCTGGTCTTGCAAGTCCTGTTTACCTAAAGTACTAGTCCCATTTTAGAGAGGCCATAAACCATAAACCATGAACAATACACAACCCCCAGAAGGGGTTACCAGTGCTGTTGCCAGGCCCCTAGATATGGTCTCAAGGCCCCACCCCAACACATGGGACTTTTTGCAAAGCCCATGAAAGGTCCAGAAGTCCCATCCATATTTGGGGGACAAAGAAACCAAAGAGGATTAAAAAAAAAAAGATTTCACCATATTGGTTTGCTCAGACTTTGGAGGCAACTGCTCTGAGACCGCCGGCATAATAAAGCTGTGTAACTCCATTTCTCTACGTGTCGCTTGGGTTTCTTCAGTCTTCTACAATATCCTGTCACCTAGGTCTTGCTGCCTCCCATTGGGCCATTCAAAAAATTTGGGCTGAGGCCCTTTCTAGTTGCCTCCACTCCCCACCCCTACCCCCTGTCTAGCTAAGGCAGGTGCTTCAAGGGGTTTCCACCATGATGCTGACCCACAGTTCCTTGCTCTTGCATCCTCTTCCCTCCTTCCTACATTCTGTTTGCCCTGGAGAAATTCAGCAAGCATTTCCATCAAAAGCCAACCATGCTGGAGATGGATCCATGAGAGGCCCATTTCCTACAGCAGCCTACATGGACTAAGACAGCCCAGTACTTAATACACTTGTATGCTATCGGGATTAGAGGGAAGTCACGGAAGGCTTAATGAAGTGGGATTTGAAGTATGTATATTGAGGCAAGATAGTTGGAGATGGTATAAAAAGCCATCTTGGCTGGAAAGTCTAAGATCAAGGGACAGCATGGTCATGTTCCTTGAAGGCACTCCTCCCTATGTCCTCACTTGGTGAAAGAGGCTAGCAGTCTCTATGAATCCTCTTTCATAGGACACTAATCCCATTCACGAAGGCTCCACTCTCATGAATTAAACACCTCCCAAAAGCCCCCACTTCCTAGTGCCATCATCGTAAGGGGTTAGGATTTCAACATATACATTTTGAGGAGACAAAGAGGCTTTTCATTGTCCTCGTGGTTCCAAATAGAATCATGGCAAACTAAAGAGGAAGTGTCCACAGACAGCCCAGACAAGCGTGCTTAGACCAACAACTGTATTTCCCTGAGGCCCAGAAGGACTAGGCTTTTGGGTGACAAGAACTGTGAGAATGCAGGAATATAGGAGAAAGGGGATGACCCTCGGACATAATCAGTCCATCTTCAAACCTAGCCTCTCTCCTCTAGTAACCTTATTTTCAAGGATAGATTGATGTCCATGTTAACAACACTCAGAACATTCATCTTGGCCTCCTTTCTTTTTTTAAAAAAAAAAGAAATATATATATTTCAGAGAGTAATGGAGACACAGAGATAAAAACATCCATGATGAGAGAGAATAATTAATTGGTTGCCTCCTGCATGCCCCCTATTGGGGATCAAGCTCACAACCCAGGCATGTGCCCTGACTGAGAATTGAACTGCGACCTCCTGGTTCATAGGTTAATGCTCAACCTCTGAACCACACCAACCAAGCGGGGCCTCCTTTCTTGTCACCCTTCTTAAGCCTAGCATTCATAACATTTCGTCCTTTGGATACAATTTTTCTCTATATCCTACAGAGATTTTCCTATTAACAGTATAAATATCATGAGGAAAGGGCCCATGCAGTCTAAGTACCCTCAGCTATGGAAAGATGATGACATGTTCAGCTAAAATCTAAAATGAGAACCAGATGGCTCAACAGGACTCTTCTGGGAGAAATCACGCCCAAGTCACATGACCAAGCTGTCCCTCAATCTTATCCTTAAGAAGGGCACATTCACCCTTGCACTGGGAGGAATTTTATAGGCTTGGGTTTGCAAAGCCAAGTTGAAAGGGCTATTAATCTCGCCCTGCCTACCCTGGTATCCAGATTCAGGTTAATGCTTGCATATAGCTTTCAGTCTCAGAAGCCCAGCTTCCCAAAGCTGTTGTGAGCTGAACTGAAAAGATTACTTTGTTGCACCCTATGAGTTCTGTGTTGAATTTTGAGTTTCTGAAATGGAAACTGATAAACAGATGGCGGAAATTTTGCTTAAAGATATTCTCAAGAATTCCCATGCCCAGTTTGCAAGAGGCATGAAAGAAGGAACCTCCACCTGTCTCCCTTCACCCCCTGCCTGGGGATGTGTTGTGAAACAGCGTTTGCTGAAGCTAGGCTACCACAAAATGCTGCTGCTGTGATTACCATGACCTTAATTACTATTGCCTATTATTCAAAAACACTAATTGAGTCATGGTCCCACTGCAAATGTGACTTAACTTGCTGTTTTACTGCTTGCTCAGGCACTGCAAATAAAAAATAATGGCAGTTGTAATTAACTCAGAACCAGCCATCTAACCTGCCCCTTGGCGCGTGAAGGGTAAAAGTTCAATTAAAAAGTAAAGTTAGCAACAGAGTAAGGTTTGGATACACATCTGTCATACAGAGTATGACAGGACACAAAAATTACCCCATGCTACCAGAGAATCACTAGGGGCCTGTGGTAATTTTGTTTTGAGGCTTTCAAAGATAAATCGCTCCATATATTAAGCAATTAAAATTAGTCCCTATATACAGTCATATGATTAGTCACTAGCTTAAAAAGTCTAAATAGAAGTGTTTATTTTAGAGTCATGAAAAGTGCATTAGCAATAAATAAATTACTAAACCAAAAAAAGAAAAGAGTGATGAAGAAATGCTAAGAATCTAAGAGCCTTCTAGAAATGTCTGCAAACCACCCGAAAGGTTAGTTTGTTATTCAAAACCTTCAAAAAGATATTTGACACAACGAGTTACTGCTCACACCCACTAGGATGGCTCTCCTCAAAAAGCAGGACAATCACAAGGACAGACAAGGATGTGGGGATGAAAAATGGAATAGCCTCTTGGAAAACAGTTGTCCCAAAAAGTTAATCAAAATATTTAAATGCCCCAGCATTTCCACTCCTAAGTATATACCCAAGATAATTAAAAACATATGTCCATACCAAAGCTGTACACAAATGTGTACAGCAGCATTATCCATCATAGCTCCAACGTAAAAACCGCCCAATGTCCATTGGTTGATGAATAAATAAAATGTGATCTATCCAAACAATGGAATATTACTCAGCCATAAAAATGGGTGAAGCACTGATATAGGCTACAACATGGATGAATCTTAAAAACAGTATGCTCAAGCCATGTGTCCCAGGGGGCCGTGTGCCCTGGGTGAGCCATGTGTCCCAGGGGAAGCAGTGGGACCCGGGGGGAGGGGCGGTGTGAACCAGAGGAGGAGCGGACTCTATCCGTGTGGTCCTGAGATAGTCACCATAAAACAAGCAGATTGTCAAATGACAGCAGGGAGGGGAAGGAGACCTGGGGAGAGATAAGAGAACAACCGAAGGACTGGTATGCATGAATATAAGTACAACCAATGAACACAGAACTCTGGGGAGGGAGGGCATGAATGGGAGGTGGGGGGGGGGGCAATGGTAAGCTATGTACACATATAATACCTTAATAAAAACAAACAAAACAAACAAAAAAACAAAACAAAACAAAAAAAAACAGTATGCTCAGTGAAAGAAGCCAGACACAAAAGGCCACGTGTCATATGATTCATTTAGATGAAAAGACCAGAACAGGCCAATTGACAGAGCCAGAAAGTAAATTAGTGGTCACCGGGACTGAGAGATGGGGTGTAGGGGCGGAAAAACGTTTGTCATAGACTGGGCCCACAAATGATATTTAAGAAAGCTGGATTAACAAAGGAAAAATAATTAATTACATATGTATGCATAGGGGTTCCACAAAAAATGATATTCAAGGAGTCAGCCAGATGATTGAGGCCTGTATATCATATTAAGCTAAGCAAGATAAAGGGGTTTGGGCTTCTGGGAAGGGGGGGCAAGTTATGGGAGGGAAGAGAGGGGAGGAAATGTATGGTAAATAAGGGATGTCTTATTATGCTGATAAAAGTCTCTCAGATGATATGTTGTGTGTAAGAGTTGCTATCTTCCTGGTTTGGAAGCACCTTTACAAATATAAGTTTCCTTTACAAAAGGAGAAATTCATACTTAATTTTAGGCAGTTAGGAGGGGGTAGTAAAGAGCTTTCTCTGCTGGTTCTCAATTGTCTTCAACTCAAAATAATCTATGCCAATAGGTATTGGCATTAGCTGACTTATTCTTGGCTGAATTCTGCAAACCATGTAGATTATTGTCTGGTCTTTCCTCTGCTCTTACAGACCTCCACCAATCCCAGCTTCAGCTCTTAGGTCCCTTTACCCTACCCCAGCAGGCCTGGGGGAGATCCATGGCTCTTAGTTCAGTATCCTGCCATGGGGGATCCCAGGCAGCCTTCCTGGGTCCTTCCTCTCTGGCATAATTGCTGCAGGTGCCTCCCACGTTCAGACGGACAGGTCTGAGGAGTCATACAGAGAGATTTTCAGGGTCCTAATGAGATCTTGGTTGACCGAGCCATTTCTTTGGCCCTTGGCTTTTCTCTTTCCTTACCTGACTCAAAGCCAAAGGAGGCGAGAATCTAGGCATACACAATGCTCTTGGGCTCCTACTGCCCTCTCCAAGCCTCTTCACAGTGCCCAGGACTGGAAGAATCAGGTTTTTCCAGCAATAAATCTCACTCTCATATCACGTCTACCCTCCCCAGCAGAACTATATGGGCTGAGTTGTCCAGGATTGACCTTTCCATGTTGAAGGGAAGAAGTGAATGGAAAGTGACGTGAATTGGAATAATCTCTTTAATTCTTTTTTGAGTCAGAGGCCCAACACTATCTCATTTCTCCCTGCATTCACACTAGAATATGCTGAATCTCCCATGCCTATGTGCTCCTCCACCCTTCACCCAAGACAAATGTATGCTTGGGGCCAACTAGGTCAAAGCCTAGCACTCAAAAAGGAAAAAGAGAAATGCAGATTAATACTTCGCAAAAGCTTTCACTTTGCCATATAGGCACACACTATCTAATACAAGTGTTTAGTCATTGAGAATGTGAAGGAATCCTGGAATAGTTCTGAATATTCAAGTCCTGCTCTGTGGGTGCATCCTGGCTGAAGACAAAGACCTGCACAAGCTCATTGTGCCTAGCAAGATCAAGGCATTCTCTCTTAGGGAATTCCTCAGTTAGCCAGAGTGACATAGCTCCTCAGAGGCCACCCCATCTGAAATGTTGTGACCTAGTTGGCATGTGTGACCTTTGCCAACATGTTTAATCAATGACCTTTCAGCTCCATCCACAGCTATTTGTGCATCCCAAGGTCTTTGGATCTTCCCAAGGGTGTGGTTAGTGCGGGACTCTGTTCTTCCATCCATGAAACACAAGGGGGCACTAGTGGCACTTGGGCTTTAATGTGATAGGGCTCAAAATTGATCCCTAAAAAGAAAGAAAGATAAAATGATGGAAGGGGAATGAGGAAGGAAGAAAAGGGGAGAGAAGAAGGGAGGAAGGAGCAAGGAGGAGGCAATAAATAAATAAATAAATAAATAAATAAATACCATGTAAGAAGAGCTCAAGACAAATTTTAATGGGGCAAGTCCTTGCACCCTTCTTAACATCAGTAAAGCATGGGGTTAATCCCTGAAGTGCACATGAGGAGGACTGTCTGTTGTGGAGGGAAGAGTGCAAGGTCATTGGTGCTGGAGCACTCCTTAGTAAGGCCCTCCCACAATCAGGCCATTTAGAACCCAGACCAGCTCCTTCAATACCCTGTTCTTCCTTTCTATTGGCCCCAGAATGTAACCTGCATTCCTTTTTCTTTTTTAAAAAAATATATTTTATTGATTTTTTACAGAGAGGAAGGGAGAGGGATAGAGAGTCAGAAACATCTATAGGAGAGAAACATCAATCAGCTGCTTCCTGTACACCCCCTATTGGGGATGTGCCTGCAACCAAAGTACATGCCCTTCATCAGAATCGAAGCCAGGACCCCTCAGTCTGCAGGCCGATGCTCTATCCACTGAGCCAAACCAGTTAGGGCTGCATTCCTTTTTTTTAACCTGAAGCTGCCATCAGTCATTGCAGCCTTAAAGGTTTCCTCTGTTCCGAGCCAACTGCAGAGTATGGGCGGCCGTTCCAGTTACCACTCCCTGCCCAGCCCAGAGCAAACCACAGTCCATTTTCTTTATAAGGGATTTACTACCAGGAAAGAGATAAGAGGTAACAAAAATAAGCAGAGAGGGAATTAGAAAGATAAAAGCAATCTTTTACAACCCCTGTAGTGAACCTCTGGTTATTTTCTTTTCAAAACTAGATTGAATTGACTGCCTTGCTTTTTCTGAGAGATTTAAGGTGACCAACTCCAGGTTTGCCCAGGAAGGAGGGAAGCCTGAGACAGGAGACCTTCAGTGCTAAACAAACAGGGAAAAGCTGGTCACCCTGCAAGAAGCTCAAATATGTCCCCCCTTGCCTTCAGACTTGCTTCCCAACTTGGGGGAGGACCCCCTGGTCAGGGCTGAACAAAAATGGAAGTTCTAGCTCTGCATGCTTATGGTCTTAAGTAGACAATGTCCATTACGCAAGACCATCACTAAGGAATCACTGTGTAGATGATCCTCTCTCCTAGGACTCAGCTAGAATGGAAGGAAAAGTAGGGCAAGTTGTTTATGGGTGCTCGCCTGGCCAGTTTTTAAACATCTCCCCCCCCCCTTTTAAATTATCTGATTTGTTTTTTATTTAAGTATAATTGACATACAACACATTGGTTTTAGGTATACAATATAATGATTCAATATTAGCACATTTTGCAAAATGATCACCATGATAAGTCTAGAAACAGCAATCGGCATACATAATTACAGAATTCCTTTTCTTGTGCTGAGAAATCTTAAGACCTACTCTCTCAGAACTTTTTAACATGCAGGACAGTATTATTAACCACAGTCGCCACGTTGTACACTGTGTCCCCATGACTTTAAACATCTTCTTGATTAATTTTTTTAAAGAGGAAGAAGGAGGAGGAGGAGGAGGAGAGAGAGAGAGAGAGAGAGAGAGAGAGAGAGAGAGAGAGAGAGAGAGAGAAATTTGTTATTCCACTTATGCATGCATTTATTAGTGGATTCTTATACGTACTCTAACTGGGTATCGAACCTGTAACCTTGGCATATCAGGATGAGGCTCTAACCAACTTCAACTTCACCTGGCCATTTTATTTATTTATTTATTTATTTATTAAAAATATTTTATTGATATTTTATAGAGAGGAAGGGAGAGAGATAGAGAGCTAGAAACGTCGATGAGAGGGAAACATCAACCAGCTGCCTCTTGCACACCCCCTACCAGGGATGTGCCCACAACCAATGTACATGCCTTTGGCCGGAATCGAACCCGGGACTTTTCAGTCCGAAGACCAACGCTCTACCACTGAGCCAAACCGGTTTCGGCTTCACCTGGCCATTTTAAAGAGAGTGCTACTTTTTCAAATCCAGAAAACCCTCTCATGTCTGACCCCCAAGGGCATTTTGAAAACTGGTATTTCCTAGAAGACTATCTTAGAAAGCATCTCAAAGTTAAACCAGTTTTTTGTTTGTTTGTTTGTTTGCCCCAGGATTCCAACATGGTACTTGCTAGCAAACATCATGCATTTGCTAGAGGGACATAAAGTATGTAACCTCACCAACTTCTCTCTCTCTCTCTCTCTCTCTCTCTCTCTCTCTCTCTCTCTCTCTCTCTCTTTCTCCTTTAGGGAGTCACTATAATAAGCTCCAGAACCTGTGTCCAGAAGAGCATGTGACTCTAGACTGCAGCCGTGGGCAAACTACGGCTCGATTGGCTGTTCTATTCGGCCCTCGGAGCCGAAAGAGCGGAGGGTTCTCTTGCTCTCCCCTCCGCTCCTTCACCAGCAGCCCAAGATGAGAGTGCCAGCATGGTCAGGTTGCTTTTGTTCCGGCCCTCCGGTCCAGTGTAAGAACCCATTGTGGCCCTCGAGTCAAAAAGTTTGCCCACCGCCGAAACTGGTTTGGCTCAGTGGTAGAGCGTCGGTCTGCAGACTAAAGGGTCCCAGGTTTGATTCCGGTCAGGGGCATGTACATTGGTTGCGGGCACATCCCCAGTAGGGAGTGTGCAAGAGGCAGCTGGTCGATGTTTCTCTCTCATTGACGTTTCTAGCTCTCTATCTCTCTCCCTTCCTCTCTGTAAAATATCAATAAAATATATTTTTTTAAAAAAAAGTTTGCCCACCCCTGCTCTAGAGCCTTCACTTGATCCTACCTAAGAGGGCTTTGGGCCTTCTCATAGTGATACCTGGCATGATGGAAGGGTTCAGAATGAGCCTTCCTAAATGTGTCTCTTTGGCATATGGATTGTTTGAGCTGAAGATAATCAAGATACAGTAGATTCAAGAAAAATTTACCTCTCCCTTAATTACCTAAAAGAATTTAGGTAGGGAACCTAATCTAGAAAAAGAACTGTTACAAAAGATAACTTCCTCTGAATTACTTAATCTGCATGGCATTACTAATTACTAAACATCTGCTCTTCTTACTGTCCTATGAATTACCTTATTCCCTTTTAAAGCCCCAGACTCCTATCCCATTCCCGAGCTCAGAATAGCATATAGGCCTCAACTGCCTGGCTTGTCCTGGAATCTCATTGTCTTTGCAGGGGTTTCATATGTACCTAATTAAATGTGTTTTTCTTCTATTAATCTGTCTCATGCTAATTTGATTATTAGACCAACTACAGAACCTAGAAGGGTAGAGGGAAAACTTTTCTCCCCTACTATTTCTCTATGGAGAGAGAAATAGTTCATAATGGCAGGGGAATTTCACTGAGCTGAACCCACTACCCTCCAGCAGCGTACAGTGTGTGTGTGTGTGTGCGTGCGCCCATGCACATACACATGTGAGCACATGCACTCCTGGGCAGTGTGCTCTGCTCAGTTCTTTGCATCACAACACAAGTGCATATGCCATCTATGCTGACTTAGGGAGGGCTGCTTAAAGTCTCTCTATAAAGGCTGCTGCATCTGCATGACCTCTTATATTTCCGGAAATTTTGGCGTTCAATTGGTGCAAATTCTAGCCAATACAATTCTTGGGTCATCCTCTCCTGTGCCAACATACAGGATTCATGTCAAGTCACTGTAAACAAATGCTAATGTTGTTATATTCTTGCTGAAATGTTCTATTATATATGAACATTTTGTTTCCTAATAGCATTGAAGACTGTTGAATTGACAATAATTAGAAGCAACACATATGTAATATGTTTTCTTCCCCCAAATGATATTTTTCACTTTTTTTTTCTAAATGGCAAAAAACAAAAAACAAGGACTGATTTATATATTAAAAACTGGCTCTCTGGAGTCAATTGGGAAATAGAGTTTGAATTCCTTAATTTATTTATTTTCCCCTTAAGTGAATGTGACTTGTTATTCTGAATCTGAGTGTTGATGCAAGAATGAGAAAGGGGTGCCACCCTGCAGGGCTTTTGTCGCCTGTAAATTTCAGAGAAGTTGTGCCTCTACTCTCTGAATTCCTTTCCTCCAGAGAAAAGGGACTTTCACTGAAGTGTCTCTGGAGCCAGTAGATTTGCAGGTTCACAGAATGAGCTCTGCAGGCCACACAGCGGAGCCCACTGCCCACACCCTCTCCTCGGCGCTGGTCCCATGGTGCCGTAGTCACCCAAGCCGGTCAAGTTGTTTAATTAAAAGACTGCCAGCTCCTTATTTCCCAACTGAAACAGAACAGTGAGTGCCCCTGCCGTATTGTAAATAATGGGGAGCAGTCTTCTCTCGCATGTCCTGGCCGGGGAAATCACTCTTAGAAGAGTTGTCAGCCTTTCCAAGGCAGCCCTTTGGGCCGCGTCTCACACGTCCGTGCTATGAAAGTGGATTTCTGGCAAGTGCCATTAGTGTATTTATTCAAAAGAAGCCAAGAATTTAAATAGAGTTTAAACAAACAGGTCTTTCACTCTGCCGTTCCCAACCTACACCTTCCGGCTCAACCTTCTCTGGGTTTTGTTTGGATTTTTACAATTTGACAACAGCCTTTAATAAATTCCCTCTTTCTGTACCAACTGGTCTCAGCTGGCATTGGAAATGCCGAAATGCCAGCGAGAATGTTGAAGCTGTCTCAGTGGCAGTTTCCTGAGAAAAATGAACCTCCCTTGGTTTTCTCCCTGGGTTTTAGACCAATTGATGTCACCTTTGAAAGAACAGCCAGTCCACTCTTTCCACCTGCAAATGCCGGTGGTTCCGACCAGCAGCTCACATTACTGACTGTGGCAGCCGAGCTCTGGGACCTGATTGCTCTGCTGTTTAGGGGACATTGACCAAGTTAAGGTTGAATTTAAATGTCAGAAAATGTGACAGCTATAGGGGAAAAGATGAATCCCCTGGAGAAGATGAATGCCCCGAATTTTACTGAAGAGGAAGCTGAGGTCCAAGGCCATAGAGCTGGCAGATTGTGTGTATTGAGTGGGGAGGGAGGGAGCAAAGTGGCTGCTTATTCCTGCCAACCCTTCTGTTGGCCACTAGACTTACCCACCTCCATACCAGGTCCCCAGCTTGGATTTCTCTGCTGGGGACAAGAAAGGGAGGGGACAGTGAAAAGGAGGCCTGTAGGCTAGGGAGGCAAGCCTGTCTTCCAAATAGCAGCAAGTACTGTAGGGGAGGGCAGGGCAGGACCAGAAACAGCTGATGACTTAAAAATGCGTTTCTCTGCCTTCCCTTTTATTTTATTTTAACTTTTGGGACTTATGTGCAAAGGTTTCAGTTAATCATGTGCCTCAGTTCATGGTACATTATCATCATCTTTGTCCTCTCTGTTGCTTTGTTTATTTATTCTCTTTACCTTCAAATCTTATTAATTTCTCCTCATAGATAACCATTCCAATCTGTTTAATGTGTATTTTTTTTATTTGTATGTGTTTCAGCAAAATGGTATTACTGTTTGGTATGTATGGATAGAGAGATAAATAGATATTAAATTTACATATATAAGTAAAATATGTACACACACACACATACATGTGAGCTTCTTATTTTGAAACAATTATGGACACAAGAAGTTGTTTAAAAATAGTAAGAAAAACACATGAAAAGGTATTTAACACCATACCTTTAAAGAAATGCATTAAAGAAACTCATTATAGCATTTCTATAAACTCATTAAAGAAATGCAAATCACAATGAAATACCACTTCACACCCACTAGAATGGTTATTATTAAAAACAAACAAACATACAAACAAAAAAACAAAAACAAAAAAAACCACAGAAAGTAACAAGTGTTGGTAAGGGTGGGAAGAAATTGGAAATATCCTCCATTGTTGGTGGAGAAAATGGTGCAGCCACACAGGAAAACAGTTTGGTGGTTCCCCAAAAAAGGTAAACATAGAATTTCCATATTTTACTCTCACATTTACTCCATCTGGAAATGTTGGAGTTACTTGAAGCTGGAAGAAGCCAGGAAGGATACTTCTGCTACAGGTGTCAGAGAGAGACAGGCCCTGCCAACACTTTATTTTCAGACTTCTGGCTTCCTGAACTATCTACACTAATAAAAGAGTAAGATGCAATTGACGGTACCTCCACGACGCCTGTCAGCCATCAGGAGTGAGTATGCAAATTAACCCAACAAAGATGGCAGGTTAATTTGCATATGCAGGCCCTGGGCAGCTGGGGGCAGTGAAATGATGCAGGCATTCCACACCACCCCAGCCGCTCCTGGCTTCTGGACAGCATGGGAAGGCAGAAAGGTGGCTTCAGGCCAGAACAGAAAGGCAGTTCTGCCGGAGTAGAAAGACGGCTCTGGCCAGAGCAAAGGCCCATTCTTGCACGAATCTTCGTGAATTGGGCCTCTATTCAGATAACAAATTTCTGTTGTTCTATGACACTGGTTTGTGGTATTTGGTTATGGCAGCCCTAGGAAGTGAACACACTCTGTGAATTGCCCATTTCTTTGGGGGCTTCTGCATTCTCCTGTTGAATGTGCAGAAGTTCCCTATCTGCTCCAAATTCACCTTCACTTTTATTTTCTCCCTCTCTCTATCAACCCTGCCTGGGGCTGCTTTGAGAGCAAAATTTTATGTACAAGGAAAGATGTACATAAATGTAGGCAGCTAGAGGTGAGAGGGGAAAATGGGAACAGAGGTATTTTTAGGTGAAGGAGGCTTTGTGCTGCCCCCAGACAGAAGTGGGAAGGCACTCCTGATCTGGAAGAGGGTCAACCTGGAGACACTGAGAATTCTCTGTGATTCTTTATTGGTCTTAAACTTTCCATCCCCAAAGTCTCTGATGCCCCCCTATGGCTAAGAATGGTAAGTCTCGGCTAGGTCCCCAAACAATTTTGGGTGAGGTTTACTGGTGATTCAGTCCACCCAATGCTCACCTTCAAGGAAGCTGGCAATTTTATTTGTGCCCATTGTGGTACCAAAACCCAGTGAACAAATCCTTGTTTGTTCTTCTGAAACTCTGTTCCCTCATTGGGTACTTTTGAGCCCTTCAGAATATCCAAGGGAAAAGGCCATGAAATGTTCTAGAGGTCTTTGCTTTAAAGCGGCACTTTTGTTGCAAAGCTAGGTGACATTGAGCTGTTTCATCCATCATTAATTTTTACTTCCCTGGACACTATCATCTCTTTGCTTTCTGGTGGTACCTCCCCTCAGAGGCCTCCATGGGTCCCCAAACATAGCACCTGTGTCTCCATCTAGGCCACACATTTGGGAATACTCACTAGACAAACCCTATCCTAGATGTGCTGTGTGGAGGTGACAGGTTCATGTGCATGCCAAAAGTTACTTCTGCCCAGCCAGTGTGGCCTAGTGGTTGAGCGTGGACCATGAACCAAGAGATCTCCAGTTCGGTTCTTGGTCAGAGCACATTCCTGGGTTGTGGTCTCAATCCCGAGTAGGGGGCATGCAGGAGGCAGCCAATCAATGTTTCTCTCTCACTCTATTCCTTACCCTTCTCTCTTAAAAAAAATCAATAAAAACATATTTTTTAAAAGTTACTTCTACATTACATTAAGAAAAGTAAGAAGACTCCATCAGTTTATCCTTTGCACATTAAGATTTTAAAAGAAAAAAATTTAAAGCCCTCCCTCTTTAAAAGATTGAATAATATGACTGAGAATATTTACAAAGTTATTGCAAGTCTGGAGAACTCAATCTATTATAAATGTTTTTGTAAATAAATGTTTTGAAGGACGTCAATCAACAGTGTAACAAATATGTACTGCTATCAATTCCAGTCACTTTGTAGCTGTATTTTTTAAAAATAAAATCTCACTACTGAGCCAAACTGAGTCAGCTCTCTCTATATAAATTTAAGGTTCTTTGTTAGATTTTGTAAACTTGGGATAAGGAAAGGAGCTTCACAAACAAGACATTAAATTCAGCAGCCATAAAGGAAAATGCGCAGATTACATAATAATAATTTTTCAAAAGTTTCTTTCTGATAACAACAAACACAAGACAAACCAAATTAAAAGATAAGATATAGACTGGAAAAAATATGTACAAAATACTGGCCCTAGTATTCAAAGACTTTGTACAAACCTAAGAACAGACAGTGAAAAAAAAATAACAACAACAGAGAAAAAGAAGGTGGAGGTAGGTACAGGAATCACAGAGGAAGTACAAAAGGCAAAAGGATATGTGGGAAAATTATCAACCTACTACAGAAATAAAAGTCTAAAATATAACATGTTTCTCCTAATATTATGTAAATAATTTAAGGGTATGGGGAAAACTGTACATTTTATATATTGGTAGTAGGCATATAATTGGTAAAGTTTATTGGAAGGCATTTTTTCAATGCCTTTTAAACTTTGACATGTACCTACCTAGTGACCTACCAGACCACATCTGGAAACTTATTCTAAGATAATGCTTGCACATGTACATACCAATATGTATACAAATGGGGATAATGAAACGAATTATGGTATATCCAATTCAACAGACAGTCACTGTTATGGTAATCTATGTCTTACCTAGCCAGTTTTTCCTCAATACCAGGTACCTCTTAAGAAGAAGGAAGTGTGATTATAAATATTGACCTCAAAAATGCCTATGATGTATTGGTAAATAAAAGAATCAAATTGCAGAATAAAATACACCTATACAATAATTCCATTTATGTAAAAATGTACAAATATAGGTAGGTGAAAGGGTTCAGAATGAGCATCTCTAAATTATGCCACTTGGGCATGCAGATGATTTGACCTGAAGGCAATCAAGGCCCATCAGACTCAAGAAAAACTTTTACCCTTTCCTTAATTACCTAAAGGATTCAGATAGGGGGCCTGGACCAGAAAGAGAGATGACTTTTTGCCTGAATGGACTTTCTGCATGGCAAGTCAAACATCTAACTATAGACACGAGCCACATAAATGATGTTTTGTTCAACAATGAAAAGTTTACACTGTGATGATGATCCCATAAGATAATAATGAAGCTAGATTTCCTGTAAGAAATAGAAGGATTTGTGGGTTGGGAGGAATTTTTTTTCTTTCTATTCAGTATCTGTGGGGCTTGGCATAGATTCCCTCAGTCATAGCACCTCAATTTTAGTGCACAGGTTACATTCCAATTAGTCAGCCACTGAGCAGTTTGAGCACAAGGGAGCCCATCCCCCCAGCGATACAGGATCTTAGGACACAGATCCACAGGAGCTACCTGAACAGGTATGATGTGTCACTGTACTTTAGTAAAAGCTTTCTGTGGAGCCAGCCTGTCCCTATAGCTTGAAAATAATTTCAGGTTGTAATGATGTCCAAGTATAGATAAGTTTTATTTCTTCTACCAATTCAATGCCAGAAAAAGCCCTTTATGCCACATAGAGTCGATGGAACAAAAACAAATTTCCAAAGTCTAAGTAGCGAGGCCTCAAATTCCACCTCCTCTCCCTTTGAAACACCCTCTTGTTTTTCTTGTTTTTCTGTTTTATGAATAGCACAAAGTTCCTTAATCAGACCACTGTTCCATTATACAATAGTCAAAATCACATTGCCATGAAGTCCCTGATGTTCCTTTATCTCTCCATCTTGATATCTGTTCCTACCGACTTTACTCTCCACTGTTACAATGATCTATTTCTTACCTAGCCAGTTTCTCCTCAATATTTCCGATCAATCCAGCCCATATCCCTGTTCTTGGAGCAGCACTGACAGCTTCAATGTTCTACTGCTGACCCTCTCAGAAGTAGGCAGGGGGAGAAGTTCTGGGACAGTTTTATAAAATCAACAGTGGTTTAATGTCTTAGGCCTTTATGTTCAGTCACCACTCACTTCACTGATACACCCAGAGCAACTTCCAGTCCTGCAAGCCCGTTCATGGTACGAGCTCTATACAGGTGCACCATTGTTTCTTTTATACCACATTTTTACTGTACCTTTTCCATGTTTAGATACACAAATTACTTACCATCCTATCTAATAAAGAGGGAATATGCTAATTGACTGCCACAGCCTCACTAGATGGTGATGCCCACAACCACAATATGGTGGAGCCCAGGCCCCTCAGCCCTACCTCATCCAGCCTCAGTCCCCCAGTCCCCTCAGCCCTGCCAGGGGGTGGTAGGCACCACATACTTCATCCAGCTGGAGTCCCCCTGTCCCCTCAGCTTCACCTCATCCAGCCTCAGTACCCCAGTCCCCTCAGCCCTGCAGGGGAAGGCAGTTGGGGGCAATCATGCTGGCACGGGAGCAGTTAAGGGGCTATCAGACTGGCAGGCAGAGTGGTTAGGAGCAATCAGGCAGGCAGGCAAGTGGTTAGGAGGCAGTGGTTAGTCCCGAATTGTGAGAGGGATATCTGACTGCCAGGTCGGACATCCCCCGAGGGGTCCCAGATTGGAGAGGGTGCAGGCTGGGATGAGGGACATCTCTCCAGCCCTCCTTCCCCATACACAAATTTCATTTACTAGGCCTCTATAGTTGTGTTATAATTGCCTATAGTATCCAGTAGGCAATTATAGAAGCAGCAGGCTATACCATTTAGCCGAGGTATGCAGTAGGTTATGCCATCTAGGCTTGTGTCAGGGTACTCTATGATGTTTGCCCAATGATAAAATCACCTAATGGTGCATTTCTCAGAACGTATCCTGTCAATTACCTTCCTTCTCTTTGCTATTCCTTAGCTCAGAATAACATATAAGCCTCAACTGTCCAACTTGTCCTAGGATGTCAATGTCTTTGTTGGGGTCTCTGTATGTACATAATTAAATTTTTTCTGCTGTCAATCTGTTATATTAATTTAATTATTAGACCAGCCAGAAAAACCTATAATGGTAGAGAAGAAAGTTTTTCTTCCCCAACAGTGGCAAATAGATGAATAGGTGATAGAGTTATCACACATGTGTTTAGCAAAATGGAATGATACAGACCAAGATATTGAGTGGTAGGAGTGCCAGTTTTTCCATATTACTTACTTGTGTAGAACTTTCCTTAAAATGACCTGTTCTAGGCCTCTCACATCATCACATCACCTCATAGATAATGGAGAAAGCTCTTCAAAGTCATTATCTGAGACATTCCTCTATACAGTCCCAGATCTTCCCACACAATTCTGGGCTAAATTCTCCTCACTGCTGCTGTCGCAGTGGCCACCAGCCTGTACCAGTCTGAAAGCTCTCAACTCAGTTCACAAGGAAAAGTCCAGAAATGAAAGCCCCAGGAGAATAAATAACTACCTGGTGAGGTGGGTGAGGGGCAGAGAGGGGACAATACTGGGGGCAGAGAAGCAAGAGGGGAAAAACAAAGAGAAGACAGAGTGAGTCAAGTGAAACCACGAGGAAGAAATGCACAGGATTATAAATTTACATATAAAACAATTCACAGAAAGGCCTTGTCTTTCAACTGCTCCTGCTTTAGTCATAAATCCCTGTTTGAATATGACCACAAGTAGGTAAATCTTTCTGGAATGGGAATGAGAGTCACACATTAGGAGAGTGAACTCCTTGAGATAAATCTCCGAATTGGACTTTCCAGCTTTGGTCCACAAGAATGCACCTATCAGCAGGTTGACCCTTGAAATGGGTCTGACACCCAACGACCTGTCTTACTCTTCAGTCTAGAGTCTTATTACTAAGAGCTAATATTTGTCCAGGTCTTACTAAATGCTATTATTCTAAGGCTTACGCATGTTAACTCTTTTAATCTCCACAATAGTCCTGTGAGGTGTATGAAATAAGAGCCTCATTGTATGCTTGTACAAGTATCTGTGTGGTTAAATAATTTATCCAAGACCACTCAGCTAGTACATGTGGAACCTTTAAACATCATTTCTCAAACTTTCATATGCATTAGAATCACTTGGGCATCTATTAAAAGGCAGATTTTGACTCTGGAAGTCCAGAGTGGGGCCTGAGGCTCTGCATTTCTAACAAGCTCCCCCGGGGAAATCAATGCCGCTGGTCCCATAGATCACACTTTGAGGAGCAAGGCTCTAGACCTCAGGCCACTTTAGTTATACTTTCAGAGCTAAATTTCAATGCCCACTGTGTGCCCCAAGGACTTAAATTAAGCTCTCTCTGTTAAAAATAGCTGGTTTGGCTCAGTGGATAGAGCGTCGGCCCATGGACTGAAGGGTCTCAGGTTCAATTCCAGTTAAGGGGCACATACCTCAGTTGCAGGCTCAATCTCCAGCCCTGGTAGGGGCATGTATGGGAGGCAACCAATTGATGTGTCTCTCTGACATCAATGTTTCTCTTTTTCTATCTTTCCCCCTCCTTCCACTCTTTCTAAAAAAATCAGTGGAAAAATATCCTAAATTGAAGATTAACAAAAAAGACAAACAAACAAAAAAGATGAAATTGGAGGATGATATCTGGATGTTATCCAGCTCTACAGTTTATTAACTACTGCAAAAAAATCTAGTAGAAAAAGTCACCACAGCATTCCTGGGCCACATTCAATGCCCAGGCCCTCAGTCATATATAGCCAGGAAATTTTTAAAGGGGTAGTGAATGAGACAATAGTGGCTACAAGAGCTCCTAAGACAATCTGTCTTCTGGAGGATGAAGAATGTAGCCCCAAAGTGTTTTACACTTCACCATAGAGAAAAAAACAGGGCAGACAATGGACAAAACTTCCTATAGAAAGTGACATCTGAGAAGGACCAAAATATTCCACACCAACATAAGTCTCTTTGACATATGGGTTATTTTGAGCTAAAGGAAATTGAGAATCAGCAGATGTAAGTAAAGCTCTTTAACTTCTCCTAAATGCCTAAAAATAAAGTACTATAAAACTCCTCTTTTGTAAAGAAATTTACATGCATAAAGAAAATTTCCATTTGTAAAGATGTCTTTGTATCAGGAGAGAGCTACTCTGGATGGATACAAGTTATTATCTGAAAGACTTTTATGTGCATAACAGGACAATTCATATTTGCCATATATTTCCTCCCCATACCTGACCTCCCCAGCCTAGAAACCCTGAACCCCTTTTCTTTTGTTTAACTTAAGATTTACATAAGCCTCAATCATCTGACCACTCCTTAAGCCCCATTTTTTTTTTTGTAAAACTCCCATGCAAAGTATATAATTAAAATGGTTTTTCTCTTGTTAACTTGTCTTCCTCCCACCCCCACTTGATTTGCATGCCCTGGACATTGAACCTAGGAGGGTAGAGGGAAAATGATTTTTCACCCCTACACATCTAAGCTGAGACACCTAAGCTGGGTTACCTAGGAGCTAGCCCAGTGAAGGAGGACGAGAAAGGCTCAGAAGCCAGAGAGGGATTGAAAGGTATTAAAAGAAATTGTGGTTGGCCTTCAGATTGAAAAAGAAAGGGAGTGAGAGACTGAGCCATGAGAAAGCCCAGCACACAATGTGTCTTTAAACACCTGACATCTTAACTTGGCCAGTGGTCTAGGTCTGTGGTCAGCAAACTACAGCTCAAGAGCCACGTGTGGCACTTTGGCCCCTTGAGTGTGGCTCTTCCACAAAGTACCACAGCATGAGTGAGTCTGTTTTGAAGTTTAAGTTTAAAAAATTTGGCTCTCAAAAGATATTTTAATCATTGTACTGTTGATATTTGGCTCTGCTGACTAATGAGTTTGCCAACCACTGGTCTATGTGATGCAAAGCCTTTGAAGATTTCTAGCAGGAAAGGCAGAACATGGCTTTGCAGTTTAAGGAGCTAAGGTGTGTAATTAGAACATGCAGAGGGGCGGGGATGCCAGGTTGGAGGCATGGTAGCAGAAGGCTGTTGCAATTATCTGTGTGAAAAGTGACAGTGACCTAAACTGGGAGAACAGTGGGGCTGCAGGGTAATAGACAAATTAGAGAGACATTTAAATAGAGAGAACCAATGAGCTCTATGAAAGACAAGAAGCAATGAGTGGGGGGAAAAAGGCAGTGTTCAAAGATAATTTGGGGGGGGGAGTGTTCAAGGGAAGGTAAAAGCATGACTCAGAATGATATAAAATGAACACATGTTAAAGATTTTATTTTACTCATAAAAGAAGGAAGTAGGCAGATGTGATAACTGCTTGAGGGGAGAAATTGAAGAAAAGACATTTATAGATGAGGCATATTTAAATGAATGTGCAAACGGAAGTACAACTAGCTTCTTCTGCAGTGGGGGGGAGAATTCAGCTGAACCTCTGAAAGATTAAGTAGACTCTGCACATCTATAGCTAGGAATCATTTTGCATTCTATCAGTTACCACAATTTACAGAGTTATACAATAACCCCCCTGGACTCAGAATCCTGTAGGCGATGCAGTTTTCCACAGAAGCACACATTTTTTTCTTACAGCAGCATGACTCTGTGGTATCGGACTTGGACACCCAGGGGAATGGTTGGGGCATCCCCTCCATAGAGAATATGGGGAGAGAGGAGGCTCTGGGGGCTGAGAGAGAAGGGAGGGTGATGAATCAACCTGGTCATATGTCAGTAGCTGACATCTCCCCTTGATGGACATGTAAGCAGGAAGATGTTTGGAGATATTAAGGGGAACTTTTCCTTTCAGAGCGGGATGCTGTTCAAAGGAAGGGAGGGACTAAAACTGGGTAGGCATGGAAAGCCAAATGTCTAAGGCTAGCTGGCCTGCCTCGGACAGGGCTGATCCTATTTTAATGTCGAGGCTAAAGTCCCTGGGACTCTGTGGCTTCCGTGTTTGGGGAGGCATTGCTTTAAGAGCATCCCCTACTCTCAGCCACAGTTAGCATCTACTGAGCACCATTTTACAGAATGTTCTGTATACAGCACTATGGTGTTTTCCAAACAGATCTTGCCCAGAAGGAATTTTTGTGTGGCTGTTTCAAGGGTGAAATGCATTTTTCATTATAAAAAAAAATATTCCCCAGGTGGCCACTTTCTCAAACCAATAACCATGCTCTTTTTTAAGACTCCCTAATAAAGGGACTGCTTTCCAGACCAAAAAGTGGAAACCGTGAAGTACAAATGATTGTCTTTAATGTATCCAATTAGAGGAAGGAATGTATAAAAATCTTTTTAAAAATTAATTTGGTTTTAGGACTTTCATGTATTGAAAACAATCAAGTCAATTGCAGCTTGAACATTTCACATTGTACGGTTAGTAGATGCAATGTGGTTTTAATGGCATATATTGGATTTTTAATTTTTTTTTTAAATTTTACTAGGTAAAGCAACATGGTGTCCTAGCAGCAATTACATAAAGGTAGAACAGAGAAAGAGGAGGGGAGAGTAGCAATTGCTTGTACAAATTCTGAAAGGAATTCTTGGTTTCTCCGCCTCTTCTCCTCCCCATTCCTCATAGCAAGAGATATTAGACATTACTGACAACCCAGTCCCACCTCCAATCTAGAAGTTGCTAAATAAAGGTGTTGAGGTGCTTCTAGGTAGGTCCGTGATAGACACTGGGCCCTGAACGCTGCCACTTAGACGTTCTTTTCAGAGGAATTGAGTTGAAAGTCTGTAAACAAGATCTGCCTTGCTTGAGCCAGTCCTTCCCTAAGCCAAGCCCAGAGATCAGAACGCTGCTGATGCCAATCTTACTGGACTTTGAGTACCACCTCCTCCGCATTCTCTTAGGTCATGCTCTGCCTGCCTGCTGGACCGTCCTGACCTTCCCCACACCACCACACACACACACACACACACACACACTTACTCCATGCTGAGTGCCACCAGGACCCTGGCCCATACTCATTGTATCCTCCAGACAGCCCTGGACTCCACACCAGACTTCAGCCCAACACCAGCTGCTGGGTTGCCAGCAAGCTGCATCACCTGCATCTATCCACACATCACTGGACCATGTCTGTCTTCACTCTAAAAATCCAGTCAATGACCTGGTTGCTGCACTGTCTAAATTTTCAACAAAACTGGGTCGGCCTTTCCCCCTAGATTCATATTCTACAGAACATGAAGGGATACTGAGGGCTTCTGATTCAAGTTTGCTTATTCATTACCCAGTCATCTCTTCTGACAAACTGAAAGTTTAGTCTTCAGAAAAAAAAATTTTTTTTGTTAATCCTCATCCAAGGATTTTTTTTTCCATTGATTTTCAGAGAGAGTGGAAGGAAGGATAGAAGGGAGAGAGTGAGAGAGAGAGAAACATGTTTGTGAGAGAGACACATAGATTGGTTGCCTCCTGTGCATGCCCCAACTGGGACAGGAGTGAACCTACAACCCAGGGATGTGCCTTTGACCAGAAATCAAACTCGAAACCCTTAGGTCTGAGGGCTGGTGCTCTAACCACTGAACACGCCAGCCTGGGCTCCAGAAATTCTTATACTGCCTGCTTTCCTCTCCTATTCCTACTCGGAAGACACCTGCTCTCTTCTGCACACCCCAAAAAGTTGCTGTTTTACTTGCCTTGATTGTGTGCTATAGATGTATTGTTTAGCTCAATAAAAATAATTTCAGATACAATATTCACCCTTCTTCTCCCCAATAGTAAACATCACTATCCCCCATGTACAAACATGTGTGTGTGTATGTACATGTATGCTTATTGAAATAAATTATGTTCCCTTTGTCTTCCCTTACTGAGCACTTACAATGGGCCAGGCACTATGCTAAGGGCCTTATTTTTAAAAAAATATATTTTATTGATTTTTACAGAGAGGAAGGAAGAGGGATAGAGCTAGAAACATCGATGAGAGAGAAACACCGACCAGCTGCCTCCTGCACACCCCCTACTGGGGATGTGCCCGAAGCCAAGGTACATGCCCTTGACCGGAATTGAACCCGGGACCCTCAGTCCGCAGTCTGACGCTCTATCCACTGAGCCAAACCGGTTTCGGCATATGCTAAGGACCTTATATAAACTTCATTCAATCCTCCTAACACTCTTATGAAATAGGCCCTCCTATTAGCCCACATTGTGGGATGAGAAAATTTCCAAGCTTCACAATTAGTGTGGTGCAGAGAGAGATCTGAATGTAAGCCAGCTGACTTGGAATATCGTGATCTCAGCATCATTGTTGCATGCCAGTCCGTGGCACAGTGCCAGGCACAGAGAGGCCCTCGACACATGTTTGGTGAGTGAAGGAATGCTGAGATAACAGATTATACAACAGAGTATATGTCTACTTTGTACCAACCACTGTGCATTGACATAAAGAAGCAGTTAATGGCTCATCTACAATAATATTCATAATTACAAATTAAAAAACAGTTATATGACAGAACCACGTCTAGAACAGACTTTTTTATATAAAACTATTTTTACTGACTCTTACTTTTAGCAGACATGATGATTCAATTTTTCTTGGAGAACCAGATTCCTTTTTTTTTTTTAAGTCAACTGAGGACAACCGAAAAGAAAAAGAAAGGAGTCAGTGTAGTAACCCACAGGGGGTTAGACCTGGAAGTGACTCAGTTCATTTGGAGTGTCCAGGAAGAAGTCGTTTTTTCCTCCTCAGGTGGTTTAAAGTGTCCCTTCTTCTTGGCAAAGCACAAATCATACTAGATCACACCACAGAGAGGCCACCGCAGAGAACTCCAGCCCAGAGGAGTCAAGTTGGCAGGAGCCTCCCTCAGCCGCCCGAGGCAATGGCCAATAGCTCCTCTTGAGCACAGATTCCATCTCCACTGCTCAGAGACCATATGACTGGAGAAAGGACAATGACATGCACCTTATGAGATTATTTCTAAAATGCGATAAATATAGTTTCTTGGCATTCAATATGTAGTGGCAATAGCTTTTATTATTAATTATGATTATTGACTAATAAAACATACAATGAAGTATTCAGAGAATTTTGAAAAGAAACGAAGCCTCCTGTGGGGGTCAATTGACAAAGATCCATTATTTGAAAATGTACTTGACACATTTGCAGAAGCAAAGAGAAAAGGAGCCATTCCTACAAAGCCTAAAACCAAGAAATGAATACTCCTTCCCAGATATCCTGGGACAAGCCAACACGGAGCAACAAATCAAACAGACAAAAATATCCCAGACCCAGAGGAGACACAAATTCCAGGCCAGACTCTTTCCTTGTAGACACTAATTAAGAGTTCAAGCCAATTCCTTAATGAAGACGAATTGATATTTTTTAAGAGAACTTGTTTTATATTTATAATCATTCACCACATACAATATAAAACCTGAAAGTAATCACTATTACAGAGTGTGGCTTTAGACACTTCCAAATTATTCATTGTTTGCATAAGATCTGGAGTTAAAAAAAAACTCATCCGGGTATTTGTTCTGCCAGAGAAACCTCCTGTGGAGTTGACTTGCCTCTCCCAGTCAAGGTCCTAGAACAGAGTGGAAAAACTAGCTCAGCTTATTTCTGACTGAGCAGAGACAAGCTGAACAGTCATAGGAGAAAGGCCACCTGACGTGAAATTCACTAAGCACTAAGTACAGTTTGGTTGCTGATCACCCTTTTAACAGACAGACCCGGGAGTCAGTAAGCTCAAGCAATGTTTAGGATACAGGAATCAGGCCCACTGAGGTGAGAGAGATGCTCTTCCAAGAAGAACCTTGGAAAAGGGAGAAATCCTTCCAAATTCTCTGCCCAGTTGTTCCATATTCCAGAAGTTATGAATTCTCTCTGCTCTTACTGCAGGAAAATGTTTGGTCTCAAGGGAAACAAGCCAATAGAACAGTTTCTTAAGGGTGAAACCAAAATAAGTTAGGCCATTTTAATGGAGCCACTATCTGTTCCTCTTGAACTCTAATGAGATCGACACTCCCATGGAAATTGGTAGGTAGGTCGATCAGCATCAGCCAGGGAATGCGCCCACATACAGCCTAATGCAACTCAGCAGTCTGAGGCCAGGGGAGGGGCACTGCTCTTGGATAATTCTTGGGGTACAGAAGCTAGGAAATGCCTCCAGCTGCAGAGGGCAGGATAGGTAAACCAGGAGCACTTGCGCTGTTGGAATCCAGGAACCCAAATCCACCGTCTGCCATCTCCTTTCCGTGACAGGTCCCACAGGGTGAGGGTTCTGGCCCACTTTTTCTAGATGGACCGTTCTCTACTCACTGGACCTCTCATTATCTTTACCGAGTTCCCGAAAGTCCAGGCTCTGCAGGGGTTAGGATCAAAGGGGAAGGATAGGTGCAGAATGTGCTGTAATAAAAGCAGTGCAACTTGCTAAAACGTTCCAATGAGATGGAAAAGAAAATTAAAAATTTAAGCCTCTTAAAATGTAAATGGTGCCAGCATGCCATGCAATTTAAAGACTCTTGCCCATTAGAGAGAGAGAGAGAGAGAGAGAGAGAGAGAGAGAAGAAAAGAGAAAGAGAAAGAAATCCAGAACTCTCTGAGATGAAGTATAAGCATTTGGGAAGATCATTATTCTGACATCAGCTCATACCATGACCCTGGGCCCCACCAGCCACATTGGGTTTAATGTCACTCTCCCTAACGCTCCCATGAGGCTGCTCAGAGCACAGATCATGCTCACAATCAGAAAACTCTCCTGAAAGGTTAAGCGGTACTGTAATGCTGGATATTAGCAGTTGACTCAATTAGCTCTCTACCCGAAATGAAGGGAGGGGAAGCAGTCATTTCTGTCAGAGTATAATGTCAGGACACTTCCACTTGCCTCCTCCCCCCTGCCCCAAACATACACTCATATGTCTCACCTGAATGGGAAGGAAAATGCCTGCGACCGGCCCACTCTCTATGGCTGGTGACCACATGTCTTGCCAGCATTGACTCAGTAATTCTTTATTTTTATAACCAATCTTTGATAGCCAGGTGGTGCCATGCCTTCATCCTACACGGAGTAGGTGCCCTCCCCTATAAGCTGCCCCCAGAAGTCATTAAGGACAGAGCTTCAGTGTCCTCACATTCATGTCCCACCGCCAAAATTGAATTCTTCTTCCGATGCAGCTCCGCATCCCCAGGCTGAACATCTGTGTAGCATATCGTTTGTCATGACCCATGCATGCATGGGTCCTGCTAGGCTGGGGGCCCCTAGAGACCCAAGATGATGTCTTCCTGACTTTGTTTCCCTCCGAGTGACCAGTCCAGTGTCTGGTGTGTAATAAGAACTTGATCATATTTTCCCTTAATTGATCATCATTGTTCGTTTTTTTTTTACATACAACTCTTTCCAGTTTTAGAAATGACAGCTAATGCCAATGTTTCACTGTTTCACAAGTGGAAAACTGCAAATTTGCACCAAGGTGAGCAGAAATTTCCACAGGGTTGTTTTTCTTCCTCGACATCAGGAAAGCCATGTTTCCTGACAAAATACTTTTCTCCCATGTGATGAAAGAATCAGAGAGCTGGAGCAGGACTGTGTGAGGGACAAACATTTGTTATTATGACTTTACACAAGTCAAAAGGTCTTTTCCAGCCTCTCTAACCCAGGTGGCTTTCAACTGCTCACATAATTCAGGCTTATGCAACCCCAAAATGTGGTCTTTTAGTTGCTTAGCTATTTCACATCCATTCAATATTTACATAATTTCAAAGGTCCTTATGCATTTAAAAATAAAAAAATAACTTGATGAATATCTTAGGTGAAAATGAACTGATAGCCGAAACCGGTTTGGCTCAGTGGTAGAGCGTCGGTCTGCGGACTGAAAGGTCCCAGGTTCGATTCCGGTCAAGGGCATGTACATTGGTTGCGGGCACATCCCCAGTAGGGGGTGTGCAAGAGGCAGCTGGTCGATGTTTCTCTCTCATCGACGTTTCTAGCTCTCTATCTCTCTCCCTTCCTCTCTGTAAAATATCAATAAAATATATTTAAAAAAAAAAAAAAGAAAATGAACTGATAGGCTATCTAGGATATCATTTGCTTATTGTTGTTTATAAATAGAAAGGTTTGGAAACATTATTAGCTACTAATTAGTTGGGAAGAAGATTATAGATAAATTGTTTTCTGATTTACTTATATATTTTTTCTGCTAAATGATATTAAAAGTTAAGATTATTGAGGACATAAAATGTGCCAGATACAGTTTAAGTGTTTTATAAATATTGACTCTTTGAGTTGGGCTTTTTATTGTCCTTATTTTATAAATGAGGAAACTGAGGCACAAAGAAGTTGGGAACTTGCCCAAGGTCCAGAGCAGTAAATGAAAGCAGTAGCTTGACTCTGCAGTCTGATTCCAGAATCCAAACTCTTAACCATTTTTGCTATATTCTGTACCAATTATTAGAGACTTTGAAGAATTACTGAGTTTTCATAATTTAAATACTTTGAATCATGTGGCCTTGGCGGAGTCATTTAGCTCCATAAGACACTGTAGTAAGGAGTTTAACCCCACCCACAAAGAGGTTGGAGTTTGCCCTGGGCACCTAGGAGGTGATCTTCATAGGGGTGATTTTGTTCGGTCATGCCAGAAAGACCAATGATGTGATTTAGGGTTGGGGTTTTAGGTGACACACAAAGGAGCTGGAGACTGGAGCCTGATATCTACCATGTGAGCTACCAATCAATCATGCCTATGTAATGGAGCCCCAATAAAAACTCTGAACCCAAAAGTTTGGAGGAGCATCCCTGGCTGGCAATATGCCATGTGTGTTGTTACCAGTTGATGATTCCTGGTCATTGATGTGACTCCATTAGAAGAGAAAACAAAAGCTTTGCATTTGGGAACCCTCCTGGTCTCTGTCCTTTAAGGTAGGAGTGGGGAACACTTGGCCTGTGGGCCATATAAGGCCTGGGAAATCATTTGGTCTGGCCTTGCTAAGTCATTTGGGGTGAGTTAATTAAATGTTTGACCAAATATAGCAGGCTAATTTTTAAGTTGATAATTTTGTATGGTGCGTGAAAGTGAAGAACTCTTGGAACCTTGCATATACATCCTCCCCAAGAGAAATTAGCTCATGTAAAGGCTTAGAACCCACATGTTACGTAGGGCCTTAGCCACAAAATGATTTTGTGTCTAGGACTGTTTACTTTGCATTACTGCTGTAGTATATGGGTTCTGGTAATGGACTGTCCATTTATATGCAAACTCTACTAGAACAATTTACATGGTAGACTGCAATTGTCCTTAGGGGTATTCACATCAACCATCAGCATCTCGGGAAAAAAAGCACGTGGTGTGTCTCACTCTCTGTTTCTGCTTACTGTACAGATATGTAGCCCTTGTTTCAGTAACTCTTGCTGCAAGTCACGATCACATAGGTCTCTCCCAGCCTCCCTGGGAATCTACTCCACACAGCAGGTTGAATCTTGCCTGCTCACCTCACAGGCATGCCATACAAGGTTAGAAGAGATTTAATTAGAGAGAAAATATAATCTTTCAATCTTTAGATTGCATATCAAGGATCAAAGTCCCCTAAAACTCTCACTAGCTAATTGCAATTTTGCATAAACTTATTGGCAGAAGGTAAGAAACCAAGATTAGGAAGAATGAATTTAGGTTCTAGGCCACATCAATTTCTCTTCTGTTCAGTCCAAGACTTTTGGCCTCTATTTACTTCTTGCATTGTCACAACATGATTCCTTTTCCCCTAAATCTTTCCATCTACAGCAGTTGGGGAACTGGGAATTTTGTTTTGTTTATATTCTTTTACAGCCTAACTATGTCAGGTCTATTTACATGTACTTATCCAAAGGAACAGTTGACATCACCAATGTATTTCTTCTTTCTTATAGATTTTAATTATTTTTTTACCATATTTTTCTATTTAGGGAAAATAATCAACAATGTGCCTGCTTACATGTAAAGAAAGGAATTGAGAGCATTGATGTGTATAATATGCTCTCCATAGACCAGTGTGGGAACCTGAAGACTGGAAAAACCACACCAAGGAAGGCTTAGAGAAGGGATTCAACTGTTAATACTAATTTTTTAAGGTTTTAAACCAACAGATTAAAACTGAAAACAGGCTGATGTAGCCCTGGCTGGTGTGGATCAGTGGTTGAAGGTCAACCTATGAACCAGGAAGTCATAGTTCCAGTCCGTCAGAGCACATGCCCAGGTTATGGGCTCGATCCCCAGTAGGGGGCATGCAGGAGGCAGCTGATTCTCATCCTTGATGTTTCCATCTCTCTTTTCATCTCCCTTCCTCTCTGAAATCAATAAAAAATATATTTTTAAAATAGAAAGCAGGCTAATGTAGGGAAAAAACACCATAAAAATAAATTATCTAACAAAACCACTTCAGAAAAAAAATATATATATATAGTGAATAGAAAAGGGACAATTACTTCCAAGTGAAGATGCAAATGGGGAAAGTTTGGGGACAGGAACTACCAACTACAGAAAGGGGAGAGGCAAAGGCTACCGAAGTCATGGCCTCTTGTGCACTGTTCATCAAGTGCTATTAACTAAACAGGGATAACTGTCACATATCCTCTCTGGGAGCAGCAAGAGCCCCACTGAGAGGAGGGGGCCCCACACACCTCTTAGCCTCTGGAGACGTTGCTCTCAAGTAGAACTCAGAACCAGCACACCTGTGTAGCCCGGGCCTCCTTTAGAGGAAGCCCAGGTTACATGAAGACTCCTATACTGTGAAGTCAAGATGCCAAAGTAGGCCATTCAGCAGCCAGTAGTGCCTGGTGACTAATTTATCAGGGCTTGGAGGATTATTTTTGAAGGTATAAATGAATGTCACTCTTTGAGCCCCAGAACACAGCTCACCAAATATGAATCATTGTGCTAAATCCAGTGTAGGACCCTGTGTGGTGTGGGATGTATTGTTTGTCTTGGGCCCCGGAGAGAAAGCCTTGATATATTTAAAGCAGGGTGTTTTCAGAGAGAGCATCAACACTGTGAATTATATGGAAAATGCAAATGAAAGAGCAGTGAAAGTGACCTTGAGTTCTGCAGTTCAAACTAGTTTCCTGTTAGCTAATAGCCATGCTGACTGAGAATATCAGGAGCAGGGGGTACAGATGTTCTGTTTACCAAACAGAAAACATTAACAACATTGGTTGTACCTTGAAACACACTAAGACATGAAAATAAGCATGGGGCAAAGGGGAAAAATTCAGTGAATTTTCCTGAACTTTTTTTTTTTTTTTTTTTTTTAGTGCTACCTCTGCTCTAGCCATTTCTTTTTCAAATATAAGTCAAGAAAGAAATTTATAGGAGGATTTTTTAAAGCTGTTTTTGGCCCTATACGGTTGACAATTTTAATGCAATCCATTCCAGAAACTGCCTGTTGAAATATAAAACTATATGTCATATCTTAGAATCAGACAGTAGCATATTTCATCCTTTGAGGTATAACAGAAATGGATACTATCAGAGCTTCTGGGGATAGTTCTATTTTACAGGATAGGAAAAGGGAAAATCAAGAAACCCTATGTCTTACAGCTGTGAGTTGTTACTCATCTTTATAAATCTTGGGCTGGATATAGATAAAAGGAAAGATTGTCACTGAGTAACTATAAGCAAGCTACACTAATTAAGTCCCAACTTATGACCAATATGGCTCACAAAGTCTTTACTGCTCATAGGGCTGAAGCATCATCTATAATTCAGCTAAAAGCTCCCCACATGACCTGAAATCATCCCTAGCTGCCAGCTGAAGTCTGCCCCACCCTACTCCTCCACCCAGACCTCTAAATTTGACCTATAATTATTTTTTTCTGCTTTGAGAACGGGTTCAATTAAGTGCTAGCACCGCCTTCATTGTGGCTCCCTGCATTCCTTGTCCTATGGGGAGACTCTTCCCTTCTCTCTGTTGGGTGAAGCCCACGCAACACACTGCTCACCTGCGGGCAATTTAGGCAAGGTGGGTGACCCTAGCCAGGGAGATTCAACCTGGATTAAAATAGGATCTCAGCCCTGTAGGAATTCACACTCAGCTCTTTTGCCTTTCAGTGTGAGATAGAAATCCGCCCTGGCAGGCCTGGTGTGACAAGCTCGTTGATGTCAGCAACAGTGTGTTTCTTTCCCCTGGATGGTCATGATCCTCCTGAAGGGACTAATGACATTCAGAAGCACTGCATTTTGTGGATTCACCATCTGACTTAGGTCAGAAAAGAAATCTGAATCTGAGTCCACTGTTTCATTTATACAAAACCTATTGCTAGGGTTGAGCCAAGAACAAAATCCTAAAAATTAAAAATTAGCCAAGATCTTGGAGAAGGTGAATTGTAGAAATGATGCCAAGAATGATAATATCTAGAAAGGGGGGGGGGGTGACCTCCCTAGCAACAGGCATTAATGCAGGGGTGGGGAACGTCCGGCCTGTGGGCGGTATAGGGCCTAGGAAATCATTTGGTCTGGCCCTGCTAAGGCATTCAGGGTGAGTTAATTCAAGGTCTGACCAAATATAGCAGGCTAATTTTAAGTTGATAATTTTGTATGTTAAAAATTTACATGTTATAAATATCCAAATGACCCTTGGCAGAAAAAAGGTTCCCCACCCCTGCCATGGATTGGAGTGGGGTTCGAAGGGCTGTCTGCCTTCCACATTAGCCCAGCCTGGACTTTGTGTCGGACACTCTGTTGCCCTCAGACTGCTCCTAGGAAAGTAAGGGGGCTAGGCCCGGAGCAGAACAGGCCAACAAGCTTGGCTCCCAATGCTACCAAGTCATTGTGCCTCTGTGGTGACAGACAAAAGGGATTCTATTCCCTGTGCCTTTAGGGAAGAAAATTTATAGCATCCTATACTATTGCTACTCATGAATAACCCTCCATAGCCAAAAGAGAGAATGAGAAATTAGGAAGAGACCTGCCAGCAGTTCTAGGCCACTTGCCAGAGTTCCAATAAGTAGACACTAGGAGACTTGGACTATACTCCCAGTTCTGCTTCTGAGAACTACGTGAATTTAGGCCAGTCCTCAAGCCTCAGTTTTCTCACCTATGAAATGGGACTATTACTTTCCTACTTAACTCATGGGATTACTATGGGGCTCACAAGATACCTTTATGTGTCCACATCTTAAAAAGTTCCCTACAAACAAGAAAAAGAAGCGTTTTAATTAATGATAGACTATCTTCCCCTCCTTCTTCTTGGTGAGTCTGTGGTTCCAGCTGGCTCACTGGAGTCAGCATAGTTCATATTCATCTCTCCAGGACCAGCCAGCTCCCAGCAGCTCAGGGATCCAAGTAAACCAGGCAGTTGGTGAGCCAAGAAAATGTGACTACAGAAAGAACATCTTAGGATATTAACACTCAAAAAACCCTGAGGCAGAAGTCCTCTCTGTAAACTGGTGATGAATTTTGGGGTGGGGGGGGGAATACCTTTCTTTTAATTAAAAAGCAAAAAAAAAAATATTATGTCCTGAAAACCTTCATGTATTTCAAAAGAGGACCCTACAGCTTTCCTTGTGTACCTGCTAATTCAGCCTCCAAGTTTCAGCACAGATAAGATGGGTCGGATTTTGGAAACAGAACTGTGGTTCATGCAAAAACCAGGTCAACAGTTAGCAAGCACAGCCAGTTAAGAGCTTCACCCAGCCTGCATTCAACTACATAATGAGACAGTAAAACCTGAATCTTACGTGGACTTAGATTCACACTCTCAGCTCTAAGTATTCCCCTCCCCCTCTCTTTATTCATTCTACTGCTGATCTGTAGTGAGAACCTGAACTATAGAACCAGGAACTGGGTACTGGAGAGCCCCCCTTTCCAGAGAAGTACTCCGAATTGCCTGGTTAGTCAGAGACTTAAAAGCAACTTGGGGAGGCCGAGTTCTTTGGAAAAGGACGAGGAGTCCCTGCTCGGATTGGCTTAATGGAGAAGAAAGGAAATATGGTTCAGAGTCTTTGAATCCACAGTTGTAGCTATGAGTTCTTGAAGGACATGTGCAGGGGTGACATGCAAGCAATCCACACAGTTATTGGCCAAAGTTTTGGCCCTAGATCCTCAGCTGGCTGATATGAGCTGGTTGGGACTGTGCATGAGTAAGTAGGCCCTTCTGCTTAGGTCAGGTGGAGATTTAAACAGCATTAAACCACATGGATACATGCTCCTTTCCCTAGATACATGCTTGAGGAATTTTAGGGCAGAGGCTCCTCCTGAGTTGAAGGAGTCTCAGGCCCAGCACAGAATTAAAAAAAGAAAGGGGTAGGGTTAGGGGAAGAGGCAGAGGTAGAGGTAGAGCTGATAGAATATTAAATATATATATTTCACAAGATGATATTTGATAAAGAGCTTTAAACTTCTGTTCCCTTCCCTTACTGCTCCAGCCCTCAACACCACAGTATGATTGTGTCCTTAATGAGAGTTTTGAAAAAAGGAATTGCAGGGAGATGGGGTTCACACTGCCTGTGAGACCCTAACAGCCTGGCCCGATTTCTGAGGATAGAGAAGCAGTTCACAGAACTCAAGAACACAGTTTGCTTACTGCTTACCAGTTTATTATGAAAGGATATGATAAGCCCTAGTGGGTGTGGCTCAGTTGGTTGAGCATTTTCCCACTTGCTTTGATTGTCAGTCAGGGCATATATCTGGGTTTTGAGCTCAATCCCTGGGCGGGATTGGGGGTGGGGGAGGGAAGGGAGATATAGGAGGCAGCCGATTTATGTTACTCTCTCACATCAAAGTTTCTCTCGCTCTCTTCCTCCCTCCCTCCCTTAGTCTCTCTCAAAAATCAATAAAAACAGTCTTTTTTTTTTAAGGATATGATACGGGATACACATGAGCATCAGAGAGAAGAGCTGTACAGAGCCAGGAATGTGGGACTTGGAGCTGCCATGTGCTCTCTGAAAGCACCACTCTTTCCCCACCTCCACGTGTTCACCAACCAAAAACTCTCTCAAAAATCTTTGGATTTTTATGGAGGCTTCATCCTGTAGGCATGATCAATTGTTAACTCCATTCTGGCCCTTCTCTCCTCTCTGGAGAATGGGGGGTAGGGCTAAAAATCTCAAGCTGCTAATCATGTCTTGGTCTCTCTGGTGACCTGCTCCCATCCAGGAGCCCATCAAGAGTCATTTCGTTAGAACCACAAAAAAGATACTCCTGCTTGGCTGGTGTGGCTCAATGATTGAGTGTCGACCTATGAACCAGGAAGTCACGGTTGGATTCCAGATCAGGGCACATGCCCAGTTTTCAGGTTGGATACCCAGTAGGGGCAGACAGGAAGCAGCCAATCATTGATTTCCATCTCTCTTTCCCTTTCCCTTCCTCTCTGAAATCAATAAAAATACAGTTTTTTAAAATAAGATGCTTCTATCATCCAGGAAATTCCAGGGATTTAGGAGCTAAGTGTCAGGAACCAGGGGCAGAGACCAAATATTAGAACACAGGATGTACCTTATCACTTAGGAAATTACAATGGTTAGGATTCCTCTATCCCAGGAATCAGGGGAGGACACCAATGTGTGTTTTTTTCCATCATCTCAGGGCCTGTTCATAAGTATCAGGGTTTGGGACCTACGCATAGTTTGGCATGGATATAATCTAATTATCTATTCATCTGCAGATGGACATAGGGATCCTTTTCAGGTTTGACTATTACCAATAAAACTGCTATGTTCATTTGTGTGCAAACCTATACCTGTTCATAAGCTTTCATTCCTCTTGAGTAAACGCACTTTATACACTGTTATCTAACTTGATATAGAGCTGCCAAGAAGGTTTCCAAGTGATTGCACTAGTTTACCTTCCCATGAGCAGGTAACAGAATTCTACTTGTTCCACACCCTCGCCTAAACCTGGTGTGTGTAATGTTAGTCTTTCTCATTTTAAGCTGTTTCAGTGGGCATGTAGTGGTATCTCACTGTGGTTTTTATTTACATTCCCCAGATGACTAATGGTGATGAATACCTTCTCCCTCCACTGCACTCATCCCCCCTCCAGGCCTTCTCTATACTATTTTTCTGTCCATGGGTTATACATATATGCTTATAAATTCATTTGTTAATCTCTTCCCCTGCACCTCGCCCAGCGCCCCCTCCCCAAGACACACACTTCCCTCTAAAATATGTCAGTTTATTGCATGCTTCAATGTCTCTGGATCATTTTTGCTCATCAGTTTACTTTGTTCATTAGATTCCACATATAAGTGAGATCATGTGATATTTGTCTTTATCTGACTGGCTTATTTTATTTAGCATAATGTTCTCCAGATCCATCCATGCTGTCTCAAAGGTCTTCTTGTCGTAGCTATCACTTTTTGAAAGCTTTTTGTTTTTCTAACAAGTATGAGCAAACCTATTTTTTTAATTTAAGGATTAGAAAGCTCTGTCAAATAAGTGATTCACAAACAACTCAGCAGAGATATTTTCCAATCCAAGACAGAAATTTTGTCTTGAACAGCATTGTGAAGACAAAACTGCCAATCAGTGACCAGAGAACTGATATATGGCACCTAGCCTGGTACTCTTGACTTCTTCCACAATCCCAAACAAGTTACACACATCCTTGGAGCTCCATTTCTTCATTTATAAAACAAGGGGGTTGTACTAAAGCAACCAAGCTTCCTTCAACTTCCAACATGGAAGTAGTTCCTTCTGATAAACAGTTATAATAGCCACAAAGATCCTTCAAAATATACCATATTTGAATGCTCAAACAACTTTTTTTTATTATTATTCACTGGGGCTCCTGAAGTCTGAAAAAAAAATCAAATTTAAGAAAGGTAAAAGAGTTTTCTGTGAGAGATGGCAGATATCAACATGTTCAGACAGTTCTCAGGAGGTTATTCTCTAATGAATAGTCTCCTATCAGTGTAAACATCGGCCCAGCAGTTACAGCATCTCTTACAGTCCCGTGATTACAGCACACAATAATGCTCATTGCCAAGTCGCTTTACACACAATATCCCAAATAACAGCAGCAGCATCTTTCAACATGCGAATAATAGATGAATGTATAATAATGCATGAACATGTTCATTTAATATTTTTGTTTGTATGGAATCTCTTCCCTGTGGTAATATTTCTGAATTCTTTCAATAATACTGTCAACTTCCAAAGCATTTTATTAAAATATTCTCCTTCTAAAAGTAAAATTATTTACCACCCAGATGAGATAATTTACACCTGGAAGGTTAATCCTATCACATATCTACAGTCATAAATTGATTATTTTTTCCAGAAGTGGTGATAAGTACGTTTGAGATAAACTTGCTCTCAGTTCCCCTTTGTCACAAAGGGCACAGTTGCTAGTGGATAACTCTAGGATCAGGGTTGTTTGGCACCATAGGATATTGGTTTTATATGAAACGACTGATCTTTGTAATGATTGGACCCATCATTCTGATATCAAGTCAGAATTACACTACTTCGGGCTAAAGGCCATTTGGCCAATTCTCCTTGGACTTCATTAACATTAGACTCTAGTCCTCAGAACTTGCCAACTGAAACTACAAAGTTAGATATTATGTGATGATAAAGTGGACGATTCAGAATACATTTTCCTTGATCAATACATTGGGGATTTGACCTTTTACCATGGCAATTAAAAGCAATATCACTTCCTTGTTGAATGCCCTGTCCATGATTTGGGAAAGTCTAGTTTTGAGAGGAATTTAGTCCCTGTCTTAATTTTAAGTTTAAAGAAGGGCAAATATCACAAAACATACTTCAGTCCTTGAAGGTAAAATTCTCAAAGTGCACACATAGATTTTCTCCAAGAAAATCCTAGTCACAGTGTTGTCTCTGGGCTCACTTTGACGGTCAATTCATGTCTAGAATTATTGATTCCCTCACCTTTGTCTCTCTATCACCATAATCCTCATCTCTTCCTCTCTCCCACATTATACTATGGAAATTTTCAAACACACAGTAAAGTTGAAATAATTTTAGTGAACACACATATACTTACCACCTAGGTTATCCAGCACTATTTTACTCTAGCTGCTTTATCACACATCTATCCTTTCCTTTATACATTCTTCTTATTTTTAAGTATATTTCAAAGTAAATTGAAGATGTTAGTCCTTATTCCTCATTTTAACCTTTCTTTTGTCAAGTTTTTGTCAGTTTTTATTGAAGACATTTTTCCTCTATGGGTAATTTTTAAAATGAATTCCAGAGGTAGAAATTTCTCTTCAAACCAATCCAGACACCCTCCTCCCCAATTCTGAGCATATTTTCTCCCCTTTTTCTCTCATCCAAATGAGCTAGATTTGTTTTCCTGCACATTGACACTTGAACACTTAGATTTTCCAAAAACTAGGAAGCTGGATAATTTTCAAAAGAAAAAAAAAGGCCACCATCTGCCCTTGGTATTAAAAATCTATTTATATATCTAAGAACATTCCTTGTCAAACAATAGCATTCTTTTTCTCTCTTTATTAGTTTTCCCCACTTTTGGATACTCCTCATACCACTTCATTGCAACATCAATTTTGACATAGAATTAGAGTATGAGAAGACTCTAGATGGTTAGTTAAGAATTCTATTTCAATGTGCTAACCAAACAAAAAAAGGTGCCTCTTTATCCTCCTAAAATACCATATATATATACACTTTAGCCTCTCTCTCTCTCTCTCTCTCTCTCTATATATATATATATATATATATATATATATACTCTTTATCCTCCTAAAATACTATACACACACACACACACACACACACACACACACACACACACACAAATGAATAAAAATGTATTAAGTCAGAAAGAGAAAAAAAGCAGGGATGAAAGCTAAAAATAGATGTCACCAAGTTTAAGAAAATTAAAAATGGATAGAGCTATGAAACTCATTTAGCCAAACAGAGAAAGCATAAATCCACCTGCCCTGATAGGAGGCAAAGACAGTTTGCTGATGAGAAACAAGTCAATCTGTTCTGCAAAACTCAGGAGAGACTCAGGGCTTGAATGCAGAGGGCATGATGGATACCTGAGGACTAGCTTGGGGGTAAAGGCCCGATGTTAGTTAAAGATTATATTACCCCAGCCCATCTCCTTCCCTCACCACTGGTGATTACAGATTTATTGTCTCAAGAACATGAATCACAGTATTTTCTGAAGTGGGTAATACCAAGCACAATGGCAAGAAAGTATGAGGCATGCTTCTGGAAATAGGGGCATTCAGTGAATGTCCATACAACTAATAGGGAAATACCATTCCTCTCTTTCTCTGTCACATGCCTGTGGTTAGGGATATTTTAGGATTTTATCTCTGGAAAAATCAAGATGCCAGAGAGAAAATATTTTTGGATACTGATATTAAGGGTTTCCCCCCAAAAAAGTCCAACTCTCTGTCAAATCATTTTATGTACAGCCCATCTGTCAACAACAAAAATGAAAATATACCACACACATCTATTCTGATCAGCTTTTTATTACTCCTCCACATAAATGGAGAGCCACGGATCAGAAGATAACTGCAAGTCCATGACAGGAAAGGCAAAGAACAAATGAAGAAGAGCACAGAGTAAACATAAACTAGAGGGAGCAGAGAATGTTTCCCCCAAAAATCTATCATTAATACAGTCATAAAGATAAGAAAAAACAACAGTACTTCCATAACAAAAGAATAAGAAACTACAAAAAGGAAATAATCATAAACTAAGAGGGACTACAGGTCATATAAAATATGATGCCTGAAATAATAGATTTCATAGAGACAATGGAAAATAAAGAAAAAAAATCCCAGAAAGTAGCACACACACACACACACACACAAATAAATAAATAGAAAATTAAAATATAAGATAATAAAGTGAGAGTATCAACCCAGCAAGTCTAGTATATAAATAATAAGAGTTCCATAAAGAGAAATCATAGAAAATAGAAAGAAGAAAATTATTAAAAAATAATATAGGAAATTTTCTTCATACTAAAGATAGAAGGCTGAAGATTGAAAGAGCCCACCAGGTATACAGGACAAGAAAAAAAAATCCAATCCAGTCATTAAATTTGAGATCATTAAGCTAAAAAGAGGCTAGCAAGTGCTTCCCCAGAGAAAAAGATGGAGACAAACAATACAAAAGGAACTGGCTGGCCAGCATGCTCAGTGGTTGAGCAACAACCCATGAACCTGGAGGTCATGGTTCGATTCTGATCAGGGCACATGTCCAGGTTGTGGGCTTGGTCCTCAGTGTGGGGCATGATGGAGACAGCCAATCAATGATTCTCTCTCTTTCATCATTGATGTTTCTCTCTCTCTCTCTCTCTCTCTCTCTCTCTCTCTCTCTCTCTCTCTCTTTCTCTCTCTCCCTCTCTCCCTCCCTCCCTCTCCCTTCCTCTCTGAAATCAATTTTAAAAAAATTTCTTTTTGAAAAAGGACCTGGGATGGATCTGACTTCTCAGTAGGTGGATACTAGAAGACAGTGGAACAATGACATCAAAATTATGAGGGACAATTATTTCAACCCAGGTTTATATATTTAGCTAACAGGACCAGCAACATAATTTGTGAGGCTCAGTGAAAAATAAAAATATGAAGTCCCTCTTTATGCCATTGGTCTGTGCCGCCACAATGGTATGCATGAATGTCTTGGCTGATGCTCTGAAGAGCATCAACAATGCGGAAGAGAGAGGCAAACACCAGGTTCTTATTAGGCCATCCTCCAAAGCCATTGTCTGGTTTCTGACTGTGATGATGAAGCATGGTTACACTGGTGAATTTGAAATTATTGATGACCACAGAGCAGGGAAAATAGTTGTGAACCTCACAGGCAGGTTGAACAAGTGTGGAGTAATCAATCCCAGATTTTTTTTTTTAAGAGTATGCTCTCTCTCTTAAAAAAAAAAAAAATTATTGATATTTTACAGTGAGGAAGGGAGAGAGATAGAGAGCCAGAAACGTCAATGAGAGAGAAACATCGACCAGCCACCTCCTGCACACCACCCACTGGGGATGTGCCCGCAACCAATGTACATGCCCTTGACCGGAATCAAACCCGGGACCCTTCAGTGTGCAGACCGATGCTCTACCACTGAGCCAAACCGGTTTCGGCCAGCCCCAGATTTGATGTGCAACTTAAAGACCTAGAAAAATGACAGATCAACTTACTTCCGTCCCGTCAGTTTGGTTTCATGGTACTGACAACCTCAGCGGGCATCATGGACCATGAAGAAGCAAGATAAAAACACACAGGAGGGAAAATCCTGGGATTCTTTTTCTAGGGATGTAATACATATGTGCAAATAAAATGCCTCAAAGGAAAAAAAGGGGGGGTCCCTGTTCAAAAATTACAAATATCAAGATGGCAGCAACAGGGCATTACACCAAGTGTGGGATCCTCTAAGCAGGAGGTCCCACATGTACACCTAGGAAGCTGGCCCTGCTAGTAAATTACCAATTATGTGCAAGGGCAAAATAAAGACATCTACTGTTTATACACCCTTACTTCAAGATGTGCTCCATCAGTATAAGGGAATAAATCAAAAAAGAGGAAGAGCGGACCCAGGAGAGAAAGGCAAAAAGTAGTGCCAGGAAAACTAACAGGCACAGGCACAGCCCAAAGATCAATCAGTCCAGAGTGAAATAGGGAGAAGAAGAAGTTCAAAACGGAGGTTGAGGAGATGTGGGAAGAGTGAGCAGACATGGATTTATATAGTATTTAAAATTGCACTTGAATATTTGGGAAAAAGTTTCAATCAATGTATAATATCTGTTGGAGTATTTGGAAAAAAACATGGCAGTAAAACTGGGGGGGGGGGGGAGAAGAACAACTAAAAATAACTCCAGAAAGGACAAAAAGTTATATGAGAAAGGAAAATATACTCATATGTATATAACTTCTAGTAGTAAAAATGTCTATTTAGTTTGATAATGTGCATTCTTTCTATTGATTTTATCTAATCTTTTTTTTTATAAAATTATATTCCAAAGAAGAGGGATAACAAGTAGAAATATGTAAGAAACAATATCTTTAATAAAATGTAGGCATTATGTAAAGTTGATCTCAATACATAGATTATAGCATGCTATCTATCAAGAAGCATATTATTTATTCATGTAAATTGGAGCTGGTTGCCTCAGCAGAAAGGATAAGGGGGCGGGGGGTAGCAAGAGTGAAGCAAAGTCCTAATACATTTTCTTATAAGCTTTTAGCACCATTTTAAAAAATTTCATGTTTGTATTTAAACATTTCAAAATGAGCATTGTCATCATCCAAAACAAAAAACAAACAAAAAAAACTAAAACTAAAAGCCATCCCCCTTTTTTTTCTTCTCATTCTCCTTTATTCTAGGGCAGCACATCGGCTTAAATTGTTATGGCCTTTGCAGCTGATCAGAGTCAGCATCTAACTTTTGTTTCCTTATATTAAATTAAAAAGACAGTCTGATCAGGGGAACATGGGTTGTCTGCAAGAAGTGAAAACTGTTGAAAGAACCTTGGTAACCTTGGGCCCTTTAAAAGCTGGCTTTTCAATTAGGAATCTAGAATTCCCTTGCCCCTCTTAACATAAAAGGTTTCCTCTGTTATGAGCAAACAGACTCAGTTTGTTTTCCTTGAATGAAAAAATGTAACTAATAACAGGTTTCAAAAGAGGTAGAGATTTTTTTTTCTTAAGAGAAAAATCAAAATGCTACCTAATCAATTTTGTTTAGTGTTTAATAAAAGAAACACATGCCCTGTTACCAAAAAATTGAAGTGTGAAAAGAAAACAACTCTATTGCTACTAAGAAGTCAATTAGAAGCACATGAATTAAGACTTTACAAAGGAGGAAATAAGCAATCCTGACGTCTGGCCTCCATGTGCTCTGGATTATGTGTGTGTGTCCACTTCAGCGCAGAGAAGACAGGGTTAAGCTACTGCCATTTATTTATGCTGCTTATGCTACATGTTCACCACAAGTCAGCTAAGAACTATAGCTCCTTACTCAAGAGCCTGTCTGGTGGAGGAGCCACCACTTTGAACCTGAGCAGACAGAAGGAAAGGGAGCTTCGAGTGTCTCACATCAGCAGTCAAATGCTCCAGGCTAGAAGTGATACAGTCACTTTTGCTTATAGCTTAAAGGTCAGAACTGGTTGCATGGATCACACTGAGGGAGGCCAGGACGTGTGATCCTAACATAGACTTCCTCTGGCAAAGAGAAAGCATCCATCCATTTGCTCACTGCCTGAAGCCCAGCACAACCTGAGGCCCCTCATTCTGCTTTACAAAAGGGCACCGACACTGGGAACCATGGAGCAGAAAATTAAAACATGAAAGCTGCAGGAATTCCTGAATGGTGGCCCCACACAAAAAGAAACGTTAAAAGATCCTTTCAAGCAGAAGGAAAACGATATCACATGAAATTACACAAAGGAATGAGGAACCCTGGAATGATAACTATGTGGGTGAATGCATAAGATATTTTTCTTATTTAAATCTCTTGGAAGGACATTTGTTGTAAAAAATAATGACAATGATGGTGATATATGTAAAAGGAAGATGTATGACAACAATAACACAGTGATTAGGAGGGATAAATGAAAGTGTAGTAGTATTAGTTTATTATAATACTAAGTGGTATAACGTCATGTAAAGATAGACTGTGATAAATTAAAGATGTATACTGTAAACCCTAAAGCAACCACTAAAATAAAAGTTAATACTAAGTTCACAAAGAAAATTATTTTTAAAAAGTTCAACTAATCTAAAAGGACAGAAAAGGGGGGGGGGGCAAAGCACAGTTAGAAAACAAATAATGAGTTAAACCTAGTCTTGACCCTTGTGGCTCAGTTGGTTGGAGCGTCATCCACGCACCAAAAAGTGCAGGTTGGATTTCCAGTCGGAGAGTATAAGGGAGGTAACTGGTCAATATTTCTCCCTTCTCTCCCTCTTTTCCCCTTCCTCTCCCTAGGAAAAAAAATCAATAAAATCTAAAAAAAAGAAAAAGAAAGGAGAGTTAAACCTAATCATATAAATAATTCCATTACATCTAAAGGGTCTAAAAATTAAAAGGTGGATATTATCAAATTGAATTTTTAAAAAGCAAGACTCAACTGTGTAGTGCCTATCAGAAACACACTTCAAATGTAAATTAAAAGGATGGAAAAGATATCAGAAGAAAACTGAATTTGGCTGTATTTTAATCAGAAAAGCCAATTTCAGAGCAAAACATATTACCAGGGATAAGGAAGGTCTTTTCACAAGAAGCAAGGGCCTACTTCATCAAAAGGATATAGCAATCCTAAATATTTATGCAAATAATAGCAGAGTTTCAAATTACAGGGTGGGACAAAAGCAGGTTTATGGTTGTTTGCATGGAAGATAATACAATAATTCATTTTAAAAAATACAAAAATAAACCGTGTTTTGTGTACTCACAACTGTAAACTCACTTTTGGCCCACCCTGTATCTGAAGTATATGGTAGAACTGCCGAGAGAAACAGACAAATCCACCGTTATAGTTCGAGTATTCAAGACAGAAATGACCAGTGGTTCCGGAGCTCCAGCCAGCCTCTGGAGAGCCAGTGCTTACACATTAACACTCCGTGCAGATCCAGATATAGATGGGCCTCTCAGTCGTGCAAGAGATCTGAAAGAGAAAACCTCAAAAGGGCTTCACCAAGCACACCCTGTGTTCCCTAAAGTCTCCCATCAGACAACTCTTCCGCAGACAAGGGAAGAGGCTGAAGACCCTCGCCATGGAACCACGTGGCCAGGGAACTAAAGGTTCCCCCCAGGTTGGTGACATTTCATAGCAATGCTTTAAAATTCTGTATGTACACAATGGCCATTGGAAAATTATTTTGTGTGTGTGTCACTAATATAATCAAACATTACTGAACACCCACTATGTGTACAGGAACAGGCTCATCACTGTAGGGTAGAAGGCTAAATACTATTAAGATGGGCATATAATGCTCTACAAAAGCTTAATTGGATTATGAAGTTAATAAAAATAATGAATCTTCAGAAACTCACTCCAAGGCAATAAAGTAATTAACACATCAAGTGGTAGTTTCATAAATTTGGATTGAAAAACTGGTTTTCCTGTTTCCATTCTGGGGTGGAGTTTTGCTGATAGCTGTCAGGAGAGTTTACATCTGTGTCCCAAAGCAATAAGGTTGGAAAAAGCCATGAAAATGGTTGGCACTCAGTTGATTCTACCTTTTCCTTTAGTCACCACTCTGGATTAACTTTTTGAAAGTAAAATGTACTACCAGCCTAGCAAATGTCCAGCTCCAGTGGCCTACTGCTTTCTCCAGTCTCTCTGTTCTACATTTGGTTTTAGTTTGCATGGTGAAGCTTATACTGAAGGGTGTGAAAATAGCAGTGGCATTCTATTGGAAGAAACAAGGAAAGAAATGAAAGTAGCATTTAAGGCACAGAAAAAGTGACTTTTTTTCTGCTCCAAATTGGAGACTTGAAAAGGTATCTCCATTTCAAGCCCTGGCGATGTATGTATCGTGGGTAGATTAATTTACTGGTTGTGGTATCCTAGTTTATTATCCCATGGAAAGGTAATTTTCTAAATCTTTGACCTTGTCAGTTTGGGGGTCGTTTTCGGTTGGAAGTGTTGTACCTGCTATGTCGCCTCCAATTTTCAGGACTCTTTCTTGCCTCAAGATGTTGACCTTGCAGATTCGCAGTGTTTATTGCTGGTAGCTTTCTTCCTACTGGAATTCTTCCATCCCTTTGACTTTCTCATCTATTTTTTCACTTGTGAAATATGTCTTATTTTTTAGTAAAAAGACTTTACTTTTTAGATGATGGTATACAGAGAAGAGGAAGGGGACTAACATTTATTACACTGAGTGCATGTACAACAATGCTCTAGGCACTTGCACATAGATGAACTCATTTAACATTTATAATAATCAAATATACAGTATTATTCCATCTTACAAATCAGCTAGGTTAAGAAACATACCCAGAAAAGGGATTTAAAACTATGACCAATTGCCAAGACCAGTTTGGCTCAGTGGATAGAGCATCGGCCTACGGACTCAAGGGTCCCAGGTTTGATTCTGGTCAAGGGCATGTACTGTGGTTGCGAGCACGTCCCCAGTGGGGGTGTGCAAGAGGCGGGTGATCGATGTTTCTCTCTCATCAATATTTCTGACTCTGTCTCTCTCTCTTCCTGTCTGTGAAAGATCAATAAAAATATATTTTAAAAATAAATAAATAAAATAAAAAATAAAGCTAGGACCAATTTCAAAAAACTTTTTATTATATAAGTTTTTTTTAATTCTATACCATACTTTATATATGAATATTTCCAAATTTAAAATCCTCATGAATGATGGAAGATTTGACTTTGGATAGTTAGCACACAATACAATATACAGGTCACATATAGATTAGTTGAACTTTTTAAAAATAATTTTTTGTGTGAACTGATTAACTTTTATTTTAGTGGTTGCTTTAGGGTTTATAGTATACATCTTTAATTTATCACAGTCTATCTTTAAGTACATTATACCACTTAGTATTACAATAAACTAATACTACTACACTTTCATTTATCCCTCCTAATCACTGTGTTATTGTTGTCATACATTTTCCTTCTATCCATTGTTCATTCAAGTGCATGACCAGGTTACTTAATCCCCACTTAACCTCTCAGTACCATCTGTATATGGCCAGGGAGGAGAGTTCATTTTGAATATCCCATTTCTCCTAATTCATTATCCATGATAATCCATTGTGTCCCATAAACTTCTTTTTGAAGATCATAGGGCTCTGTAATCCATTTATTTTTAGCATCCTAAATTACAGAAAATTAATCAGAGGTATAAGTGAACCACTATTCCAAAGTTTGCATGGAGCTTATTAACGAAGTAACAGATTGATAATGGCCTATGTGCCAGGTGGGTCAAAATGTGGAACAAATCACCCTGGTTGGTTGCTTTTCTCAGAGCTCTTCATTCTAACTTAGCTCTAGATGCCTGCGTGGCCTGCCTGCCTGCCTTCCCAGAATCTCATCAATGAATTAATAAGACTCAGCTGGCCTGAGAGCTAATTGGACCTTAAACTTTCCATTGAGGGCGCCATTCATTCTCATCTTCCCTTCTGCATTAGGTTAGCTGAAACATTTAGGGAAATAACCCTAGGTTTTTGGACTCTCAAACAAGTAAAAAAAGCAGTAATTTTCATTAAGCAAAAGCACTATGTTCCAGGCTAAATGTCCTTTTGTCCTTATTCTTACTCTCATTATTGAGGAACAGTATCAGATTACCCCAAAAGGGCTACAGATATGGGTGGCCACTGCGATGCCTTTTAGCTTCAGGAAAGCCCCAAGTTCATGACTACAGCTCCCTCTACATTTTTCAGTTCCCAGTTAAGAGAAAAGATAGTCATTTCTGAACCACTCAATAAAAGAAATTGAGATTCCATATTAACTAGAAATACTACATTAGTAATATCCTTTATTAGGAGTTTCCTTTGCCAGAGGAGCTGGATTAACATGGACATAGAAAAACTCCTGACTCTGATCACGAGGAGAGGCTTTTAAATTATTCATTATGCAGTAACTAAGTGTTCTTTGGCTAAGAAAAAAGAAAAAGCCTTTTTCTAAATAAAACCCATTCGCAGAATGAACAAAAATCCCTGCATTTTTTGTTACCCCCCCCCCAGTGTCTCTACTTAATAGTGCATTCTAGATATACAAATGCATTTATGATGATTAGAAACATCTGCCAGGAGAATGAAAGGAAGACAAAAGAAATTAAATGGACTGAGGGACCTGAGGAGTGATTTTGTTGTGCTCCAAGTATCAGGCCTGAGAAAGATAATGTTGCTGACTCTTATGGACTGAATGTTTATGTTCCCCTCAAATTCATAGGTTGAAACCTTATCTCTGATATGATGGTATTTGGAGATGGGGCTTTTCGAAGGTAATTTGGGTGGGAACCTCACGATGGGATTAGTGATTTTATAAGAGGAGACACCAGAGAGCTTTCCTCTCTCTGCCATGTGAGGACATAGTGAGAAAGTAGCTTCTGCAATTCAGGAAGAAACGGAACCCTACCAGGATCTTGGGCTTTCTGGGCTCCCAAACTGAGAGAGAAAACAGACCCATTCTATGGTATTTGTTATGGCAATCTGAACCAACTAAGACAATGACTCATTCCTGACAAGTGGCCATGATATAGGGGCACTTGTGGGTACAGCCAAAAGGGTGATTTGGGAAAGCAGGACCAATGAATCATTATATTTTCCCTTATACACCATTCTGGCTAAAGAGTTACCTTTGCATAAGCTTTCAGGAAGAGGAGTGCAAGCCTCCATTTTTTTCCATGACCTTGAACACTATTCTTGTTTCCATAGGAGTTCCTAGCCAATTGGCTATCATGTCACATTGCCATCCCTCATGAGAATCCTTCATGCATTCCCTGCCTGCCCTTGCGAGGGGTTCTAACCACCTTTGTTCTTTTTCGGCCCTGCCATTACAACTGTCCACAACAGTGTCTTCCCTATCCTTCTGTGACTTACAAGGACCTGATTTGGAGGCCCATTTCCTATTTACTAGCAATTTAACCTTGGGAAATATGTAATGAGAATTTAATAATATAATATGCAGAAGACAACTGGACACTATGCTTGGTGAAATACTCATTTGACACCCCAGAAGGAAGAGGACAGGTAGTGGTAATGTGTTACTGGGAGTTGGGCCTTCCTGGGGGTGAAGCAGGAACTCTGGAAGACAGTATCGGAGAGCCACATGGCACCTCCCTCCTTCTGAGTGAGATTTCAGCCTAGTCATCACGGCTGTTCCTTGTGGACTCTGCAGCATCTCCAGCAGCCTGGAGCATGTCTGCCACTGCTCTTGATTAAATAGCCAAAAGAGGATATTCACAACAAGCATTTTCTAGTTTTTGCCTAAAAGCAATAATTTTTTTTTTTATTATTGCTACATCCCTTCCAATTGCTAGTGCTTTTAATGAACTACAATTGTAATGTTGTCCCAGGGTGATGGGGCTCTACAACTGAATAATATCCCTACATCCTATTTCTTTTATTAAAAAACAAGTGGGACACAGACTCATCTCATGAATTTTAATGTGATCAAGATTGCTGCCCACTGGAAAAATGTGTTCTCATTGAGTTGTGAAAAAGCGTGTCTGGCCACATCAAACAAAAGGAAATCAATAGCCTTCAAAGGATTAATGTTCCCAGAGGTTGTGGGGGACAAAGGAAGTAATACTATTTTATCAAAATAGGTGGGGGTTTTTATTTGAAAAAAAAATTCAAAAATATCTCCTTCCCTATATAGGACAAGTTTAGTTAAACATTTTCTTTTTCTTGTCAATGAAGTGTCAAAGTGATTTGACATTTGTTGAGTGAACACTTGGTTTCAGTCTCATTGCACACACTCTGCCAGCTTGCTTAATGACCAGCTAAGAATTTTCCTCAAAGACTTGGCACCTTCCTAAGTGGGAATCAGGCCAGGATATTTATTTAATCTTTATAGACTTAGTTCTTCCTCCCAACCAAGCCCTCTTCCCTCCCACCACCACCAACCAAGTGGCTCTGACATGCTTGGGTTCTCCAGGCCCTTTGTCTCATGCCCCTCCCAAAGGAGAAGTGGATCCCTGCCTCTTCTCTCTGTCCTGCCATCTTAGCATCAAGAAGAGATCCATGCAATTTACCTTGATTAGGATCAAGGTAAAAACAAAACAAAACAAAACAAAACAAAAAACAGCTAAGGTCAAAGTGAATTAGCAAATGCTCCCCATGTGATGCAGACGATACAGGGATACAGAAAACTGAGCAGGCACTTTCTCAGGACACAAAGTGAGGTACTTAAACTGGGTTTATTGATGATCACATCTCACCTCCCAATGGAAACCAACCAGGAACATTACAGTGTGCAGAATCTTAATGTTATATACTAGACAGGTGGGTTGCTTTATTAGCCTTGGCCTGTGACTTTGGATGAGAAGCAAGTCAAAGAGGAGAGGACTAAATGCACTTGCTCAATCACGTATTGGTTAAGCACTGCCATGTGCCAGCTAGATGCTGCCAGATTTTCTAGAAGAATAAAACCAAGTCATGGCCTCTCCAAGGACGGGCTCCTGTGTATAAGACAAGACTTACGTTCATTCCTCTTAACCACTAGATAGTAAGGCACAAATTACTAAAAGTTTTATTGGTCAAGTGACTGAACCCAGGATTAGAGGCAGGAATTCCTTGCAGCCGTTGACATGGTCTTTCTCTTCTCCCTTCCAGAGGAGAGCGCAAATATATCCCCCACTACCACAAATTATGAAGTCGAGTTTCCCACATTTGGGGAAGTCGCAGGGTTCAGCACATCCAAGTGCAATGGGAAAACCTTGTCCTGGGAAAATCACCTTCGTAATTATGGCATCTCGCTGGCCAGGTAAGTATGATGAAGTCTTTCTTTATTAGACATGTTTTTAGCTAACTATTAGCATCAGATTACCCTATTCTCTGACACCCCACAAAAACATTTCCAACTAGCACCCTGCTCATAGAGAAAGGAAATAGTTTGAAAACCCAGTCAGAGATATGCAAACAAGGATGACAAGAGATGCATGGAGTTCTGGGTCCTGCTATGGCAGGTTTTATGGACTGGAATTCCAAAACCGCTCCCAATCCAATCCCCTGCCTTCCTCTACTTTAGAAACTGGAAAGATACTATATTTTATTTTCTAGGCTCAATTGTGGCTGAAAGTGGTTATGCAACACAGCAGTAGCCAATAGATAAAAGAGAAACTGGGCAGAGCTTTCAGGGAAGGTTTTTAAAGGGACAGATTCAGCTAGTACAGTTCCTTATGCCATTGCCCTTCAGCCTTCTTCCTCACTCCTTTCCTTTCCTAAAATGGGTATGATACAAGGGGTTCAGCAGCCCTCGGGAGACCACAAAAATGAAAGCCACTTGCTACGAATAGAGAGGAGGAAGATAAACAGAGCGGGCCCTTGATGACATTTGGAATTACTTTACTTGTCCAGCCTCATCTACTCCCTGAGGTTTTGTTGCATGTGGCAAATAAACCCCTTACTTAAGTAAGCCTGTCAGTTACTTGCAGCTAAGTGCAATCCTCATGGATAAAGGCATTTTTTTGCATGTGGCAAATAAACCCCTTACTTGAGTAAGTCCTGTCAGTTAGGTGTTCTCAGTTAGGTTACTTGCAGCTAAGTGCAATCCTAATGGATACACTTAACTACGAGCAGTGAATTGTGCTAGGTCAGCTCTATTCTTCTACTGACTGGTGTTTGTAATGCTGTGATATTAGACGAAAAGCTGTCTTTTGACAAACGTCCTGAAAATAATGAATTGGAATGATGATTCCAACTTAGTTTGCTCTCAAATTCTAAAATCTCCATTGTTACCATTTCTTAACTTGGTGAGATAGAGTTTGTGATTTTTCTGGGTTTATTCTAAAGCCTCCTTTTCTTCCTAAAACTCCACATCACTTTTGTAAACGATGTTTTTACAATTTCCCCTGGGCCATGTCCATCTCTTCTTTCAATTACAAAGCTTAGGTATAGTTAAAGACTACCTTCTACACAGAACTCTTTCCATGGGCAATAGTTTTCATTCGGAAGTCTTATAATGCACTCCACAAGTTAGTTGAAGGACAACAGCTCCTACTAAAGGCCCATAAATATTTGATGGTCCAATCTTAACTTTTCCTAAAGATGAAACCACTTTGTACAGTATCAAATGGTCCCCGAGGACTCTTCTGTCAGAATTGTTGGCTCTAGCCACTTTACTTATCATTTGTGGCATCCCACCTTCCCTTGAGGAACCCAACATCAATCAATAAGAAGCAATTTGTCAAATGCACACCATGCAGTTTATTTGTAATTATCTTGAAACCACAGTGTCCATATGCTATGCGTGTGGAAATGACTGAGAAAGCACCATGCTTAAGGCTGTAATGTCACCTCAGAGAGAAGGTAGACATTGCCCTGTGCTGCCCCCATCTCTCTAGAAATTACATCATCAAACAGAAAGAGTAATAGCTAACAGATACATGGCACTACCATATGCCAGTTATTATATTTAAATAGAATATCTAATGTAAGGTAGGTATTATTATTATCCTTGTTATACATATGAAGAAACTGAGACACAGAGAAGCACAGATGCTAAATGATAGAGCTGAAATCTGAAAGCAGGCAGACAGTTCCAACATGTAAGTCTATATTTTACTGCCTGTGGTGGACAGATTCTAAGATGGGTCCCCATAATCCTTGCCTCCTGGTGTTCATGTCCTTATGCAACCTGTTCCCCTTGAATGTGAACTGGATCTATGACTCGATTTAACCACAAGAATATGGCAAAGGTGATGGAATGTTGCTCCCAGGACTGTATTACATTTGGAACTGAGAATAGCTCTGGCCAACTACCAGCAAGGAATGGAGGCCGTCAGTCCAACAACCCTCCAGGAACTAAACTCTGCTGATACTACTTGAGAAAATTACTGGAAGAGAGCAGATCAGTAAAGAGACGTATCTCATGTCCTTTAGAAACAACTTGCAACATCTTAAATACTTGCTAAAAGCTTTACTTTTGAGAATTATATGATGATTGTTGCTGTCTTGCAATATTATGTACAATGGGTGAGCATTTGGGATCTAAGAGATAAGAAAAAAAACTAACAACCCCAGGTAAGGGAGAAGCTTAGAAATAAGTAACCCAGACCCAGAAAGGTGTTGGCTGGGGCGAAAGCAAGCATTTGAAAGTAGAATATCATAGTGGAAGTGTGGAGTGTGAACTAGTCTTACTGGGTCAGGCAGGCTGGATGAATGAAGTCAGTGGTTCAGAATGTAGGGAGAAAGTCATTGGCTGGGGGACAGGGAGACAAAGTATGCAACAAAGGAACAAATTGATCAGAATCATTGAATATTAAGCCCCACACACCAGCAGAAGCAAAGGCCTTGATGACTACAAGCTCCCCTTGGCCTCAGCTTAGTCCATGGCGTTCACTTCAGGCCACATCAGGGAACGGTTCTCAAGCAAGGTTAGCTGAGAGTCTGATGGGAAAGAGGAATGAGAACCCCTTACTGGAGAAGAGGTGATAGGACAGAAAGAAAGGGGGCTATTAATATTTTGCCCACTGGCTCTGCTTTATTGTAACTGATTCACATGATGACCTTTCTGGGCAGTCTTCCCCAGAAAACATAGGATAGGAGTGGAAGAACCAATCATAAGATTCCGAGTGCTGGAACAGAACTGGGGGTCACCTCAGCACATCATCGCATTTGACAGACTATGAGAAAACCGAGACCTAGAGAGGTTGGTAACACGCCCAAGCTCACATAGCTAGTTAGTGGCAGTCTCTGCCAGGAAAGCCTTCCTCGATGTCGCCCTTGCCTATTAATCAATGGGGATTTGAGAGCCTGAGCACTCAGCACTCTGCAGACAAGTGACACTGTGTAGTTAAGTGCTAAATTGCCTGGACAGGCTGTAGAGCTGGAGGACTTCAGAAGATAAATGAAAGAGTGCTGGGGTAATTAGAGAAGACTCGTGGAGAAGGTTCAACGCGAGCTGGGCCATGAAGAATGATGAGCAGCCATGTATTTTTCTAAGCAAGTCTACATTTAATCAGAATCTCTAACCTCCTCCTCATTAAGACAAGGACCTTCAGCACTTTAGCTTCCATCCAATCCTCCCCTTTCTCCCCCCACTTCTCACATCCATATGTTTGGCTTTTACAGTATGTACATGGGTTTTAAAATACAGGAAAAAATAGCTTATTATTTCGACAATCAATCCAACGTGCTTTAACAATGGGGCCAGCGTTGCTTCTTCCTGAAGCACGTGTCATTCAGGAGTTCTTTGAGTCAGGGTCTCTGAGAGTTAACGCTCCCAGCCCTGTGTGTCTGCCAGAGTCTATTTCCCCCCTCACTCCTGCATGATGCTTTACCTGGGGAAGGACTCCTAGCCTTTATTCTTAGACCTGAATAGGCTGCCAGAGATCTCATGGCCACTCTTTTGTGGGTAGTGAGTCTTTCCTTGCTGTTTGCCTGTAAGATTTTTCTCTTTGTTCTCTATGTTCGGCAGTTTTATTATAACTATTATATCTTCACTTGGCTTGTTCCTTGCTTCATTCAGATCTCTGCCACCTCTTCAGAAAGACTTTCTTCAACCCTTCTCTAAAACAGCTCCTCTGAAAGTATTGTACTCTGATTTACTTTTCCTTCAAAGCACTTATATACCCATAAACTTACATACGTATATAATGTGTGCATCTATTATGTTACACTTGTGCATTATACATGTACATTACATATGTGCTTCCCCCACTGAATACCCCAAGAACAGTGCCTGGCAGTAAATACCTTAATAAGTAGCTGCTGATAAATCATTGATTATACCTAGATATGGGGTTTGTGGTTGTTAAATATATCCTGCTCAGCACTTGCTATTGAAGCTCTTTCAACCTTAACATCCTCATTCTGGAAACATTTGCTATTTCCTATGTTAAATAGTTTAGTCAGGTTTCTCCAAAGGAACAGAACCAATAGGATATATAAACCTGTATTACAGAGAGAGGGGGGAAGGTTAGTTTCAAGGAATTGGATCATGTAATTGTGGTAGCATAATTAAGTCCAAAATCTGCAGGATAGGTCAGCAGCCCGGAGACCCAGAAAAGACTTGCATCCAAGTCCAAAGGTGCACTGAAGGCAGAATTCCCTCCTCTTTAGGAACCTCCTTCTTTTCTACAAAGGTCTTTAACTGATTGGATGAGGCCCACCCACATTACGGAGGGTACCGTATTTGCCGGCGTATAAGACGATTTTTTGGCCCTGAAAATACCGTATTTGCCGGCGTATAGGACGACTGGGCATATAAGACGACCCCCTAACATTTCCACTCAAAATACAGAGTTTGTTATATACTCGCCGTATAAGACTACCCCCCACTTGGAGGCATATTTTTCAGGGTCAAAAAATCGTCTTATACGCCGGCAAATATGGTGATTTGTTTTACTCAAAAATCTACTGACTTAGATGTTAATCTCATCTAAAATATACCTTCACAAAAACATATAGAATAACATTTCACTGCTGTCTGGGCAGCAGGGCTTAAGTAAGTTGACACATAACCATGACCATCACAGACTCCCACCTTGGTAGAAGTCTTTTTTTGTGCCACTCAGCCTAACTTCTATTTTGCATGGATGCTTCTCTGTGCATCTCAAGCTGCTCACTTCCTCTCGGCTCTCCAGTAGAGTTATTTAATGACCAGTTATCTTGCCTCATGCAGGAATCCCAGTGTCCCACCAGGGGCAGAACAGGCCCTGCAGACTTTCCCAAGCAGCCCTTGACATCCCTCGCCCACCACCATATCTGGTCATGAGCCCTGATGACTTCAAAGCCCCCTCTCATCACCATGAGTTTACATTCAGGCACGGAGGTTTTCCATGTTTGTGAGTGGGGCTGTGTAATTTTAAAAATGTAAAGCAGGATTTCACCTTATACTGTTGGAGGAGAAGGTGTGACAATGCTCACTTTGACATCTGCTTGGGAGAAGATGGGAATCAACTAGGAAAGATGGGAAGACACCCTGGGAAAGTGAAGCTGGGGCACAGATAGAAGCAAGCATGTCGCACGAAGAAGAAGAAAACTAAGAGCCCTTCTTGAATATTCTAATATTTGGGCACTCACTATGTGCTGGGGGGCTGTGCAGGGTGCCAGAGACAGTGATGCACACAACATATGCATTCACATTCTTGCAAGCCTCACAACTAACTCAGCATGAGCTCCTTGGGAAGAGTGGGAAGTGGGGTTTGATAATGCAGAGTCATATTTAAAAGCAACTTGGGTCCAGCCTGTGTTTCTCAGTGGTCGAGCATTGACCTATGAACCAGGATGTCATAGTTAGATTCCTGGTCAGGACACCTGCCTGGGTTGTGGGCTCAATCCCCAGTGTGGGGCATGCAGGAGGCAGGCCATCAATGATTCGCTCTCATCGCTGATGTTTCTATCCCTCTCCTTTCCTTTCTGAAATTAATAAAAATATTTTTAAAATATATTTTATTGATTTTTTTTACAGAGAGGAAGAGAGAGGGATAGAGAGTTAGAAACATCGATGAGAGAGAATCATTGATCAGCTGCCTCTTGCATACCCCCTACTGGGGATGTGCCTGCAACCAAGGTACATGCCCTTGACTGGAATCGAACCCGGGACCTTTCAGTCGGCAGACCAACGCTCTATCCACTGAGCCAAAATGGTTTCGGCAATAAAAATATTTTTTAAAATAAAATAAATAAATAATAAAAAAACACCTTGTGATAAGGGAAGGGTGATAAGGGTTTGACCTGTGTTCCTAAAACAAAAGGCTGCAGTTTTGGGGGGCTGGGGATTCTACACTAGAAGCTATGTTTAAGCAAGCAGATTTGATAGAGGAAGCGTAGCCAAGAGTAGATGATGAAACTCCTGGTTTGCCTTGGACAGTACAGATTTATGTCTCTTGTCCCCGTGTAATTATTTATAGCGCCCTTTTCACTTTCAAAGTGTCCTCTTTGGGTGATAAATCACCAAGTCGCCTAGCTAGAAACCCGAGAGCGTGAGCTTCTTGAGGGTAGGGCGGGTGGTCTCTTTGCCTCTGTGCCTTGAGCACATGGTGCCCAACACATAACAAATATTCCACTGGCTGTCAAAAATATTAATGACTCTAACACAAGAGTCACAAAAAGCAGTTATTAAGGCAACAAGAGATTGAAGGTAATGTAGTTTCTATGAAACCAGAGCTTTAAGAGGAGGCTGTGGGTAACAGAATCTAGTGTTTCGGGGACAACAAGAAGTCTATGAGAAATAAACTGAACACAGGCTTGTTGGAGATATAGCACCCCCAGGTCTGGGGCCAGTGAAGTACAAGCCTGCATGAGATATATTGGGCCTCAAAGTAAGAAAATGCTGAAAGACTAAGTATGCCCACATCAAAAGCACACCGAAGTGGGCTTAATGGGGCTCCCATCGGCCACGTTTGTGCTGATTTGAGCATCAAAAAGAAAAATGATGGCTATGGGTTATAAAGCAGAAGAAAAGAAAAGAAATCCTGAACCCATACTTGTGTTGAACAAAAACTAAGTAGGAAAGGCTGTTTTTACACAGAGAACACTAGTCTATAAACGAGAGAAAGAACAAGAAAATTGCTACTTTGCAGCCATCAGTACAATAATTGGTTGAGGTAAGGGTAATCGATGCAGGCTAAAACCAACGAATGAGGAGTTGTTGGACACAGGCTACTCATTCACATGGTCTCAAAATAATACTAATTGTTAATTACAAATGAAAACAAGATATGTTTACAAGGGAGAAATTTGGCAGACAGCATGGTTACCAAATGAATAATGGGACAAATTTGATATGTACCTCCTGATGTGATGCAAGTGGAAATACACATCACTTATGTAGCATTCTGGCCAAAACAGAAGACAAAACAATATTTAACCTGAATCTACTAATAAACATGAGGAAGCAATCAGAGCATTCCAGAATGAGGGACATTCTATAAGACAACAGGCCTGGACACTTCAAAACTGCCAGCTATCATGCAATTCCACAGAAGATTCTAGATTAACAGAGAGCAGAGAAACAAAACAATGCAAAATGATGCATAAAATGTATTTGGACCCTGGATTTACAAACAACAACAAATCTTTAAATGCTATTTTGGGTGACAAATTAAGCTTTCAATATGGGCTGTTTATTAAATAATGATCTTATTGAATCAATCTTAGATTCCTTGAATTACTTTTTTTAATTTTTATTTTTAGGAAATACATGCTTAACCACGTAAAATGGAGTATTTAGAGTGAAACATTTAGGTGAAATATGATGAATACAACCTTTTTTTCCAAATTGCTCTGCTAAAACACACATGCACACGCACACACACACACACACACACACACACACAAAGAAGGGATCAAAGGTGGTAAAATATTAATAATTTGGTGAAATAAGGTAAAGAATAGATGGGTATTCTTTGCATTATTCTTTCAACTTCCCCATGGATTGGAAACTTTTCAAAATAAAAAAGGAGAGAAATTTTTTAAAAATAGGAAAAGAACAAAAGCCTGCAGGAAAGGTCATATTGTGTCATTGAAGTGGGGCACCTACCAAGCTTTGGGGAGATGGGAGGTAGTTGATTTGCAGTGCTAGAAAGAAATCCATCGCCAGGGGTCGAGGAGGCAATAGAGAGAAAAAAAGCTAAAAGTCAAGAGTACCAATAAAAATAAGGTTGAAGAAATTAGTCAGACACCAAAGGAGAAAACAGGATCAAATGAAAGTTTTTAGCAATACTTTTAAAAACAGGAGAGCTATTGGATGGTTTTAGAGGCACCAAGGGGAAATGAAGAGGCTGATGAGCCAAGTTGAGAACCTCATCCACAGATGTGTGTGTGAGTGTCTCTTGTGGTCCTGAGACACTCTTCTTTTGGGATTAATGGTTGGGAACTTGTTCTCTCTTCCCAACTCCCACCCCTAATATCTGCATTGGAATTTTCTCCATAAATATGGAGAGGTCATTTCTCATTCTTCTACAGTCAGCCCAGTATCTGGCTTCTGCAGATCGCTACAGAAAGTGGAGTAGAGATTACTACAGGGCTTCCCCTAAGGTTCATTTATTAATAACTAGGGGTCCAGGCACAAATTCGTGCACCTTGAAAGGAACTGTGGGCCGCAAAGACTGCAGTAGGCACATGGGCAGGTCTCAGCCCACCCTCCACACACACACACACACACACACGCACACACACACACACACACACACACACACACACACCTCTCCAGCCTCTCCCACCTCAGCCCTCCAGTTTCCTGTCTCCTGGCAGCCCCACTCTCCCCACTGCTACTGCTCCCACATGCTGATGACACTGGCCCCACTCGCATTTGCTGATGGTGCAGAGCGATTGTGGCCAGTACCATCAGTGGGTGTGAGTGTCAGCTGGTGCCCTGATGGCCCCTCAGGAGCAGAGGGAGGTGGAGAAGTCTTCAGGGGCAATCGGGCCCTGCAGCTTTGGCTCACATCTGCTGATGGCACTGAGCAATCAGGACCAGCTCTGGAGGGCCGGCTGTGGGTCTGAGCAGTGGCTCTGGTGCTGGCAGTGGTTGCAAGCAGGGCCATTGCCAGCAGCAGGTGTGAGCCCTGGGCAGGATCATGGTGCACGGGAGCAAAGAATTTTCAGTAACCACCTGAGGCTTGCCCTGATGACAGTGACCAGTGCTCCACCTTGGTCTAGTGCTCCCACTCACCTCCACCATCCCTCCACAGCCGACACCCACCATGTTCCATGCTCTGCTGCCTGCTGCTGCTGCCTGCCATGTTCCCCATGCGCCCCCTGGTGGTCATCACACATAATAGCAACTGGTTTTTCAGTTGTTTGGTTGTTCTGTTATTCCAGCATTTGGTCTATTTGCATATTAACCTTTTATTATACAGAATTCCCTGAGAGGCCACTTCCACAGGAGAGTCAAGAGGGTACCTGACACTGGTTCCCTAAGCCCCTCTTTAGATCACCTAGTCATCTTTCCAAGGCAGCCACAAGTCCCAGGCACATGCCTTCAGCACTTTAATGCCATTTTTTCTGTTCTACAGTAGTGAAGTATGATGGAAAGTAAGAAACATAGGGCGTGAAGGCAGTTTGAAATGGAGGCAAGTACATCTCTGAGGGGAGAATTTGTAGTTGCACACATATCTCTAAGAACTAAAGTCCTATTGTTGTATGTTTTAGAGGCTTCTGGTGACATAACAGATCCTGTGAAAATATTTATCTTGAAAAAATGGCAAAGGTAGGAATAAGAGACTTTTTATTTAAGTATTTAAGAAATCAAGAAACCAAGATGGTGGCATAGGTAAATGCCTAAACTGCAGCCTTGCACAACAATTTCAAAAATACAACTAAAAGACAAAACAGACATCATCCAGAATCACAGGAAAGCTGGCTAACTGGAAATTCTACAACTAGAAGGAAAGAGAAAACCACAAGGAAAATCAGAGGAGCTGTAAAAGCCTAAGGTACGGAGACACGTGCACGTGCGTGCAGAGAGGATGGAGCCAGGGAGGACAGGGCGGCTAAATGCCTTGCTTGTGTTCTCTAGCGAGAAGGAGATAAAAGCTCCGTACTGCGCTGAATTACAGTTCCGACTGCACTGAACCCCAATTCTGGGCAAGACCCGGGGGACCCAGGCTCATACAGGGAGAATCTGGGCTGTAAGGCGGAAACTCGGGGGAGTGGTGAAAGGCAGAGCTCTGGAGCCATGCACGTGAATGAGTGCAGAGGATGGACTGTTGACTGTGCGCTGGATTGTCCTAGTGGGAAGGAAACAGAAGCTCCAGACTGTGCTGAATCCCAGTTCCAGGCAAGAATCTGGGAATCCAGCTTCATTGGGGGAGAGACTAGACCAGCCATGGGTAAACTACGGCCCACGGGCTGAATCCGGCCCGTTCGGCTGTTCTATCCGGCCCACGGAGCAGAAAGAGTGGAGGGTTCTCTTGCTCTCCCCTCCACTCCTTCACCAGCAGCCCAAGATGAGAGTGCCAGCATGGTCAGGTTGCTTTTGTTCTGGCCTTCCGGTCCAGTTTAAGAACCCACTGTGGCCCTCAAGTCAAAAAGTTTGTCCATCTCTGGACTAGACTGTCTGGCAGTGGGCGAAACTCAAGGATGCCTTTCTCTCAAAGGTGCTTGCAGCGATAGGGCAGGGCTGACAGGAAGCCAAAGCTGTAGGCTCCACCCTGAAATTCCACCCCATCCAAGCTGAGCACAGAGGCTTTTGCAATTTTGCAAGTCTAGTCAAATAAGGCTGTCTCCCAGCATAAACAGAGCTGATCCTCAAAGTCAATTGGCCTGGAGGTCAACTCCTCCCAGTGATACCAACAACAACCAAGACTTAACTACAACAAGGCTGTACACACAGTCCACAAAGGGGCACACCAAGGGTGTCTACCTCAGGTAACTGGGGAGGCTGAGCCACAGGCCCATATAAGACACCTAGCAAACAAAGCTACCCTACCAACTCAGGGAAGCAGTGAAAATACAAAGACAAAAAAACAGATCACAAATGAAAGAAATGGAGGAAAACAAACAACTGGAGATAGAGTTCAAAACCACAGTTATAAGGTTATTCAAGAATTTCCTAGAAAAGGCCAATAAATTTAGTGAGACCCTCAAGGATATGGAAAAGAACAAACTAGAAATTAAACATACACTGACTGAAATAAAAAATATTATACAGACACCCAACAGCAAACTAGAGGAACGTAAGAATCAAGTCAAAGATTTGAAATACAAAGAAGCAAAAATCACTCAACTGGAAAAGTTAAAAGAATCCAGAAATTTGAAGATAGTGTAAGGAGTCTCTGGGACAACTTCAAGAGTACCAACATCAGAATTAGCTGGGGTGTCAGAAGAAGAGAGATTGCAAGATACTGAAAACCTATATGAAGAAATAATGACTGAAAACTCCTCCCACCTGGTGAAAGAAATAGACTTACAAGTCCAGGAAGCACATAGAACCCCAAACAAAAGGAATTCAAAGAGGACCACACCAAGACACATCATAATTAAAATGCCAAGAGCAAAAGACAAAGAGAGAATATTAAAAGCAGCAAGAGAAAAACAGTTAATTACTTATAAGGAAGCACCCATAAGATTGTCAGCTGATTTCTCAACATAAACTATACAGGCCAGAAGGGAGTGGCAAGAAATAGTCAAAGTGATGATTAGCAAGAACCTACAACAAAGAGTACTCTACCCAGCCAAGCTGACATTCAGAATTGAAGGTCAGCTAAAGAGCTTCACAGATAAGAAAAAGATAAAGGAGTTCATTACCACCAAACCAGTATTATATGAAATGCTGAAAGGTATTCTTTAAGAAGAGGGAAAAGAAGAAAAAAGTAAAGATAAAAATTATGAACAACACATACATATATATAACAAGTGAATCTAAAAACCAAGGGAATAAAAATCTGATGAAAAGAATAAACTGGTGAATATAATAGAATCAGTGGCATAGAAAGAGAGTGGACTGACAAATCTCAGGGGAAAGGGGTGTGTGGGGTGCAAGAAGAGACTGGACAAAAATTGTACATCTATGGATAAGGACTGTTGTGGGGGGAGGAGGTAAGGGAAGAGGATGGGATGGGAACCAGGTGGAGGGGAGCTATGAGGGAAAAAAAGAGGAACAAGTGTAATAATCTGAACAATAAAGATTTATTTTTAAAAAAAGAAAGAAATCACTTACCAGAGGTGATATATGGAATGATACATGCACATAGTATAAAATGTCAAATAGTACTAATAAGCTTGTGATTTAAAAAAAAAAACACACACACACACACGCACACGCACACACACACACACACACACACACACACACCAAAGCAACACTCCCCTTTCATGTTGTGTATTTGCAGCCAGAGTTCTAAAAAATAGGCTTATACTAATACTTCTTGTTTAATTTTACATATTATCTGTTCATTTCCTTCAACTGAATATAAACATTTAATGATCTCACCATCACCACATACCCTACAAACACACACACCAAATGCACATCTCCTTTTCTCATCTTCTCAATAGTTATATTACAATTTCTGAGTAAATTAATACTCATTGTTTACATTTTTACTTATTGCATTTGTCTCTAGAAAGAAATCTGCTGTTTGTTCTATAGATAACTTTTTGACCTTACTACAATGGATATGCCAAAAATTAGCTTTTTGTTTCAAGACAAATCAAAGAGAACCAGGGCTTGTAATCATCTTTGTCTGATTACCTTTCCTGTTCTTAATCACTACACTCTACCAACAACAAATTTAAGTTGAAAGTCTCTTGCCTTCTACTCACCGATGTAGTTGGAGCTTCCATATAATTCTAAAGGGTATATAGGAAGTTTATTTCAATTCTCTTTTTATAGAGAGTACCATTAGTATGGGGATGAGGATTTATAATAAAAACTAGTCCAAGAAAATACAGAAGTTTTGCAAGTGAGCATTTATGTTCCAAAGCCGTGAAAGTATGGCTATTAGTGTGATTTATCATCCTCATCTGGTCTTAGGAGCCTGGAGAATGTGGAAATGGAATTGCTTTGAGAGGTAAGAGCTCTACTTTGAGCTAGTGCTGGGCTTGGAGTTAGCTCTGCCTCTTCATTCTCAGAAGGGTGATGGCATTCAGAAGGAGCATGAATATGATTGGTATATGAGGCCACTTAATACTTGGGGCGGCGAAGGTATTCAAGGTGCTCAGCAAAATAAGTCTGTATCCCACTGAAGGTCTCTTTAACAAATGAGTTCTGCACGGGGAATGGCATCTTTACAGCAAGGTTCACTTTGAGAGCACGGACAGAGCCTGAGAGAGACATAAAATGCAGCCACAAAAGCCACGACAAGAAGCAGCTGCTTTTCAGTGTGGTTCTAGGGAGCCTTTCCAGAGTCCTCAGGTAGGGGAAAAATTGTGTTTCAACCGAAAACTAGACTTGTTTATAGCACACCCCTCCCTGTGATCTGATTCTGATGGTATGGAAACAATTTTACTATGTGCAACATGTAACAGAGGGCAGTGCAAGATGATTCTTGTCTATTGACATGCAAATGAATTCTTTCAGGTGGAAAGACGCCCCTCCCCACTGTGGAAAACCAATTTCACCTCCATTTGCATTCATCTCAACATCCCTTTTCTTTTTTTATTTTATTCTCTATCTTATTCCTTCCTGGTTATGACATCTGCCTGGTTTTCTCATTATGAGTAAAATAAAATCTTTAGCACGCATTTGTATTTATATCCTTTTGAGGATATATCCTTTTTATATGCTCTTGAATTTATTTTATGATGACGATTTCACCAGGAAGGCCCTGCCTCTGGAACGACCCTTTCCTCCTTGACCCAGCTCTGAACTGGGCTCTGAAGAATATAAGCTTCACCTTAAGGCTCTTGATTCAGGAGCAGGTACTGTTCACCCTCCCCAAGCTCGATGGTCTCCATGCCACACCCACAGGTTGACAAATGATTTCCCTTTGGCTTTCTATCCAAAAGCTGAGGTGTCAATTGTCATAACATTTTAATCAGCTTTATTAAAGTATTAAAGTACAATTCATACGCAATAAAGTGCATCATTTTTAGTGTGCTCTTTGATGGTTTTTTACAAATATGTATAGTTGCCTACCATCTCCACAATGAAGATATACAACATTTCTGTCCCCCAAAAGTTCCTCTTTGAGGTCAGTCCCATTTCCCCCACTGCAGTCCCCAGCAGCCACTGATCTGCTTTCTTCAACCATTAAGTCTGCCTTTTGCAGAACATCATATAAATAAGATCCTACAACATTTAGTCTTTTGTGTCTGGCTTTTCACTTTTGAGATTCATCCATATTGTTTTAGGTATTTGCACTTCATTCATTTTTATTGCTGAGTGATTTTCCATTGTATGGACTGACCATAATGCAATTATCTAATCAACAGTAGATGGACATTTAGATTATTTCCAGTTTGGTATTATTATGAATAATAATGAGTAAGATTACTGGGTCATATAGTAAATGTCTGTCTAAAAGAATTCCAAACTTTTTCAAAGTGGCTATATCATTTTACATTCCCATCAACTTTGCACGAGAGTTCCAGTAGCTCCAAACCTTCACCAACACCTGGCATTGTCAATCTTTTTAATTTCAGCTTTTCTAGTGAGTGTATAGTTATATTTCATTGTATTTTTAACTTACATTTCCTTAATGATCAATAATGTTGGGCATCTTTTCATGTATTTATTTGCCATCTATACATCTTCTAAGGTGAAGTTTCTATTGAGATTTTCTGCCCATTTTTTAATCAGACTATTTTTCTTCATATTATTGAGTTTTAAACATGCTTTATATATTCTGCATACAAGTCCTTTATGAGATTCGTGTTTTGCAAATATCTTCTCCAAGTCTGTGGCCTGAGAAAGCCAGTACATTTTGACAAATGAGAATCCCTGGAGCTGCAAACCAGCATGCCAGGTCTGTTGACAGTCTGCAGAGCAGGCCAGCCAACAGGGGGGAGAAGGGAACCAACAATAGGAAGTTCTAAAAATTTGGCCTCAAAAGAAGCTGCTCTCTGCTTTCACCTCCATCTCTTGATTTCCTTGTGTTTTATTTATTCCAGTTCTTTTCTGTCCTATGTTCCTGCTTCCTGTAGCTATAGAAATGTCTCTCTCTTTCCTGATACATCTTAGCTTTTGTACTTCATGGTGAACCCAAAATATAGTTTCAAAAGCAACAAAACTGTTCACATGGAAATTGTACCTGATTGGTCCCAACTCAACCTCTGGATGTCACACCATTATCTCTGACTCCATCTAGGGACCAGCCTCTGACTTCTTCAGTCTTTTGGAGAGATAAGGAGGAGAAAGTTCCCCTCTAAAGGGAGCACTACGATATCCAGGGTTTAACAAAACCCTAACTCTACAGTAAAGAATTTCTGTTGCAAACACAAAGCAAGGTCCCGTGTCACGTGGAGCTGAGCGTCATGGAGAGACCACAGGAGGGCACATTTACTACAGCTTTCATCACATCTATCTCTTCTCAAATATCAAGAGGCAAGAAAACATGGATGGTTTTCTGGTAGCCCACTATGGATGAGAATGCTAGATGCATAGGCAAAGAAGCACTTAATTTTCAGGCATACAGTTTCACTTAAGGAAGGTGAAGAAGCACCAGAGATCCATGTACAGCATTTTACCCACGATCAACAATAATGGATTGTACACTTAAAAGTCATTAGGAGGACAGATCTCATGTTAAATGGTCTTACCACAATAAAAATTATTCTTTGCTAAAAATAAAAAGGATGCCGAAGCCGGTCTGGCTCAGTGGATAGAGCGTCAGCCTGCAGACTGAAGGGTCCTGAGTTCGATTCTGGACAAGGGCATGTACCTTGGTTGTGGGCACATCCCCAGTAGGGGCGCGTGCAAGAGGCAGCTGATAGATCATTCTCTCTCATCGATGTTTCTAACTCTCTATCCCTCCCTCTCTGTAAAAAATCAATAAAATATATTTTTAAAAATAAAAAAATAAAATAAATAAAAAGGAGATAAGGCACAACACACCTCAGAACCACCTGAGCAGGAAGATTCTTCAGTGCTGAAGCATCATTTCATAGCATTTCAGATGAAGGTTTTCCCTGTCAGACAGGAAACTCATGTTGAATGGGTTCTGCAGATGTCGTTCTGATGGCTGCACTGGGACCCACCCTTATTCAGCCCTAGTCCTCCTTACATGACTGATTAAATCAGCAACTGAAGGACTACCACTTTTTGTGCTAAAGACAATTCTCAAATTTTCAAGAGGGTCATAATTTTCAGCATATTTTCCCCATAGCTCAGATGCCAGTAACCAAATAAATCTTCTATTTCTTTAAATGCATTTCTACTTGTCAGCGCATGTGTTGGGGTTTGAATACGGCCTCCTGGTCATGATAATCCCCTTCTACTCCACTCTGCAGCCTGGCCCACTCCATTATTTCGCCCACACTCCCTGTTAAAAGGGAAGTATTAGGCACAATTATGAGGAATCACTTGAGATTTCCTTTAGCCTCACCCCCTACTTTAGCTATTGCCATGGCAACCAGATGCATGAGGCTTTGCTCAGCTTCCCAGAGACAGAGTCCAAGAATGCCTTGTCCTGAACCTCCTCCCTTACCTCCTGCTTGCAGCCCTGGAGCTTCCCTGACAAGGGGCTGCTCTACACTCAGACGAGCCACCCAGAGTGGACTGGGGGTCAATTTGGCAAGACTGTTGGACAAAGGCACCTGGCTTTGGCTCCTTGGGCAGCAAGTCTCAAGAGGATCTCATGCAATTTCTCAGAAGGTTCCAGCAGGACTAAGCACTAGATGCTTATAGCAGTGACCAGTAATGCATTTTGGCTTTGGCTTTGCCTGCTCTGGTGCCTTGCTCGGGTCCTCACCCCTGCTCCCTGGGATCATGTACACTCCCAACTGAATTACTAACAGATAAGACTCTCTAAGGCTCTTCTTTTGGGGAAATCAAACTAAGACAAAGGATGTTAAATAAGAAAACAAATAATGTTTCTATCGCCGAAACTGGTTTGGCTCAGTGGATAGAGAGATGGTCTGTGGACTGAAAGGTCCCAGGTTCGATTCCGGTCAAGGGCATATACATTGGTTGCGGGCACATCCCCAGCAGGGGGTGAGCAGGAGGCAGCTGGTCAATGTTTCTCTTTCATCGATGTTTCTAGCTCTCTATCCTTCTCCCTTCCTTTCTGTAAAAAATCAATAAAAATATATTTTAAAAAATTAAAATTAAAAATAATGTTTCTATCCTCAGTCCCAGGCAACCACTTGGTATTGAACCCTAATACATCCCACCTTATGCAACTGTTCCCTTCCAGATAGTTCTGCACACTCAGAATTTGCATACGTCAAAACTAATGCTAAGGTATCACCCTGGACTCTAAAGGTGTGAAACCTACAATGCAAAACATTTATGCGCATAATATTTAAAATGGTTTTTCCTGTGGATGTTACTAAAATTATTTACGTGCAGTGGAATAACTCTGGCCTCTTCCTGGGGGGGGGGGGGGGCTAGCATTTTCTTTTTTTTTCTCTAAATCAACTAAGGTTTACAGATGGTCCTTCTCTCTTATTCTCTCCTAATGGCTTTTGGAATAAGACTGAAAGGATATAAAGACAAAGGTATGGGTGCCCGGAAATAACATGAATTGCTGCTGCGAGAAACCCCACCAAAGCCCATAACCCTGAAAGCAAGAAGCCTTCCTCCGGAGAGCTGCTGCCTCTCTGGAGCCTTTGCTTCGTGGCATTTGTCTGTGTTCCGGCTTAATGTGTGTTTGCATGCGTAATGCAACCTTCCCTGGATCTCTGACATGCCATTAGCACCTTCTGGAACAATCTGTATAGGTCAGATTGGCATTAGTCGTGGCTGTGGGACCCGGGAAGCAGCAATCCCTGGAAGTCTAGACTTGAGTCTCCACTTTGCCTGCCTCTGTGATACTAGGAAGGACTGGGAGTTTTTTGTTCCTAGGAGTCTTGTGATATTTATGAATGGCCTTATGAAAAAGTACCCATTAGCCTGTTTATTTTTAATTTTATTTTATTAAGATTTTTTTATTGATTTATTTTTATTGTATTTATTTTCAGAGAAAGAGGAAGTAAGAGGGAGGAAGACAACAACATCCATGTGAGAGTGAAACATCGATCGGCTACCTCCTGCACGTCCCCTGCAAAGGACTGAGTCTGCAACACAGCCATGTGCCCTGACGGGGAATGGAACCGGCAACCTTCCGGTGCGCGGGACGACGCCCAACCAACTGAGCCACACAGTGAAGCCTGTTCATCTCTAACTGTCATTTTAAACATGCCAGCAGAGAAACACAAGATCAAGAACCCCAAAGGTCGAAAGCCTATTTTCCTAGATGGGGTTTCAGAACTGCTTAGAAGCTTAAAGCTACCCAGTCCCAAGGCGTTAATATCCTGCGAAAGCATGGAGGATGCCTGGCCCTGGGGAAACCTCGCCTGGGTTTGAAGCCATTAGGCAAAGGAAACGCACATTAGCCAAATACAGGCAGACTGCTCTAATGCTATAAAAGAGTCCCAATAGGGGTCCTTAAAGCTTTTCTGACTGATCTTTGACTTTAGGGTTATAGCTAAGCAGTCTGCCCTGGAAGCTGATGTGTGGACACGGGCTGACAGCTCACTACAATCCAACAACTTCAGACCTTCAACAAATCTCTTCCACAGGCTGAAACGGGAGTCACAGGGCTTGGGCTCCAAGGGTCTAAATCCTAAATGGATTCGTGGGACCCCGAGTCAGGTCAGAGGCACAGAGATGGAAAGTGAGGAGTAGAAAGGGCTGAACTCCCCTCTGCTGACTGTCATACTGCCATTCCTGATATTATCTAAACATTTCAAACCAAAATGTAAAGAAAAATCAGCGTTCAGTGGAAAGGGTGAGATTCTGGTTATATGCCTGGAAAGGTTGTTACCAAAGAAGACGCCGTGCACTGGCCCTCTGGCTCATCTCTGTGTCTATGGCCTCCTGATATGTTCTATATATTCTTGCCTCACAATCCCTTAACATTCAATGGGCTCTGGGCTCACGAATTTGCTGGCTCTGCTGAGAAAGTGGACCTGGGAACTGGTCCTGAGGTGACCCCAGAAAGCACGCCCTTTCTCTCTCTCTCTCTCTCTCTCTCTCTCTCTCTATGCCAGGGTTAGATAGAGAGGTATCAGCAGTTCCTGAAAACCTCTGCTCCAAGGGACTTCGGACAGGAACAGAAAAATTAAGGGACTTTGGACGCTGTACCCGCAGAAGTCTGGGAAATGACCAGGTCAGGTATTTGCTAAGCTGTTTAATGAGGCTGCCTAAGCAATAAGAAGAGGTTGATGGGGTTTTAGGGTCACTGAGGTTTCCAGAGCGAATTAAAGAAACCAGTGAAGTAAGGGGAGAGTGGACTTAAAAATTAACCTGTGTGTGAATGCACTGTGTTCAGAACAGGAATTAAAAAGCAAACAAGGATTAATTGATCCCCCTCCTCCCCCAGAAGCAGGACTCTGGCATTTCAGGAACAAAATTGATTGGTTGATAATACACTCTGCTAGGTAATTAAACAAGGAGGCGCCGATCAATACTCAGGAGCTGGGATTCAGAAGCCCATTGACAAGCTAACAGAGGGACCCAGAAGAGAACAGAATTGGCGATTGGCTCAAGCAAGATGGGAACTTAAGGTTTCCGAGTTTTAGAAAACAACATGGCGCCTTGCTCTTCGCTCCCCTCTCACTTTAAAACTCCTCCTACTCAGTATTAACCCAATTCAGAATAAGAATCCCCACTCAGAGCATTTCTCCCAGTGGCGGGTGACAGAGGTAAAGGGCCCAATTTGTGATCACATGGTTCATTTATGCAACTGTAATTAAGCTGCCTAAGTTCACATAGTTAAATAAAAATATTACAACCAAGTTACTCATTAGCTACCTTCAACCTGCCTCCCTAAGAGCCAGAGGGCTGGTGAGAGAGCCAATTTTACAAGCGAGCTGGAATGATCCGCCTTGCTATCTGTTGTGGTTTATGCACCGGGGTCCTATGTGTGGCTGAATGGCCAGAGCTGCCCAGAGAAATCTCTTGGCCTGTTAGATTAGCATGGCCACCTGCTACCTACCTAGATGCTTTCCGGCTGGGAAAAGTAAGGGAGAAGAAGACCTTCGGGGCAAAAGGCCTTTGGAGACATAAATGGCTAAAGCAGGAAAACACACACGAGAAGAGAGAGATTCAGAGTATGCGCAAGTAATTTATAACTTGGAGGATTTGTGTTATAAAATTCTAGTCATTCACAGAGACAGAAAGTAGAACAGTAGTTTCCAGGACTTGCAAGAGGGGAATGGGGGAGTTAGTGTTTAATGGGTTCAAAGTTCCCATGTGGGATGATGCAAACGTTCCGGAGGTGCACAGTGGTGATGGTTGCACAACTCATATGTGAATGTACTTAATGCCACTACACTGTACACTTAAAAATGGTTAAAATGGTCAGTTTTAAGTTATGTATATTTAGCCATAATAAAAAAAAATACTAGAGACAGTGATGACAATATAATTTCCTGTAAAAATCACAGAAAGATACAGACTACTACTAAGGTTTCTCCACGTTTTAAAGACACATTGCTGAGGAGCACCAAAAAGATCAAGACTTTAAGGTATTTGACATGTGCCTGTATTCATTCGAACTCAAGCCATTTATGTGAAACATTTCCCAAAAACTGTCAGCCCAGGTTCCCGTGTCCTCGGCCTGCTGTGTGTGCCGCTATCTCTGTGCGCTGCACCTTCCCATATCCAGGCAGAGTCGTCACTGAAGAGCCAGGGTTTCTTCTTGGCTTCCAACCCCTGTCCCTTCTGCTCTTCTTAGCCAATCACCATTCTCTTTTCTCTCCTGATTTCAGGAAAGGATCTAACACACTCATTCCCACTGAGGCATAAGGACCTAAGAAGACGTATACAGCCCACCTAGGGATATTTGCATTTCATCTAGAAGCAGAAGCCAAGACCATACATATTCTGACCCACGTGCCCTTTTGGCCACAACCCCAAGCCAAGTTAAGTTGCTCATTGGGCACGGAAATGTCTCCTAGGCACCTTCTAAATTTGTCAAGGCCAATTTAGAAGCACAGGCTGAGGCCAAATGGAAAAGTTTGGGAGCATTCGTGGAGAACAGAGCTAGCCCAGGCCTGAAGGCAATTTTGTTACTAATGTGATGAGTGGCTCCAACCAAACGAGACCACATGGAAATTGGCAAAGATCACAAGGGACGTTCTATCTTCACTCAAGCCTGTAGCCCGTCCTAGAACAAAGGAGCAAAGTTTCCTTAAACATAAACACAGCTGATTCTCTGGAGGGAAAGACAGTCTCTCTTTCATATCTGCAAAACCAGAACCAGCAGGGGCCAGGCCCAAGAATCTGTATTTTTCCAAAGCTCCCCAGGAGAGTCAATGGTCTAAATTAAAATGATGACAAATAAAAAAACCAAGGTAGAGTACTTTGTGTCCTATGGTGTTGTGAACGTCAACAATAAAGCATGTGATATTTAGCTTATTTATTTACTTTACTTTTTTTTAAAAAAAAAAAAAAAACAGCAGTCAGATGCTGAGATAGAAGTCTGTGCTCAACAAGGCAGCTCTAAATGACCACAAAGGACCTGTTGTTTCACACTCAGAGAGTCACCAACTTGTCAGAAGTGACAAGTCCAACAAAAATATGTTCTATGGCTTTGGTTTCCCTTTTATTTCCTTTGATGCATAGAAAACCCTTTTACCAAGCTAGGTTATAGGGCAGAAGGCTCCTATTGTTTCTGACATGGAGGAGGGGAAGGTTGGGGGCCTAAGACAGAAGGCCCCAAACAGAAAGGTGTCTGCATCCTGCAGAGTGAGTTCGAGGGACTCCTTGGGATTCTGTACAGAATTACCCTCAGTTTAGGGAAGAGGCTGACTCTGGATGGACAGAGAAGCTGTGCCTGCTTCTCTCAAGGGCAAAGTCCACGCCAGCACTGTGTTAGCCTGCTCAGACTGCTCTAACAGAACTCCACAGACCAAGTGGCTTATAAACAACAGAATCTATTTCTCACAGTTCTAGAAGTCTGTGATTAGGAGGCCGGCATGGTCGGCTGAGAGCCTTCTTCCACGTTGCAGACTTCTCAGATCCTCACCTGATGAAAGGGTCATGATTGCTCTCCAGACTCTATTATAAAGCCACTAATCCCATTCATGAGAGATCCATCCTCATGAGCTAATCACCTCCCAAAGGCCCCCAATTCCTAATATCATCACCTTTGGGAGTTAGGATTCAACATATGAAGGGAGGGCGGGCATAAAATTCAGGCCATAGCAGCACCTAATTTGTTCTCCATCTGAGAGCAGCTACACAATGTCATTAACTGTCTGCTCCCTCCCTCCGCTCCTCTTTCCTGTTACCTCAACCCTGTTTGCTTTCTCTCCCAACCTCCCATTCCTCCCAGTGATCCAGCCTCAAAACCTTTGATGAGCGAGGAAGGATGAAAAAAGAAATTGTCTCGGGGTCTGAAAACCCAAGTCTGAATCCCAACATTATAACTTCTTATGTGACTTTGATATTCTGTGCTTCAGTTTCTAACTGCCCAGGCCACCCTCTGGGCTACTGGGAGAATCAAATGAGCTATATGAGATGTACTTTGTGTATCTCTATGTACATATGGTCTTGTTTTTTGGATACCCTTTGCTTGCTACCACATCTCATCAGTCACCAAATCTTGCTGACTCTGATCTTCATTGGGCCTCTCCCATACATTTTTGCTTTTCCACTTTTATTGCTATCACTGTCCTCCTAAAACTACTTGTTTAAGTTGACCTGAACCCATGGTTGCTCACTGGGACAGTTCTAGGTTTTGAGCCTTATGGCAGCCTTCAGTGGTTAGAGGGATTAATGACCATAAGTCTCCTCTCCCACAACCTTTCGGCCAGGTGGCTTGTTACAATAAAAGCAAGTCTCAGACCAAATTCTGACACACAGAAATACTTATCAGCCAGCAGGAACAAACATCAGACCACCTGGTTTGTATGCTCAGCAAAGTCCCAGCTCTCCATCCTTTTACTCGAAACAGATGTCACAAGAAGCTAGCAGCAAGATTCAGTTAATTGGTCAGATGATAGAATTCTCTTTAAGCAGATGGACATGGGAGCTAGTGGAATTCTAAGACCTGGAGGCCATTCCAAAGGATATGAGCTGCTTATACCTTGCCATTGCAAATATAAAAATGCCTGCACAACTTGTCTAACCAGTCCAACAAACAACACCGATTCCACAGATGAAAAAAGAAAATCAAACACCCAGTATGCTAATTAAGACATCTTCTGATGTTCCCTGGAAATAATTTCACCAAAGTGTTAGTGTCAGCCTCTGGAAATAATTTCACCAAAGTGTCAGCCTCTGGAACATATATATTCCTAAATAACCCCTATATAACCCAATAATTGAAGAATATTAGAAAACATCAAATATTAAATAACTATGCCTAGGGTAGCAATTAAATGCACTCATATGTCCATCATCATCACTTGTTTAAACAGAGTTCTTTAAAAAAAAAAAACATTATAAATAGCCTTGGCTGGGGAGTTCAGTGGGTTAGAGCATTGTCCCCAAATGCCAAGGTTGTGGGTTCGATCCCTAGTCAGGACACTACAAGAAGCAACCACTGAGTGCATAAATAAGTGGAACAACAAATCAATTTATCTCCCTTTTTATCTCTCTAAAAATATCAATTAAAAAAGTTTTGCCTTCACATTCCACGAGCATTAATACATTCCTCTCTTTCCTCGGACTACAGGCCTGAGGAAAGAGAAGGAATATAACAACCTTTACATGAACTGTAACAACCCTTTATGATGAACTGTAACAACCCTTTATTTTAAATGATGCAATATCACCTTCCTATTCATTTATTCAGCAAACACTTGAACCCCTAACACAATAAAAAATTATGCAAGCCCAAAGGGGAGGGACTAAGTCAAACAGTGCTCTGATTTCCGGGAGCTCTCAGTCTGATGGAGAGGCCGATGATGGAACTGACTATGATAAAACAAAGCAGCAAGTCCAAGAAGAGAGATGTGCATGGGTCACAATGGAAGCACAAAGGAGATGTTGACTAGAGGGAAAGTGTCTGAGGACTGGACTGGGCTTTAGAGAAAGAGTGGAGGATTATTCTGTGCATTCTAAGTGAAGAAGACCAAAAAAAAATCTAATAATAATAGTTAAATGCCATGAAACTCCTACTCTGTTAAACTCCAGGCAGTTTTCTAGGTACATCACAACATAATTTCATTTGCACGTTAATAATAACACTCAGAGATAGACACTATTATCTCCATTGTACAGATGAAAAACTAGACTTAGAGCATTTAAATCCCTAGCCCCAGATCAAGAAGTGGCAGAGCTGGGATTTGAATCAAGGGCTTTCTGGCTCATAAGGCATTGCACTGTAGACTCTATTCAGGAACTACATACAAGCAACTGAGTGCACCTCACACTCAAGTTCATGATGGAAGGGTGCAATCAAGTTGCAGGGGTAAGTCAGTTAGGACATAGGTTCATGGTTCCTTTTCTCCTGGAGAATGTTACCAACCGATTCAGTTACACTCCTCTCTTTCTCCTACAGGGTTAAACACACAGTAGGGGCTCAACAGAATAAAGTGACTGAATTTAGAGAGAAAGAATTTCCAGAATAGATTGCTGCACCAACCACTGGGTAGTGAGTCATTCCTTCTTTACAAAATGAGCTGTTAAAAAAAAATAGGGCTTCCAACATGCCCAAAATCAACAGAGATTTGAGTGTCTTTTTGTACTAAAATAAGCAATAGGGATGCAGCCGGGAATAGAACAGACAAGGTCCCTTCTGTTAGACAGCTTAAAACAACTGTCTCCTAATTTAACCTCACTGGTTCCTGAAAAATGCCAGGGAAATTCCAACCAACAGCCACAGCAGCTCTGACAGTGGGCATCCCCAGATGCAGGCCCACCTGACCATCACCAGTCACTCTACCCCTATCATCGTTGCTAGATCTCCAACCCCAAGGGGCCCTTATCTGGGCCACCAAGACCCTGTCCAGGGGACATCCTAGACAAAATGGCCCAGCTGGACAGCACCTGCTGACTTGACACTGCCACCCCGAGCACTGGATGCTTTGGCCCAAGAGCTCAGCCTTGGGTGAGGCAGTAGGATTTTCCCCCCTAAGAAGAATGCACCACTATTCATACTCCTCTCTGCAGGAATGCCTGGGATGCCAGAAAGGGACTGGAGGAAAGGATTCAAAACAGAGCATTTTGATGAGGAGTCTAGTTGTCAGGTCTCACTTTCTTTCTTGCTCCGAACCACAAACTTGCTGAGTGTGGAGGCTAGAAACATCCCCTGGGGCTGAATCTGGGAAGCAAGGCGTCTGGAGGGAGTTATCTTTCTTCCCAGCAGTGTGGTGGACCTGGTGAGGAGAGAATCATGAACCAAGAGCTCGGAGAGAAAACAGGACAAAGGCCACTTGAGTGGGGCCCTGTGTGGTGTGTCATAAGATCGCACTGACCCAGCTCTCAGGTTTCTGTAGGAAGTGGCCTCTCCCCTAGGCCCACCCTGTGGGATTAGCTGGCTGAGCTGGCTGAGGCTCAGTCCTCCCATCAGGCTCCCCTCCGAGGCCCCTCTCATTTGCAGGCTGTGTCCCACCTCTCACCACCCTTATAGATGGTGACCTTGTCCCCTCGTGCCCCACACCCTCTCCCCACTGTCCCTGCCAGAGGCTGCTGAGGTCAGGGCATCTCCCAGCCTCAGCCCTGAGATCAAGGCTTCTTCTCCTCCCTGGGCCCTGCTCTGTGTAGCCTGGGCGAGGATGGCTTGATCCTGAGACTTTGCTTAGACCAGACACATTGCTGAGTTTGGAACACGCCCCTGGAGCCTCTCTGCACTCAGAGCTGCTAGGGCATTCATGACCCTCCCTGCTGCATCCCACCTCCCACCCTTCTTCCAGACTGTGGGTTCTCTAGAAAAACTTGCTGTAAAAGGGTCAGACAGTCAATATTTTGGGCTTTGTTGGCCTCACACAATGTCACAAAACTATTCTTTACTGTTTGAGGGATTTTTTAATCCTTGAAAAACATATAAACCATTCTGAGCAGGGCCACAGGCCAGATTTAACCTATAGTTAGCAGGCACCTTTGTGATAGTCCTTTCTCAAGTGCAGCACAAGGATAATCTGCTCAGGGGGTTTCCTGACATTCAAACAAGCCGCTCCCAGGTGGTGGCCTTCCTGGGTTATAACAATGCTGTCATCCAACAAGCAAACATCTATGATTGTAATTAACTAAGAGAAATACTTAACCAAGATGGAGGGGGACTTTCCACCCAACTTTTCATACATATACATACACTGAGTTGCCAGATTATTATGATCTCTGAATGCATAATAATCTGGCCACTCAGTATATATAAGAGGCCCAGTGCATAAATTCGTCCATGGGTGGGGTCCGGCCAGCCTGGCCAAGGGGAGCGGACATGGGTGGTTGGCCAGACTGCCTGCTGGTCGAACTCCTGGTCGAGGGGACAAGTTGCATATTAGCCTATTATTATACAGGATATACACTGAGTAGCCAGATTATTATGCATTCAGAGGTCATAATAATATGGCTACTCAGAGCATATTTTTTCATTGATTTCAGATATAAAGGGGGAAAGAGAAAGAGAGACATCAATGATGAGAGAGAATCATTGATTGGCTGCCTCCTGCATGCCCCTTGCTGGGGGTAGAGCCCACAATATGGGCATGTTCCTTGACCAGAAACTAACCATAACCTTCTGGTTCATAGGTCAACACTCAACCACTGAGGCATGTTGGGCAGGACCAACTCTTCTTTATGAAAATAGAATTCTTTATCAAAATAGACAAGCTTGATAATTTTAAAAATAATGGTATTTAAGAACAACCAGCACAGAAATCATGGTTACCAACTGGCTACAAGGGGCCACATGCATTTTCTGCATTGGTCCCTGCAATTGCCACACGCCACCATTGACACAATACAATCTAGGGGTGGGTGGGCTGAGGTTGCTGTGTCATTGGGACTGAAATAAAATTGGCTGAATGCCTCTATCTTAAATTCTGTGGGAAGGCTATGATTCTATCAAGTTCTGGCAAATTCCCAAGGCACTTCTGGTTCCACCTTCCCACTATGTCCTCACCCAGCTCTTCTCTTTTCCCTGTCAGCTGTGGCCCAATACCTGGAACATGGCCTTTTCCTGTGATTTCCTTCCCAATATATTCATCCAGTAGTTTTTGTGTTGAAGTTGACTGCACGGAAGGTTTGAGACAATGGAGAGACCTGGTCTTAAAGCAGCACAAAGTCAAAATTACCAGGATCCATAAAATCAAGCATGAGCCACCCCATCAAATATCAGGGTTTCCCACATTTCTCCAGAGCCTCTTCCCTCTCAGGACCCTCTTATTCCTCTCTGCCTCATCATCTCCTGGAATCACCTTCCTCCAAACACAGCACCGCTCTTAGCCCTACTTTGGCCTCGTCTTGTCTATCCATGAGTATCTCTGGCAGTGAAGATATCACTCCATATCTCTGAACTGGTTTACCCTTTGAAATTCCAGTCTTTCCCTTCTTTTCTCCAGCCATGGCCAATGACATGGAGAGATCTAGAGCATATTTTTGTCTTTGATATAAATGATAATCTCTGCTTTAAAAAGCAGAAGTGACTACAGGCAATTTTCAGCTTATTGCTATAAGTTTTCCTCTCTGTTCAGCCTACACCTCCACTTTTTTTTAATTAAAAAAATTTTTATTGATTATGGTATCACATAATTGTCCTTATCCCCCCATTCCCATTCCAACCCCCCCACACACACACACATATGCCCCCCACACACACACACACATATGCCCCCCCCCCCCCCCCCCGCTGTCCATGGCCACTGGCTAGGCCCATGTGCATGCACACAAGTCCTCTGGTTGATCTTTTCCCCCCACCCCCACCCTCCCCCACCCTCTCTCTGAGGTTTGAGAGTCTGATTGCTGCTTCTCTTTCTCTGGGTCTATTTTTGTTCACCAGTCCATGCTGTTCATTATTTCCTCTAGATGTGTGAGATCATGTGATCCAAGAAATACCCTTGTAAGAACCTAAACTGCGACAAGCCTCAATGGTTATGCTGAGAGGCAAATGAATCAGTCCGTAGTGAATTCCTTTCTGGGCCAACAGTTCTTTTGAGTCCCAATTTCAATGTCAAATAGTTCCTTATGTGTACATGTCAGCCATGATATTTCAGATCTGGTTATACACCTCCACTTTACAATGAGGAAGTGGAGGCTGACCCTCAGGAACATAGGGCAGCTCTGCAGTTGAAATCTAGGCCTGCCTCACTCTGGTCTCCTGCACCAGATTCCCAAACCTGCATGCTCCTGAGAATCGCCAGGAGGGCTTGTTTTAGAATGCTGCCCTCCTGGAATCACCTTCCTCCCAAACTCAACGTGAGGATGTGGGGCCCCATCCTCATGGAACCTGAGTCAGTAGGTTAAGGGTGGACCTGAGGATATGCATTTCTAACGAGCTTTCGGGTGATGCTGATTCATGGACCACATTTTGAAAACCTATGCAGTAGACCATCCATATTTTTAAATCACAGTCTGTGTCAGGGAATGTGGGTAATTAGCAAATGTTGGTAAGTTCTTCCTTAAATGGCGCGCTCATTATTTCTAAAAAAGAATCCCATCGCCAGTCTTGTGGTGTGGTGGCCTCTGTTACTTCACACCAGTGTACTGTCACACCAGAGGTTGGAAAACTCTCACCCATTCCAGCCCAATGCTTGTTTTTGTATGACCTGTGAGCTAAAAAGGGTTTCTACATTCTTAAATGGTTGGGGGAGGGGTAGAGAATATTATTTGTGATACATGAAAATCATATAAAACTCTAACTTCACTGCCTATCAGTGAAGTTTTATGGGGACATAGTCACACCCATTCATTGACGTATTGTCTGTGGTTGCTTTTCTGCTACTACAGAGTCGTCGAGACAGGGACCCTGTGACCCACCAAGTTTAAATTATTTAGTTTCATCTGGTGTTCCCTTACAGAAAAGTTTGCTTATCTCTGATCTATGCTCTCCCCCCCCCCCTACACTATGATTTCCCTAGTAGGATAAATATAATACTCTGGGGGTTTGTACAGTCCTATGGCTCTATGTTTTTCTATTTCACTTCCCCCCTTTACCGGAGCTGCTTGGTTGTCCTCTAGCCACAGTGGACATCGTTATTGACCTCAGAATGTCTCTAGTAAGTGGTAGGGTACACTGACCTACACCTTCCTCTCTCAGAAGTTGCCCTGCCTATACTCAAATTTGGGATGCAGATCTTTCAATTTCCCTGTTCTTGTACAAACCGAAACTGAATACCACCATTCCTTTGGCAACTACCTTTACCATAGAGCCTGAAGTCAGAAACAATTTCTTCAAAAGCAGTATCTCTTCCAGTATAAAAAAAAAGTGTAACCTGTAAATGTGAATACACGTACATACACATATAACCAAGGTTTCCAAATGGACACCTACAGTGCCTTTCAGACAGTTCATGCCTCTTCATCTACAGCAGAGCTTAACAGAATTTCAAAGCAGAATAACAAAACGTCTCAGAAGCTTAGAACAGCTGCAGGAAATGCTCACAGTTCATGCTCTTCTAGTTCCTACTCGAGAAAGCATGTCCACCAATATGTCTCCTCTCTCAAGAATATGCTGGGTACCATTTAGAAGTCGGAGAGCTTCCTTGGCTTTCTGGGCAGATTATCTCATAGTCTGTCTCTAGGGCCCCTAACAACCAGTGCAAAGGCACAGACTTTTTGCAAAACCCCAACAATAACCAGTCTTTATTTTCTGAATAGAAGACAAATTTCTTTGTCTGAGCAATAATTTTCTAGCGTCTATCTTACATTCAGAGAATCTCCATGGTTTTGGCACCAGAGAAAGCAAGAACCATCTGTCCCTCTGTGCTTCTTGGCTTGAATTCCTGGGACCATTGTTACTCTCTTTCGGGAGGCCTAATGCACAGGCATTCCCCAGCTAAAGAGAAGAATAGCAGGCAGGTAATAAGTTGGAGCTGTAATGGGAGGAAATGAGTGAGCATGCAAAGCCCTCCCTTTGACTAACCGACCACATCTGTACTACCGCAGCAGCACCGGGATATGTGGAAGGTTGGGATGTAGGAAGTCTGGTAATTGTTTTATGGTGGGGAATTGCAGTGTTTATCTAAAGATTACTCTATCATGTGCTTTCTTAACGGATGGTTGCTGGCTCACTTGGAAGTGCTATGGGCTAAATTTAAAGGGGCAACTGTTTTCCCAGGAGGAGAAGATGAGAAGAAATTTCTATGAGAAAAGACAGCTTTGGGATGAATGCTTTGGTGAAGCTAGATCCTCAGGGCAGGTGTCTACAAACAATTGGCTTAGTAGCTTGGTAATAATTAACCACTAACAAAAATACTGCTACAGAAAACTGCTACATGTGAGCAGTAGAGTTTTTATCTATTTTCTTTGAATCCTCTGAACCCACCATATTTCTTCACAGCCAGGGTCCCAGCATGGCAGAGATGACGCATCTCCTTCCAGTAGCCCTTGGAGTTCTCAGAAAACAACGAGGACTTGTTTATTATTTTCTTTGATGCAGTCTGTCTGTCTGTGTGCTCTGCCCATGCGGCCAGGGTTGATCCCGGAGTGGACTTGCGGCGTGGCCACAAGCAAAAAGAACAAGTGCCCCCATCTGCTACAACCCTGGGGTGCCAAAGGACCCTCTTAATTCAAGCCCTAGGAATCAAGCACTATTATGAGATGCCATCCCACCACCTGGTGCAACGACTTCCTCAATCGAAGAGAAATTGGCAAAGAGAAAACTCATTCTCTGAGGGCACAGTTCTGAACCACACACCTACTAATTCAATGCTTCTTTGCTTTGATGATCCAGTGGCTAATTTTACTTGGGAGATCTTATCGTGTGCATTTCCTTCCTCCCTGCTCATTGACGGTCCATGTCAAACAATTGTCCCTCTGGAGTCCTCATCCCCGTGGGAGACTGACCGTAACTGTAGTAATTGTTCAGACTGGTAAACAGGTCAAAAGAGCAGAGAATGGCACCGTGTCTCTATGGAGCATCCAGACTGTACTAGGCTGGCCCTTTATGAGCATGACATCATTGAGTCATCAGTGCACACACACCCAAGCCCAGGCACACACGTTCAAGGACACCCAGGAATGAAGATGGAGGATACAAAATTCTAGTTTCCTTTGGGGTAAATAAAAATGATGCTCTTCAACGAAACCGGTTTGGCTCAGTGGATAGAGCGTTGGCCTTCGGACTGAAGGGTCCCGGGTTCGATTCCGGTCAAGGGCATGCACATTGGTTGCAGGCACATCCCCGGTAGGGGGTGTGCAAGAGGCAGCTGGTCGATGTTTCTCTCTCATCGAAGTTTCTAGCTCTCTATTCTCTCCCTTCCTCTCTGTAAAATATCAATAAAATATATATTTTTAAATCAATAAAATATATATATATATATTTAAAAATGATGCACCTTTCCAAAATTTACTGTAAAAGCAACTATCAGGCTGTCTCCATTCTCAGAAAGGTTATAATGAAGCAAGAAGTACTTGGGAGGAAGAACAAGTATTTTTCAGGCATTCACAGAAAGAATCTCCTTAAGCAGTGTTTTGCATATGTAGGAATTGGGAGCTGCCGATCAAACCGGTTCGTTATTCTGACAATGATGATCTCTGTCACTTGCTGACAGCAGCTTTAAAAGCAGGAAGCGATGGCAAATTGTAAACCATAAAATGAAAGAAACCAGTCACCCTAAGTGCTCACGATGTCCTCTGCACCACTCTAAGCTCTTCTCCTTACTGACCCATTTAACCTTCACAAACCTTATGAGTTAAGTATCACTAATAGTCCCATTTTATAGATGAGAAAACTGAGGCCCAGAGAGGCTTAGCCAGCTTCTACAAAGCATTTATTCCAAAGGTCATAAGGCTGGTGAGCGGCATAGATAGGATTCAAACCCAGTCTGGCTGCAGGGTCCATACTCTTAATAATTACACTATTTTGCTCTTCTACATTACCGCCTAAGCAATTACACCACAAAAATTAATTAATTAATTAATTAATTAATTAAAGCTCTCAACAAGCCTAATCAAACAAGAAAAGGCAGCTTCTGTCTTACTCATCTTCCCAGGTCATGACGAAGAAAACCTAGAGGGACTGGTAGCAGCATCAGGTGGCATGTGAGACTTTTGCCGAATTGTAACAAGATATATTGTTTAAACTCAGCATACAATTATCTTTGCAGGGTTCTAGTCAATTAATTACACCAGGAGGCACTAGACTGAGATGGCACAAATGCTTTACACCTACATAAGTAAGCCAAAATCTAAGCCTGTAAATGCTTCAAGGTTAAGAAATCAAAACCTAAGGACAACCAATCACAGGAGATGAGGCTTTGAGCCACAGCCGATCAAGTAAGTTCCTTTGTGTGTCTGCATCTTCTCCCTCTATCTCTCCCTTGGCTCCAGTGAGTGAACATCTCCTCACGACTCCCAATGTGGTACTGCCTGTTTCAAACAAATTTTTAAATGTTTAATATGCCTGCCTGCCGAAACCGGTTTGGCTCAGTGGATAGAGAGTCAGCCTGAGGACTGAAGGGTCCTGGGTTCGATTCTGGTCAAGGGCATGTACCAAAGGCAGCTGATCGATGATTCTCTCTCATTGATGTTTCTAACTCTCAATCCCTCTCCTTTCCTCTCTGTAAAAAATCAATAAAATATATTTTTAAAAATAAATAAATAAATGTTTAATATGCCTGAGTTTACCTTTTAACTGTTGTAAATATAACTAGGCAATGGTTCATATTTTAGTTGGAAATGACCAGAGGCAAAGCAACTGTTAAAAGTAACCTGCGTTTGATGCAATCTGTCTGTGTGCTCTGCCCATGCAGCCAGGGTTGATCCTGGAGTGGACTTGCGGCGTGGCCACAAGCAAAAAGAACAAATGCCCCCATCTGCTATAACCCTGGGGTGCCAAAGGACCCTCTTGGCTCAAGCCCTAGACAGTGCCACCCACAACATTTCCTTGGCTTCCCTTCTTCTTTTCAAAATGAAGCAGAGAACTACAGCTGTCGAAATAGCCCCTTCCACTACTGCCACTGCCCCCAATATCTCAGACACTGGAAGCTTTTATATCATCTGCAGGACAACGTTGTCTAACATCTGAGGACCACCCACAGCAAAAACCCCTGGGATGCTGGCTAAAACACAAACACCCCCACGCCACATCCCAGGCCTCCGGAAGTGGAACCCCTGGAGCGAGCCTCTGAAACTTGAGTGAAGGGCCCACAGACGTAGAGAACCTCTGCTTAAAAGCCTAGATCCAAATAAGGCCCGAGTAACAGAACTAGAGTAACCCATTAACAGTGGTGGGAACTGAGTGGACCCGAGAGTGGGGAGGCCTGAGAGAGAAAAGGATCACCTAGGTTTGAGGTCCTGGTAACCCCAACCCTGGTAACCCCAACCCTCAACGAGAGAATGGTGGTCCCTAAGGGGTTTGGGGACATCTTCCTAAAGCCTCAGCAGGTTCCTCCTGGCACCAGTTATTTGGTTATTTTGTATTTTCTTATGACGGCATCAAGGAGTGTTCCCCTTACTTCCTCTGCTCCCCCTCCCCCCATTCTCCCTCTGCTAGGAGGGGCCCTGTAGTAGCAAGCGGGGCATGGAGGCCAAGGGAACTGGATGTCCCATTGGTGAGTGACAGGATCACACATTCATGACAATTCCTTGCTGAACTCCTTCCAGATGGGTCCACAGGGCTAGACTGAGGGGCGTGGGTGGTGGTGAGGAAGCAGGCTAGGTGGGATTTGAGAGTGACAGGGCTCTCAGAGAGGGCAGAAGGAAGGGGACGAAGATCTTTGGGACACCGACATGATGCCCTGCAGTCTACCAGGGCAGGAGATCAGCCAGAGCCATAGGGCAGAAGCCCTTATAAGAACCAAGGCAGACTAGGAGCAGCATTGGGCAAGAAGCTTGTTAACCGGGGGCAGGACGCATGAAACGGGATGAGCACAGCCTGGCCCTGGCTCTGTCCTGCTTCCCAGGTCCCCTGCCACTTCTGCACAATTGCTCGGGCCTCACAGTTAACCTAGAACCTGTAGAAGGTGCATCTGCTCTCTACAGAAAGCTATCAAAGGCGTCCGGGTGTGCTCTGCTCGTTTATAAGGAAGCTGTACACTCCCCAAGTGCCCGGTTTCCATAGCCTGGTGTCACTTTCCACGGCTGCCATACCAGAGCACCACACGCTGGGTGGCTTAAAATAACAGCAGTCACTGTCTCACAGTTCCGGAGGCCAGATGTTGCAAATCAAGGTGGCAGCAAGGTTGATTCCTTCTGGAAGGCCCTGAGGGAGGGAGGGTCTGTTCCTTGCTTCTCTGCCAGCTTCTGGTGGCGGCTGGCAATCTGTGGCATCCCTGCCTTGTAAGTGCCTCACTCTCATCTCTGCCTCCAACTTCAGATCCTGGCTTCCCTGTGTCTGCGTGTGTCTGTGTCTGGCCTGGGTCCTCTTCTTACAACGACACCAGTCACACAGGGTCAAGGGCCCACCCTAAGCCAATATAACCCCATTTTAACTTGATAACATCCACAGAGACCCTGGTTTCAAACAAGGTCATATTCAAAGGCACTGAAGGTTAGGACCTGGACACATCTTTTTAAGGGACATTTAACCCCCAAGGTCTGGGTAACTAAGCGACGGGTGCACAGTGACTGCTGTCCACCGACTCAGTGACCTGTTGCCATATCATTTCCCCCCATGAACGGCTGCTTTCTTGCTTAGAAAGGAAGGAGTTCACTTAGTCTCTTTAATCCAAGCCTCAAGGTTATGACTCTGTTTTCTCCTGCGATGTTCCCTCTGTGCTCTCCTCCAATTACAGACGAGGAGCTGGTGCCCCAGACTGCCCTCCCTTCCTCTGGTCAGCTTGTGGGTCTTCTGGCTGCAAGGATTCTGTCTGGTACCCCAGCTCCCACCCTCGGTCTCCGTGTGCACACAGACCCCTCAGCTCCCTCCTGGCCTGGCGGCTACTGAGCAGTTAACTCCACTCACGCCTTCCATCCATCAGGTTCCTGCCCCAGCCAGCCTGTCTCCGGCTCCTTTGATTTATTTCTGGTTCCCATTCTCTTGTCTCACCTGTCTCCCCACAAACACCTCTGTTTACATAAAACACACAGAGTTTGGCATCTTGTCTATAGACAAATGGTCGCCAGGCCGAGGGGGTGGCGGAGTGGGCTCCTGGCTGAGACGGGAGGACCAGCTTTTCCCAGGCTGCGCTGCTGTCAGCTGCTGTGTCTGACCCTATCCTTGTGCCTCAGAAGTGGGACTCGATGGGAGTAATTGTCTCCAAAGAAGCGAACAAGCGGGAGCGGGGAATGTTAGATACACACTGCTGACCTGGTGTTCACCCACTGCAAAGAGCAGGCTCAACTTCCCCAAATCTGTGGCTCCTGGGACTGCAAGGATGAGGTGCAGGCTTGCTTCTGAAATTGAGTGCATTGAAATAAAAGCTACTTGGAGAGGTCCCCACCCTAGCTAAGGTGTTCCCGAATTCTAGGGATCAAACTCTAGGCTGCAGGGGCTCTGAGGAAGCAGTTTCCTGCATGGGAAGCAGAGCACCGGCCACACACTTTGATGCTCAACTTCAACGTGAGAGGGAATTCTGTGAGCTGCTGTGTACACCGCCCCCCGACGGCACTGTGTCATGGAAACGGGCACCGGCGGGATTTCTGGGCAGAGTCGCTGTTTCCCTTCTTACCTGGGCACAAGGTCCGCAAAAAATGAAAGTCCCCCCAATCCCTGACAAGCAAGGTGAGAGTCGGGGAGGGGAGGTGGCAGGTTCCAACCACTTTTCCAGCCAATCTATCTGTGGAAAGAGGAAACCTTGGTCTTATTCTGGGCCCTTAAATGCATGATGTCATTTTAGCCTCCTAACTTCTTCTTTTAAAAAAAAATATATTTTATTGATTTTTTTTTTATAGAGAGAGGAAGAGAGAGGGATAGAGAGTTAGAAACATTTATCAGCTGCCTCTTGCACACCCCCTACTGGGGATGTGCCCACAACCAAGGCACATGCCCTTGACCAGAATCGAACCCGGGACCTTTCAGTCCGCAGGCCGATGCTCTATCCACTGAGCCAAACCAGTTTCGGCTAGCCTCATAACTTCTACAGCCATCATCTATACTATTTGTTTGTGTTGTTAATCCTCACCTGAGGGCATATTTTTCCATTGATACGCCCCCCCCTCCTGAGAAACATCAATGTGAGAGACACATCATTGATTGGCTGCCTCCCATAGGAGGTCCGACCAGAGCCAGGGATCAAGCTTGCAACCCAGGTACTTGTCTTTGACTGGAATCAAACCAAGACCCTTCAGTCTGCAGGCCAACACTCCAACCACTGAGCCAAACCAGCTAGGGCATCATCATTAATTTTTTTTTGTTTCTGTTTTAGCTGAGGGGAGAGAGGGTGAACCACTTTCCCAGAGACACTCAGCTAAAGAGAAAGCGAAGATTTGAATCCAACTCCAGCCTGTGCTTTTCCCGATGTGCCTTGCCTCTGTGTGGGGTGAGGGGAAGGACAGCAGTACAGTCATCTTGAAGGGGTGACCAGTTTCATTGAATGACTATTTCGTGTTAGGAAGAGAGTGTGTTTGGTAGGAAGAAAAGGAGCAAAAGGAAGAGAAAGAGGAAGGACTTCAGGACCAGGAGGAGGGCTCTTCTTTGCCAGTTAAGGGGGGAAGGATGGGGGAGAGACAGGGGAGCAGAGATCTTTTCCCATTTAGAATGGTTCGCTAAGAGCCTCACATTGGAAACATCCCACCGCCTCAGACTGGCCGCTTCTCTAATAGGCGTAAGCCAGTGAGGTTTCTCTGGCCGCCTTGTTGAGTCCTGGCCAAGTTAACCAAGAAAAGCTCAGATATTGCTGATTCAATGTCCGTGTCTGTCTCCCTCTCACCACCTGCCTTTGCTACCCCAGGTGAAATGTCCTGAAGAAAAGAGGGAGATTAATGACATAGAAAAAGAAAGAGGGTATATCCTAGGCAAATTTTAGCATGAAAAGGTTGAGGAAAAGTTACATTTCGCTTTGTATTTCTCTGCGATCAGTGATTCTTGGCTGTTGTTACAGAACCTGAGAACCCAGAGAGGACACCTCTTGTTGCCGTCTCCTACATGAGATGCTAGAAGAACCAGGCAGATATTATTAGGTCGACTTCAGAGGTGAGGAAACTGAGTCAGGGAGAGCAAACACCAGACCTGTCTGAGCTTAGTGGAGACAAGGAGACAGAGAGTTGAAAAACAGCCTCAGAGAAAGGCTGAAACTGTCTTCCAGCTAAGGTGTATTATTCTGCCTAGGATAACAAAAATCAGAATTTAAAGTGTATTCCCTTACTTACCCGGAATGGTAAGGGCGGAGGGGGGTTCAAGAACTCTTTCCTCTTGCATTTTATGACTCTGGTTTTGCTTGTAGAAGTAAGTGGCACTATAAATCCCAAATAGCTCCCTACCTGCAGTTCCTCCCCACTGAGACTTGAAGTGATTACTAGATATGGTTTAAGGCTCTGCAGCATGATAGGAATCTCAGAGTTTGCTTTCTGCTCAGGTTTTCCAGGAAGAGAGGGTAATTTAAGTGGTATTTTATTATCTCGAAAGAAATGGCAGTAAATACATTCTGTTACCGAGAACTGACACTTAACTAATTTTCTGTTACCAGAGATCTTTCTCCTGGAATCAGAGTAAAACTCTCAAGTTCAAATACGTTGCCTAGATTAGATGACTTTGCATTAAACTGCCACTCTTTAAGACCACCTGCAGTTGGAAATATCATTCCTTTGAACAATGGGTAGAGATTGAGAAGAAATGAAATTCGGCCCCTTATCTGCCTCAATTCCAATGTGGCCCTACTCATGCTAGCCCAAGGAGGGCTGAGTGGGAAAACTTGGTTGACAGTCTGCATGTTGTCTTTTGTGTGGGGGCGAGGAAGGGGATAATATTGGTTTATAACATCATGTAAGTTTCGGGTATACAGCTTAATAACTCAACATCTGCATACACTACAGTATGCTCACCACCAAAAATGTAGTTTCCATCTGTCATAATGTATTTGACGCCCTTACCCATTTTGCCCTCCCTCCACCCTTTCCCTATGGTAACCATCAATCCATATTTAGTAGTGTGTTTTTGTTTTGTTTGTTTCTTTGTCTTACATTCAACATATGAGTGAAATCATACAATTTTTGTCTTTTTTCCATCTGATTTATTTCACTTAGCATAATGACCTCAAGTTCCATTGATGTTACAGCAAATGGCATGCTGTCATCATTTTTATGGCTGAATAGTATTCCATTCTATATACACCACATCTTCTTTATCCACTCATTAGTCGATGGACATATAAATTGTTTCCATATACTGGCTATCCTATATAATAAAAGGCTATACGCAAATCAACCAAATGGCAGAATGACCAGTTGCTACAATGCACACTTGACCACCAGGGGGCAGATGCTTACCACAGGAGCTGCCTCCTGGTGGTCAGTGTGCTCTCACAGGAGGAGTGCCACTGAGCCATAAGCGGGGCTCACAGCTGGCGAGTGCAGCAGCAGTAGCGTGAGCCTCTCCTGCTGCCATGACAGTGCTAAGGATGTCCAACTTATGGCTTAGGCCTGGAAGGAGCAGACCTAAGCCATCAGTCAGACATCCCCCAAGGGCTCCCAGACTGAGAAAGGGCACAGGCTGGGCTGAGGGGCCCACCCCCCAAGTGCACAAATTTCGTGCACCAGGCCTCTAGCTGTAAATAATACTGCAATGAACATAGAGGTGCCTATATATTTTCAACTAGTGTTTTCATATTCTTTGTATAAATGCCCAGACATGGAGTGACTGTACCATATGGAAGTTCTATTCTTAGTGTTTGGAGGAACCTCCATTCTCTTTTCCATAGTGCCTTTACCAATTTACAATCCCACCAACAGTGTACACAGGTTCCCTTTTTTCCGCATTCTCTCCAACATTCAAGTTGTTTTTTTTGAAGAGAATAATACCTGCTTCAGGCCCCAAATTATTGAGAAGTACACATTAAGCCAAAATCACATTATAGCTGTCTGAATTACAGTGATTGACAGCTGAGAAATCTCATTATGCATTTCTGCAGGATTGCAGTAAAGCTTTGATTAGTATTTAGATGCTTACATTTCAGACGCAGCATTTTTCTTTATTCTTAAAGAATATTTGATAATGCTGAGCCCAGCTTTGAAGCTCTATAATGTGTTGAGGATGAGGCCAGTGCCATAAAAAACTAAGGTGTATTTTGTTTTATTTCTCCTTAATTTTATATTGTCTAGGTCAACTCTGGTTTTTCTTCTCTTGGACAAAGAAGGAGCAGAACAGAAGTTATTCAGCCTGCAGTTCATTCCAGGATATAACAGATTTGCTCTTGACCTCTGAAAAAACATTCCCAAATTCTTACATAATAGGAATAAATGGCAAAGCAGGCAGTTTTGAAATAAATAAACTATATTTATTTGTAACCAAGAAAGATCAAATGTAAATATTTGGTTAAATAAAATTCCATAGTTATAAGAAAATTAGCATGTGGTCAATAAGGATACTTTCACAAAATCTTGTCTTGATGTTGCAAGCCATTGGTAACTAATGGTAAAAAATGAGATTCCCCCCACCCCACCCCCCCAAAAAAAAAACACTAGTCCTGTAGCAGAACATATGGTGCTGTCATATTGTAGGGCCATGAGCTCCACTCATTGGAATAGGTTTTGGAAATAACTGTGTTGGTTATTAAGCTACTAGAGGCCCAGTGTATGAAATTCATGCCAGGGGCTCAGCCCTCACAGCAGCAGTGGCTTGCCTTGGCCCTTGCAGCCCAGGCTTTGTCTGGAAGTCCATCCAGAAGGTCGTTCGGCTGTCTGGTCTAATTGGCATATTACACTTTTATTATTATAGATTGCTTCGCTGATCCAAATCCACTATCCTAAATTCTGCTTTGTGATTCTGATGCTGCAAACCCCGTTCATCTTTTTTTCTTCTCTTTTAAAATATCCTTTAACTAATAGTTTTATTTTACTAATATATATTTCAAATTTTAAAAATACTTTGAAATCCATTAATTAGAGTGCTTCATTCACATAAAAATTCTTCCAGCCCTGATAGGTTTGGCTCAGTGGATGGAACATCGGCCTGCAGACTGAAGGGTCCCAGGTTCAATTCCGGTCAAGGGCATGTACTTTGGTGGGCACATCCCCTGTACGGGGTATGCAGGAGGCAGCTGATAGATGTTTCTCTCCCATCCATGTTTCTAACACTATATCCCTCTCCCATCCTCTCTAAAATATCAATAAAATCTATTTTTTTTTAAATTCTTCCAAATGGGCATTTTATGGAAATGGAATGTTTAGTGAAGCCTTTAGGGTCAAGGACTGCTCTGGATTAGGCTCCCATCAGAGATAAGGAGCACAAAGTACATGTAGATGCAGCAGCTCTGAAAAAATGCCTGCTCATTCTACTAATCTCATGGTAGATAGACCCATACAATCTCCAAGGCTATATTCAACTATTTATTCCCTGCAATACCCACATATTGTTTCAATATTTGTGAACACCCCCCCAAAAAAATTTGCATATGTTGAAATCCTAACCCCAAAAAGGATGGTGCCCTCATGAATAAGATTAGCTCCCTTGTAAAAAAGGTTCCAGAGAGACTTCTGGACCCTTCCACCATGTGAGGAGAGAGAGACAAGATGCCAGCTATGAGTCAGATAGAAGGCTCTCCGAAAGAAATCACCAGAACACAATCACATTGGCAACTTGATCTTGGACTTCCAGCTTTCAGAACTGTGAAAAATAAATTTCTATTGTTTATAAGCCACCCAGTCCGTGGTATTTTGTTAAAGTAGCCTGAATGAACTCAGACACAAGGTAACCTGTTCTGAGTTAGGAAGAAATAACTCCTGGGAAATGTGGAAGCCTGCAGGGCCCTGAGGAATCCCTTTAAAGGTTTTGAACGATGGGGCATGACTGCTCGAGTTCCCATCAAAAAAGCCCCAACCAAAGCTCTCTGCCTCAATCCATCTCCAAATCCTCAAACTGAAGTTATTCATTCCCAGGTTAGCAATTTTTAATATACTGACATTTATGATGGACAATTCCTGAGACTTTCTCTTGAAGTTCCAATATCCATGAATACTTTTGATAACTGGCAGGCATTTTCATGTAAAACACATAAAGAAACAGAGTCACATTGAGATCCACATGCTTGGCAAGCTACTCTAAACAGGAGAGACCATCCCCACACCCCAGTCTCTAAGGTAAGAGATTCAGATCATGTCTCAGCAATTTAAATTTCTAAGTCATGGCTCTTCCAGGTCCTTCATTAATGGTACCCAAGAATAGTCTAGCAAATAGTCAATGCCAAGAAAGTTAAATCTTCAAATACCAAGGGTCTGGTCTGTGTATTGACTTTGGTTGGTGTATTTCAGTGTTTCCCAAACTTTTGACATATGTGTACTCCTTCTATAATTTTTGTAACGTTGAGTACCCCTCATCAAAAAAAATGGATGTATTTTAATAACAATCAAAATATACTTATTTTTTCTTTTTTTGGTACATACACAAAATAATAATAAACGAAAAATAAAATTATTCATAATAAAATATAAATAAAAGTTATATTATAAATAATATTTATTTGCACACCAGACCATCTCATGCCTCACAAGACTGTCTTGACTTGACTCATGAGAACGTAGAATTAGGTGCAGCTAAGCACGGTGCAGTGCATATCCCCACCAAACTCTGGTGCAACACATACCCCCACCAAATTCTTTCCATACCCCTGGGGGTATGCGTACCACACTTTGGGAAACACTGTCTATTTGATTAAAACATAGTAACTAAAGTTCATATAAAGTGAGAATACAGCATAATGTATTGGAAATAGAATAAAATTTGGAGAGTAGGTCCTTAGGCACAGCATTTGGCTTTCCTGAGTTTCAGTTTCTTCATCAATAAAATGGTACTGATAATGAAATCTACTTCCCCGTGATGTTTGAGAATAATGCAACACTTCACACCAAAACACTCTACCAAGGAACATTTTCTTATCTCAGAAAGCACTTTAGAACTCTTGATAGCACCCATAGCTAAAATAGTTTCTGGCATATAATGAGCGTTCAAGAAATGTTTGTTGACTAAGTGACTGAGTAAATGAATGCATTTCCTGTTTTATTAAGTATCCCGACAGCATCTCTGTACTATGAAAGAATTTACTAGTATATAGCTCTTAAAGGAACCCATGTCAGGGAGAAGCAACCTAGAAATTGAAAGGATCTGGACCATTTTAAGTCTTAGGCTGTATTCTAATTCATTTAAATGTGATCTTTTTCCCGAAAAGCTTTAAGAACTTCCAGGAATTATGCCATTAATCACGAATCCTTCTGATCAGTGTTTCCCAAAGTGTGGTACGCGTACCCCCAGGAATACGGGAAGAGTTAGGTGGGGGTACACAATGCACCGGAGTTTGGTGGGGATATGCACTGCACCGTGCTTAGCTGCGCCTAATTCTACGTTCTCATGAGTCAAGTCAAGACAGTCTTGTGAGGCGTGAGGTGGTCCGATGTGCAAATAAATGTTATTTATAATATAACTTTTATTTATATTTTATTATGAATAATTTTATTTTTTGTTTATTATAATTTTGTGTATGTACCAAAAAATAAAAAATAAATATATTTGATTGTTATTAAAATGCATCCTTTTTTTTTTACAAGGGGTACTCAGCATTATGAAAATTATAGAAGGGGTACACATATGTCAAAATTTTGGGAAACACTGCTTCTGATAATAATGAGTGCAAGAAAAAGGCATGCCAGATACAGCAGCTGTATGATACTGACAACTGAAGACACTGAGGCAGCTTATCCTGATCAGCTACCCTGGGCTATGGGACTTCTGGTACTCAGAGATTGGCTGCTTCCAGCACTCAGGCATAAAGAATGGTTATAAGTAACCAAAGTGCATTTCTGCTGGCAGGCCATTTTCTAAGTCTTTCTTTCCTCTTCCCAACAGGAGAAAAGAAATTGGTGTTCTCCATGGACTCCTGGTATGAACGCCTGGCCATGGAATCTGTTCGGTAAACACAGTTGCAGGTTCTGGCTTTTCTGTAAAACATGCTCAAGATGTAGATAAAATAGAGCATGAAGATTATGTGACCAAAACTACTGATTCTCTTATTAAGATCCATGGCCTGAGCTCTGTGTCTAAAGAAAGCAAGACCCCACAGCTTAGAACTTGCAGGGGAAAACAAAAAGCTGTGCTTGTTGCTGACTCCACCACCATACTCCCCAGCTGTTTCACTGCCACTCACAAACCCATTACAAGCCAGATGCATTTCCCGAGTGCTATCAGTGAAAATGCCCAGGAAGCCGAAACCGGTTTGGCTCAGTAGTAGAGCCTCAGTCTGCGGACTGAAAGGTCCCGGGTTTGATTCCGGTCAAGGGCATGTACATTGGTTGCGGGTACATCCCCGGTGGGGGTTGTGCAAGAGGCAGCTGGTTGATGTTTCTCTCTCATCGACGTTTCTAGCTCTCTATCTCTCTCCCTTCCTCTCTGTAAAATATCAATTATATATATATAGCACCCATAGCTAAAATAGTTTCTGGCATATAATGAGCGTTCAAGAAATGTTTGTTGACTAAGTGACTGAGTAAATGAATGCATTTCCTGTTTTATTAAGTATCCCGACAGCATCTCTGTACTATGAAAGAATTTACTAGTATATAGCTCTTAAAGGAACCCATGTCAGGGAGAAGCAACCTAGAAATTGAAAGGATCTGGACCATTTTAAGTCTTAGGCTGTATTATATATATATATATATATATATATTTTTTTTTTAATGCCCAGGAATACAAAGATGGTTTTTATGTTGCTTAAAGCTCTGGGCATTACACTTAAATCTTAGGCCCAGCTATAAACAAAACTCAAGCTATTTATATGTGGTATTATTCCTTCTGCCTCTTCTTACTAAAACACCAACAATGGCAACCCTGAAATCTCCATAGGAGCACCTCTTCTGAGGATACAAAGGGCTGTCTAATTCTCTCAGAGGATTCCAAGAGGGGCGGAAGTTAGGCAGCAGTCTCGGTATATAGAAAGGTGACCAGTCCCTTTGGAAACAAGATTCAGAGGTATGCTTGGGACAGGGCCATAAAAAACATAAAATTATGTTTATGAATTAATATGAAACACATCTTAGTCCATTTTAGCTGCTATAACAAAAATGCCATAGACTGAGTGTCTGAAATCCAAGACTAAGGAACCAGCAAGCACGGTGAGCGTCTGGTGAGAGCCCGCTTCCTGGTCTGCAGATGTCCATCTTCTTGCTGTGTCCTAACATGAATGAAAGAGTGAAAGAGCTCTCTGGGGTCTCCTGTATAAGGGCATTAATCCCACTCATGAAGGCTCTACCCTCATGACCTAAGCACACCCAAAGGCCCAACCTCCAAAGACTAGGATTTCAACATACACATTTTGGGGAGACACAATCATTCAGTCCATAGCAACCACCTTTCCGGGACTCCCCCCTTGATAACCAATTCCCTTGGGCTTTCTCTAGACCTGGATGCTTTCTTTCACCCCTTCTTAGGCAGAGCAGTGAGTGGAATCTGGGAAGTGCCTGGAAAACGCAAATGTGCCATTTGCTAACTGTGGGAAAGTAAGGAAGTTTCTTCATGCCGAAACCGGTTTGGCTCAGTGGTAGAGCATCAGCCTGCGGACTAAAGGGTCCCAGGTTCGATTCCGGTCAAGGGCATGTACATTGGTTTCGGGCACATCCCCAGTTGTGGGTGTGCAAGAGGCAGCTGGTTGATGTTTCTCTCTTGTCAATGTTTCTAGCTCTATCTCTCTCCCTTCCTCTCCGTAAAATATCAATAAAATATATTTGGGAAAAAAAAGAAGTTTCTTCATCTTCTTGAACTTCATTCTCTCACCTGAAAGTAGGATAATAATAACTGCCTGGGAATTCAGTGGAGCTTAAGTGTCCAAAGAAGTCACTATCATAGTTTGTGGCACTCAGGCACTCAATTAAAAAAAAAACAACTATTGGATATGTGCTATATATTCTAGCAACATCCTACTGCTATGGGGCTGACAGCTGTCAGAATCTGTAACAGACTTGAGATGAGTAGGAAGAAGGGTGGCCCAGAAGTGTTAAAAAATAGGGATCCTTGCAGTGGAGGATACATCACCTAAATACCCATACAGCACCACAGTCATCACTCGGCAAGTATTAGTCTCTCTTCTTCAATTACGGCAAATGATTCTTGTCAACTCTGACTTTTTAGGGTCACAGGGTGTGATTCAACGGAGCAAAAGACTCATAGGCACACAAAAAGCCTGTCTCTCCTGTGATAATTCGGACCAAAATCTGGCCAGTTTCATCTAGGACAGACAAATAAAAGAAATATACAAAAGAAACCTCTCTCACCTACAAGCTCATCACTTATTTAAATGACATCAATGGTCTGTTTAGAAGCACCGGGGAAGCATTGGGGAAGCAGAGAGAGGATCTGATGAGATGGTGGGAGAATGCTTCTGTGGGAAGCTTGGTACGGCAGGAAATAGTGGGCCCTGGAGACCAGAGACACAGGTTCCCCTGTTTTTGTTGGTTATACGACTGAGGGCGAGTTCTAACCTCGCCTCCGTTTATCAGTTTCTATGTCTATAGAATGGGGCGTTAATGTATACTTTTCAAGGTTGTAGAAAAAAAATAAATAAAATGAGGCCCATCGAACCCCTGACAAAAATTTATTTTTCCTCCTCTTGAGTTCTTCTAATGGTATAATAGAGGTTTATGCCATGTTATTAATCATTAGCTTATGCCATGCATGCTAATGTAGGTTGACAATAATAGATGTCTTTTCCTTAGGGACAATTCATATCATCATGTAGTAAGTAATTTGTCTAAGAGAATTAAAGGGATTACATTGCTGGTCACATGGCAGCGCTCAGTAAGTGTTTGGGGAAACTGGTCGGTTTGCCTCAAAGCAGTCAGATCTTCCATCTTATTAATTCTATGTGGCATCCCTAAAATAAACTGTAGAGCCTCAATATTTATAAGACACATCTTGTTCAGTGGTCCCCACTTGGAGTTTTTCAACTCTTCGATTTTCAAAGGGATCCATAGAGGAGAGAATTTGGGAAGCATGATGTCATCTGTTCCTTCCTTTTATGTGTTCTTCCCTCACTGGGCAGGACGGTGAGTAGAATAACCGGATAGTGACTCAGGGTCCCAGATCTGCCATTTTTTATCTGTGCAACTGTGACATGCATCATCTCCTCAAACTGATTATTATTCTGCTCTTCTTCAAACTTACTGAATTGAAACAAAAGGGCTGAATCTATTACTCCAGGGATAATTGTAGTGGTTTCTGCTTCTGATTGTATTCAGTCTGGCAAAACCATTTTTAAGTGTAGGTTAAAAAGTCAGTGAATACAGGTCTTTGAAGTGTACCCTCCAGCCCAACTCACAAAGGAATGTGTCCTTACTAGGGGCCCAGTACATGAATTCACGCACCTTGAAAGGAACTGTGGGCCGCAAGGCTGCGGTGAGCACGGGGGCAGGTCTTGGCCCATCCTCCATGCCCCTGCCCTTCCCGCCACAGCCCCTAGTTCTCTGTCTGCTGGCAGCCCAGCTCCCTCTGCCACAGCCCCCACACACTGATGGCACCATCCCCACTCACACCTACTGATAGTGTGGAGCGATTGGTGCTAGTGCCAGCAATGGGTACAAGTGGGGCCATCTCTGTCAGCACATGCGAGCAGTGGCTGCTGCACTGATTGCTCCTCCAGACCAGGGGGAGGTGGAGAAGCCCTCAGGGGTGATTGGGGATGACAGCCACCACTCGCACCTGCTGACTGCACCAATCTATCGGGATAGGTGTCAGGCTCTGGCAGTGGGTGCAAGTGCCCAGCGGGACTTCAGCGCATTGGAGCAAAGAATTTTCAGTAACCACCAGAGGCTCACCCTGATGATAACAACCGGCATCCCACCTTGGTCTGGCACTCACACTTATCTGCTCTACCATCCTGCTGCAGCCTACACCTGCCATGTTCCGTGCATCCCCCCCATCTCCCCGCCCCGCCCCATGGTCAGTGCACATCTTAGCAACTGGTTGTTGGGTTGTTCCACCATTTGGTCTATTTGCATCTTAGGGTTTTATATAGATAGATTCTCACTAGCTTGCCCAGGCTTCTAAAATCCCCTGCACAAGGTCTGAAGAGATGATGCATGTGCTTAGTTCCACAGAGAGATTCATTCTCCAAAGTTAAGTTTTTGTTTTAAGAAAACATTTTGTTTTTTAAAAAATGGCAGATGTCCATCTGCCATCCTCTCACCCAATGTCAACAGTCAGTCTCTTGGCTTACGAGTTTCCATAGCTAAGCAACAAAGGTCTTCCTTCAAGTCTTTGAGGGCAGTGGGCACTTTGCCCACCTTTCTCTCTACCCATTATAACCACTATTATCAGCACCTCTCCACTCTGCCCAGTGACTCCAACTTCCTATCCAGAAATCCCTCCCTACCTTTCTGTGTGTTTCCATAACACCTGTTTGTTTTCTAACCATACTCAATTAATATTCAACAAAACAAGTGCTAATTATGACTGTGCACGCCCCATTACACTATAAGCCTCATGGGACCAGGGAGACATCAGTCTTATTTCTCCAGGGCCTGCCACGATCCCACTTAGCATTTAAAGTACCGTAGCTACACCCATCAATTTCCATTGTGAAAGTATCTCCCAACCAAATTGCGTATATAAACAAAAATGTATTTTGTTGTTTGTATTAACCAATGACACAAATAAATATATACTAACCTCCCATCAGAACAAATCAGGTTCCTTTGGTTATAAGATATAGAAACTGATTAGGGCTATGTGTTGGCAAGGTATTTAGTAGATCAGATACGGGAGAGCTAAGTCTAGGAGCTTAGATCTGGGGGAGGGGAGGAGGTCTTAGAGCTTAGATAACTACTTACAATCTTATGGGGATGCTGCCTCTGGAAACTATAGGTACCAAGTATTTTCAGTCATTTTCTCATTCTGTTCAAACTTTAAATTCCAGGATAGCTTGGGACATGATGCCAGCCCTGAGCTAAGGCAAGACAGGACACCTTGAGTAACAATCTCACCAATCATCTTGAGTAACAGTCCACAAAGCTATATTAAATGGGGGAGAAATAATTTCCCACAAGGAAAATGAATACTATTACTAAAATAGGTACTGGACGATGATAGATAGCAAAAGTATTCTTACTTTAATAAAATATGGAGTGTTATCACACTCAGTCAATTAAGTAATAAGAAACAAATAAAGTTAACATTTAAGTTAGCCTTAGTAAACTTATGATGGATAATTTTCTTAAAACAAAAACTTACTTTAATGCACTTTAAATTAAGCCTTGAAAAAGAGTAACTCAATAGGATGTAAACAGAACACAACTCTATTCCTTCCCTTTGCTGTTTGAGCTATTTCTGTTCTGCACCGTCTTGAATAAATTCCTGGCTAGCTCCCATATCTGTGTCAGGAATCCTTTGATTAGAAAAAAATTCTCCGTTCACTTTTAGAACCAAGCACAGCCTCCATTCAGTAGCTAAAACCCTCTCATGTATAATAATAAAACTATGAACTTCATTAAAAATTCCTGCCTGCACAAATTAGCTTTGCTCCTGGCTGGGAACCTACAGGGAAGAGGGTTGGCCCCACTGACTCTTACCAGTTCCCCTGCCTTTTCCTTCCTCTACCTTTCCTGGGCAGCCTACATTTCTGAATCCTTCTTGGCTGAAGCTTGAAGGTGGGACTGGGAGCCAAGGGACTAGGGAGAAAGAGAAACTCTGGAAAAGCTCACTTGGCTGCTATGGCCAAGGTCTGCTCAAGTGTTCCGTGAATATGGGTGAGTCTCTTGCTAATTTTCTCTCATGGGCACCTCTTACAAAACACCCACCTGCACGTCTCTTGACTGAAAAGGCAAAGGCTCCCCTCCAACTATCTTCCTAGGACATTCCTATCAGCTTCTGCATTCAAAAGAGCACCTCCAACCCCTTCCTGGTAGATGCCATCTTGGGTAAGCGGTCCCCGGAGTGGCCTATATTTAGTCTAAAGCAGGGGTGGGGTTGTCGAAACCGGTTTGGCTCAGTGGATAGAGCGTCGGTCTGCAGACTGAAAGGTCCCGGGTTCCATTCCGGTTAGGGGCATGTACATTGGTTGCGGGCACATCCCCAGGGCGGGGTGTGCAAGAGGCAGCTGGTCAATGTTTCTCTCTCATCCACATTTCTAGCTCTCTATCTCTCTCCCTTCCTCTCTGTAAAATATCAATAAAATATATTTTAAATAAATAAATAAATAAAGCAAGGGTGGGCAAACTTTTTGACTCGAGGGCCACAATGGGTTCTTAAACTGGACCAGAGGTCCGGAACAAAAGCAACCTGACAATGTTGGCACTCTCATCTTGGGCTGCTGGTGAAGGAGCGGAGGGGAGAGCAAGAGAACACTCCGCTCTATCGGCTCCATGGGTGGGATAGAACAGCTGAATGGGCCGGATCCGGTAGTTTGCCCACGGCTGGTCTAAAGGGTAGCTCTGCATTACCATGAGCGGAAGCCCAGCCTTCTCCCCACAGTGCCACCTCCGTGAAGGGAAATGCCATAGCACAACTGTCTTCAACCTCAGTGTCTTTTTACACAGGACCATAGAGACCTCGCTTGCAAATCCTACAAAGGTGATCCAGCATTCCACTTCAGAACATGAAGTTACTTGTCATCTATTCTTTTGCTTTGAGTCTCTGAAATAGTCTCATTTTCAAATTTGATGTATAAACATCTAGTATATTTTTTGAATGTTGATCATGTATTAGGCACTGCTAGTCACTTGGAATCCAAAGATGAATTATGTAAACCTTCTGCTCTCTGAAAGGTCTTAAGATGCATTCTGAGGTAGGAAGAAGTACATATAAAACAAAATACATGGTAACCAAACCTTCTTAATAAGTATGATCTAAAAACAAAAAACAAAACAAAAAAACCCAATGGGTCCTTCCCAATCCTTTTCAAATTAGGGGCTGGTTCCTCAAAAGATTAAACATAGAATCACCATATGATCTAGAACTTTCACTCCTAAGTATACACAAACAACTTGACAGCTTAAACTCAAACAGATGACCTGTGAAAACCAATGTTCACAGCAGCATTATTCACAAGAGCCAAAGAGAAGAAAAAACAAACAAATGTCCATCAATAGATGAATGGATAAACAAAATATCACACACACACACACACACACACACACACACACCCTGGAATATTATTCATCATAAAAATAAATAAAATTCTGGCACATGCTACAACATAAATGAACCTTGAAGGTATTATGTTCAGTGAAATAAGCCAGACACAAAAGGATAAATATGATTCCACCTATATGCGGTATGTAGAATAGTCAAACTCATAGAGACAGAAAGTAGAATAGTGGTTACCAGAGACTAAAAGGAGGAGGAATTGGGAAGTTATTGCTTAATGGCTATAGAATTTCTGTTTGGAATGATAAAAAGCTCTGGAAGATACTGGTGAGGGTTGCAAACCACTGTAAATATGTGATACCCCAAAATTATACACTTAAAAAAACTGAAATAATAAATTTTATGTTACCTTATAATTTATTACAATAAAAAAATAACAAAGAAGATCTGAGAATGAGAAACCACTCTATTTCAGTTGGATTCTAATTTCTCTAAGAATAGAAATGGGTGCTATGATGAAACCCTTTTGGGTTATTAACTTGATAGTTACAAATTTACAAATTCTAATAGAAAAAAATAGAAACAATCCACTGGCCAAATTCACCTCAACCTTGGAAGGGGGTGGAGGAAAATGAAGTCAGATGACTGAGAATAAGAACATGGTTCTTATTCTCAGAAATCACAGCTGTCAGGGAGCTCTTTAATTTATCCATTTATTGAGCGTGAACACCAACCAGGGCTAAATGTCTGAGGCGCAACTTCTCATCCAGAAAGTTTGATTACATGAAGTCAAGTGAAGCAGTGTTTTCTGCCGGGGAACTGATTGCATGAGTTTTCAGTGGGTTTTCAGAAGTAAGCAGAATGTGGAGAGCGAGACTTAGAGTTGGAAAAACTGAGCATGCCACTGAGCTGCCAACTCGGCTCTGGGGGGTGGAGTGACTGTTTTATTTTTAAGGACATTTCAGGAGACAGAGGATATGAGGTCTCAGGAATTTGGCTAACCATGAAAGCTACGGTTTTACCACCTGGATGATGTAGCTGACTGGCAGCTTGGGAGACATCATTGACACTGAATATTTCACAAGTCTCATTTCAAAACCTAAGTGTGTTAAGGCCATGATTTTGTGAAATGTTGCACCTCCAACTCCTCAGGGCAAAGCCAATTTAGAAGAGGTGGTTATTGGAAGTAAAATGGGTCACAGGGTGGGGAAGAGAGGTGGAAAACGCAGGCTTCTGCCCAAAATACAGAATAAGGTTTGCCCCCAAAAAAAGCATCTGTAAAGTTTCTAGCAAACACGCCTCATCAGAAATCTCTGCTTCTTGCTGAGTTCTTATGCCCCAAGTTACTTCTGCTAAACTGTTTTTATCCCAGCTCCCTACTGAAAGATGAAATTCTGAGGAGAGGCTTTCTTCGAAATGAGTAATGTTAATTGTCCTCCTCTGAGAGGGGGGCGGGGGACGGAGAGACTACATTGACTAACAGCCTTATCTGCACAGAGCAGCCTCTCAGGACAGCAGGCAGGATCCCGTCCCTTTGCAGTGTCAGCTGGGTTTGGCTGGGACGGGTTCCGCCACCTCCCGCCATGTTAGCAGCATCACTCACCAATACTGCTCACCTTGGAAGTCTCACATGACCCCTTTTTGCATTTCCCCTTCCTCACTCCTCCTGCTCTATTCTATTCGGGTTCTCCCCTTGTTGGGGCTGCACAAATCTTTTTGGGCTGAAAACGGCCTCTATTTTCCTTAACTCTGAAATATTTCCTTAACACGCAGAAATATTGTTCACTTATGATTCGGCTTTTCCTTTCTCTCTTCCTTGGGAATGTGCCCTCTGTGGTGGCTGCAGGGACTGTCTATGTCTGGCCTCCTGTTGGTTGAAAAGAGACCCCACCTATAGCAGAGCCTTTTCTCAATTTCGGCCACCTGATTCAGCTGTGAATACCATTTTGGAACACAAGTGTGAGACAAGAAATGATGAATTCCCTTTCCATCACTTACAACTTATCTTGACTAAATTACCTAATCTCTCTAAGAGTCAATATTCGTTTTCTATAAAATCCTATATAATAAAAGAGTAATGTGAAAATTGACTGAACAGTGGAACAACCGGTCGCTATGATGCTCACTGACCACCAGTGGGCAGATGCTCAACACAGGAACTGCCCCCCTGGTGGTCATTGCTCTCCCACAGGGAGAGCACCATGCAGCCAGAAGACCAGAAGCGGGGCTCCTGGGTGGCAAGCACAGCGGCAGTGGCGGGAGCCTCTCAGGCTTCTGTAGCAGCACTAAGGATGTCCGACTTCTTGTGGGGAGTGGGCCTAAGCCTTCAGTTGGACATCCTCCTGAGGGCTTCCAGACTGCAAGAAGGTACAGGCCAGCCTGAGGAACACCACACACACACACACACACACACACACACACACACACACGTGCACAAATCTCAAGCACCGGGCCTCTAGTAGGATAATAAGCGATATCCCAAAGGATCACTGAAAGAATTTAATAAAATGATGTGTTAAATGCCAACAACAAATGAACACATAAATGGTAGCTTGACCTCTTATCAGTCACCGCCTTTCTGTATATTGCTGGCCTTGCCAGTTAGTTCATTTTATTTTTGTTATTTGTTTCTTTGCTTTTATTATTTGTATTATTTGTATTATTACTTTATGTTAATAAATGTTAATACCCCATTGTATATTCCCACCAGTAATTCCAGTTGCCCCACATTTTTGTCAACAATGCTATTGTCTTTTTATTTTTATTTTAGCCATTCCAACAGACGTGGTATCTCATTTTGGTGTTAATTTGCATGCCATTGATGACTAATGAAGGCAGCCTCTAAGATGGCCTTCACTTTCCCCCACCTCCTCATAGTCATACCCTCATGTAGTGGACTGAACTTAATGACTTGCTTCTAATGGTAGACTACTGCAGAACTGATAGGCTGTCACTTTTGCAACTAGGTTACAAAAAGACTGGCTTCCACATTGGGCTGTCCCTCTTTCCCCCTTTCCAAAAAGCAAGCTGCCATAGAAGATTTTCAGGTTTTATCTTTTTATGTATATCCTCTGTCCATCCTTTTTTCCACACACACACACCCCTTTCTGGAACTCAGATGAGATATACGTTAGAACTTCTTACTTTAGCTTCCATGTATCTTAACTTCTTTTAAAATAGCTTGCATTTATTGGGCTCTGTTTACTTGTTATTTTGTAATTTTTTACTGAATACTCATATGGCATAAAACTTGATCTTTGAGAATTCTTTGAGGCCTGTGTTGAAGATGGTTTCTTCCAGAGAGGATTTCTATTTCTTTTGCCATATGCCTATAGCACCAATGCATCCTGAAGCCCCTTTCACATCCTCCTGCCTTAAGGTTTGAGGAATCACCGGGTATTGTAAATTTTGACAATAAATATTTATAAAGATAAGCTTATAATTTTGAATTCTCAAGAAAGACTTGTTCTGCTTAACTCGCTTGTCCTTATAGTTTCCTTAGAGTTCCCCAGCCCCTCCCTTTAACCCGGGTGTGAATTTATCTCCAATTCATCATTACCCTTGGGACATAGCACTTTCAGTCTCAGCCTTATGCATATATCTCTAATTAGACACTCCATGGCTGGGTCCTAGCTTTTATCAAATGTTACTGTCTCCATGAGGCTTCGAAAAAAGCTAATACGGTAGCATTATTCACACAGCCCGGGACTCACTCTCTGAAATGATCTTAGGGGTTTTGTAGTACAAACATCCCCCCAGAGAAACTTCTTTCCACCGCCTAATAAAACACTCAGAAATATTGTTCACTTATGATTTAAAATGAATTTCTGCTTCTAATTTAGTCACATCTTTGATTTGGCCACTTATAATTTTTATGTGATATTTTTGTACTTTATGGCCCATTGGAAGCCTGTTGTATAATATGCACAGTGCATTTATGACCAATTTATAGACATTACTATTTGAATTAATTGAAAAGGTTAACAGTTTGTATATTTGACTTTATGGCACGTATTTCACATAGCCATTATTTATTTTATACTGCATTTTTTAACAGAAGTGTAACCCCCCAATTATAATATGGTTCCCCTGGGAAAATATAGCTTGCTTTATGACAGTCACTTTATGACAACAATTTCTAGAAATGAATTACAATCTACCCATAAATGTAGCGATGACTTTATGGGTAATGGAATTAAAACACATGACCTATGTGCTATAATTTGAGAGACAGTGTCAACAATAGCAGAATTTTTATAATTTTCCATAGGAAAACTAAGATTTTATGACAATTTGGTAGAGGAGAGGGGATTGGAAATGAAGCCGCAGTCACCAGCACACGTACCTGATGCCGAAGTCAATGTGCACGGTAGATTATACGTTATTAGCGGTGATATAAAATTATCTCATCCCACTAAAAGAAAAAATGCTGAATTTGTTATGTATAAAGAAAGATTATACATTATTAGTAGTGATATAAAATTATCTCATCCCACTAAAAGAAAAAATGCTGAATTTGTTATTTTATGGCAGACTGTTCTCCTAGGGAATAGCAACACTGGTAATTTTTTTTCCATGAGGGAACTGAAACATTTTAGTTAATTATATAACTTACAAAGCAACATTAGAAAAGGAATTACAATGACTCAGGTGTGGATCTATGTTAAAGTAGAGAAGATACAGTTGAGATTTAGCATGTTAGGCAATGTAAAACATGAGTTATCATGGAAAAGGAAGCTACTAATATATGAAAATAAAGAGAATCATCATTTGTTCAAAATAATTAAGTCAAACATTGACTTAACATTCAATACCCCCAAAGGTCTTTTGCATCTTTGAGTTAGCCATAATCCTGGCAAAGATTTCTGTCACCATTTAATGTTAACAAATCACTGAACAACCATAGTGACTTGTTATGGTAACTCATGTTCACTTAGTCAGCATTCAAGCTCTTAGTAAGCAGCATCTCCATGAATAGGTAGTTATGGAAGAGCTATATGCTCTTTGAGAAGAACGCTGGCCTCCAAGAGTGATAAACTTAATCTAGTAATATTAGCCACTGGTCATCATCACAACATGAATAAAATCCATTCTGACCATCTAATTATCACTTAATCTGATTATTATTGCTCACCACATTCCTAAAATAAGTCTTATCAGACCTTCTCATTTAAGCCTAATTGAGAGCTAAGTTAACATTATCAATAAGGTAGCCAAGAAGTTTTATCTCCTTTGTTGAGACCAGGAGCTGCTCAGTGATGGAGGTATTCAAAAAGGATCTGGAGGTCCTCTAGGATCACTTTCAAAACCCTACTTCTCAACCTCCGAAAGAAGGTGTACATGACTATAAGCCACAATTAGAGTTGCTCTTGTGACTGGAGAGTAATAGGACACTGAGGGCAATGAGAGTTGTGAATTTCCACTTCAAGGGGAAACAAGTTCAGCCTGAAATTGCTGATATCACTAGTAAAACATTCACCCATCTACACTAATAAAAGAGAAACATGCTAATTGGCCATAGCTTCGTGATGCTCACCAACCAATCAGGAGTAGGTATGCATATTAACCCAACAAAGATGGTGGGTTCATTTGAATATGCAGGCCCTGAGCCAGTGGGGCGTGGGGATGGGACACTTGCGACAATGACATGGGAAGCATGGGAAGGTGGAAAGGCAGCTCTGACCAGAACAAAGGCAAGAAAGGCGGTTCTGACCAGAGTGAAGGCAATGCCAGCAGCCAGGGGAAGGAAGGCCCATTCTTGCATGAATCTTCGTGCATCGGGCCTCTAGTATGGTATAAGGGGAAAAGCATTGTTTCAAAAGTTAGGAGTTCAAGTTCAAGTCCCAGCTCTGGCATTAAGTAATTGTGTGCTCTTAAGCAAGTTTCTTCACTCTTCTGAGCTTACTTGGGACTTGATAATCCTTTCCAGCCTCAACTGTTTGCCTATTACTTTCCTGTTTAGAGTAAGCTAACCTATTTCACATTCTCTAGAAGACATTTGTCCACATCAACCTCACCCTCTCAGCTCTCCTAGGTATAGCAGAGAATGCAAGGACGGCAATAAGAGATATACGACCTGCTTTCACGGACTTTATAATCAGCCCATAGATCAGATGGTTCTTCCCCACAGGAAAGTATGGATTAATGGTTAACCTGTCCAATGCAAAGTAATAATAGTCTAAGGCTCCCTTCCCTAAAATTCAAGGCATACTTTTTAGTCCTTACCTGGATGGACCGCAGAGCAGCAGTTTATCCCCTGACGTCCTCCTCCTCCTTTAAATTATTTCTGTTTCTCTTTTGTCATAACAGACTCCTACTAGACTCCCAGCTTGTCTGCTATAGCTGGTCTTAGTCTTCTCCCTCTCCCCTTCAGGTTTCTTCATGGCCACTCCTCCCATATGCATTAGTGTTGGGTGGGAGGAGGTACCGTTCCATCCTGGCTTCTCTGTTATTCTCACTCGGCACACTTTCTGAGTGATTGCATCCAGGTTCTGGCCGCAGTCACCAGCACACGTACCGGATGCCAAAGTCAATGTGCAAGGTAGAGCTCTCACCCAGAACCCTGCACTCACAGTCACTGGCCTGTGGATGTCTCCACTTGGGTGTCCCACAAACACTTCAAACCCAACTCGCTCAAACTAACGTCTGCAGGTTTAACATAAACACCTTTGCTGCAAACACTTTGGTTGTATCACTAATGGGCCGTAAGGTAGTTTTGCTGTAAAAGATGGATGCCAATTGGGTTTATACATTTGATAGACTTAATGTCAGTGTGGTTTCATGACTCCATGAAGAGTCAAAGTTCTTGCATTATTTCCCTTTTTATGTTATCCAAATATTAGTCGTGATGGTGGTCTAGACTGGTGTGAAGCCAGATTGCACACTATGCTAGAAAATAATCAAATAGAAACTTGCAAATCCCTCCGGTGAGCATGGTCATCTCTCACACACTTGAAAACCAAAAGTTTACGCTATCCCTCTTTCACTTTCTGTTCTGTTACCTTTTACAGCCAATCAGTTATGCAGTGAAAAGGGCTGAGGCCAATTTGCTTGTGGAGAAAAACATTTACTGTGAAACTACCTACAACTGTTCACATGTGAACTCATTTTGGCCCTTCCCCTACACACTTATACCAGCCCCTCCTCCAATATGCTCTTTTTAAAGTGGCATTACCATTAAATATCCCAACTGGAAAGTTCACATCGTCTTTTTTTTTTCTCCTTTTCGCTCATGCCCATTTCCCATCAGTTACAATCAAGTTGACTTACCTACCCAGGGAAACTGAAAAATCCTCAACTTAGGGCAGTGTCCCTAAGGAGAAACTTTATGATGTTCTGCTCATCTGGGAGGCCACTGATAAGCTTAACAGGGTGTCAGAGAAAATGTTTTTATTTATTTTTTATTTTTAAATGTTTTTATTGATTTGAGAGCTAGAGATAAATAGATAGATGATAGATAGGTAGATAGATAGATAGATAGATAGATAGATTTGTTGTTCCACTTATTTAGGCATTCATTGGTAAATTCCCTGTATGTGCCCTGGCAGGGGATTGAACCCACAACCTTGGCATTTCATAATGATGCTCTAACCAGCTGAGCTAGAGCTAAAGGAAATGGTTTAATGGTGGTATGAACTGTGTATTAGGAAAAAGGATGACTGACATTCATTGGCAATGTTTTGGGATGATGTGGTAACTTGCTATTGAAAGTCTGTTTGCTCTTCAAAGTCTGTTTTTGAAACATTTGAATTGTATTTCTTATAAAATGTGTGTTTAATGTTAATATTGGCCAATGTGATAAGTTGCTTTCAGAAGCCTTGGGGACAACATCTGTTGTCAGATGATAAGGCATCGGTTTTAATGCCCTAGAGCAGTGTTTCCCAAACTTCTCCCATGATGAGAATCACCTGGTGGAGTTGTTAAAATACAGATTCCTGAATCCCAACTAAGAAGTGCTAAACTAGAATGTTTGGGAACATATAGGTAAAATTGTATACTTAACTAGTGCTCTACAATTTCACCTATATGTTCCCAAACATTCTAGTTTAGCACTTCTTAGTTGGGATTCAGGAATCTGAATTTTAGCAACTCCACCAGGTGATTCTCATCATGGGAGAAGTTTGGGAAACACTGCCCTAGAGCTCTGATTAGTGGCAAGCAGACAATCAGCTGGAGTTTGCCGAGAGGCCTGGTTGAGGGAGCCCCTGTCTCCTCCTCCAAAGCCTATTGGAAGCTCACCCAGATTTTCAGGGCCCTTTGAAGCTCAAACACTTGGCTCACTCACTGCAAGTAGGAAGTTGTGTCATCTGACCCTCCAAGACCCTCCTTCCCAGACTACTCAGAGCAAAGATATCATATGGCCAGGTGATTGCAATAAAATTCATGAAAATGAAACAGTGCAGTTGGCTACTGAATTGTCTTTGCTGTGACGGAAACCTCATAAAGGGCATTGTGCATTGAATTGTGTCCCCAAAGAGATATGTTGGAGGCCTAGCCCCTGGTACCTATGAATGGGACCTTCCTTCGAAAGGGGTCTTTGCAGATGTAATCAAGTTAAGATGATGACATACTGGAGGAGAGTGGGTCCATTTCTGATGATGGGTGTCCTAATGAAAAGACATTTGGACACACTGACACAGGGAAGAATGTCGGGGGAAGGCAGAGAATGGAACAACGTGTATGCAAGTCAGGGAACACCAAGGATGGCCACAGCTGTCAGAAGCTGGCAGGGAAACATGGAACATTCTTCCTGAAAACCTCAGAGGAAGCCTTCATTTCGGGCTTCTGGCCTCCAGAACTGTGAGCAAATACACTTCTGCTGTTTGAAGCCACCCACTTTGTGGCCCTTCGTTAAAGTGGCCACAAAGGAAATGAAAACAATGGGGCATCCCTGGGTGGGACCAAAACAGGAGCCAAAAGGGAGGCCACCAAAACCTCTACCACAGAGTTAAGTGGCAGCCTAACCAACACGTTGTATCTTAAATGGCTCTGCCTCACTCTCGTCTCCCAACTCGGCCCCGTGCCATTTGGGCTGGATTGCATAATGGTCTCCTACCTGGTCAACCTATTCCAGTCTTACACCAAGGGACAGGGGCAACCTTAACAGTAAAAACTGTCACATATTGTGGGAACTGTGTCCCTGACGCTATCTGAGGCAGTTCACAAAGTAAGTAAAAGTACAAGCAGAGTCCTAATGAGGATCCTAATTCCCCTTTAATTTTCACAACAGTCCTAACTACTTTGGTGTGTTTGGGGCATGGGGAGACTGCAGCCCATGGACGTTGAGTAATAAGTGTAAGGTCACACAATTAGAATTTGAACTCAGGCCTGGCTAATTCATTTACTCTTTACTGGGATACTGTACTGCAGAGGCCAGGTGGGGGACCACAGTCCAGGGCTTGAAGAAGCAGGCAGAGCCCCTAAAAGAGAGGGAGCATGCATCCCTCTCTATTTTAAACGGGGAAGAGGCATCACCCTTATTTCTCAATGGAGGTGCTGAAATCTGAGATTTGCCTCAGGTCCCAGTCAGTGTGAGTCAGGACTTGGACCAGAAATGCCACTTTCTACGTTTTCTCTTCTCTTGGTCTACCAGCCACTACTTGTTCTTTCTTCGGCCCCCCTGCAGCCTGGGCTGTGAGGACAGCCCGAGGGATCCCAGGGCCCCAGCCAGCTGCTGATGAGGCAGATCTCCCAGGGTGAACCAAGGCAAAAGGCTCGCTTGCTCACACTCAGTCAGCATGTTATCAGTAACTTTCCCAAGAGTGCAGGGAGCATTAATGTTTATAAAGGGCTCGGAGAGCCTGTGATCAAAGGCATCAAATGGCACCAATAGAGCCCGTCTACTCGGGCTTGATGGACACACGTCCCTCTTGAGCAGTAGGTGGACTCCTTGCTCCAGATGAACTGAGCTCATTAATTAGGATTCTGCCTGCAGCTTGTTGTGAAAGATGCTCCGTTATTACTGTAATTAGGACCCTGAGCCAACCCCCAGACTACCTCACTATAAACATATGAGGGGAGGAGGCTGTCTCCTTGAACCCATTGTGCTCATAGTTGCTAAATTCAAACCATTATCTTGCGGAGACAGGCAGCCAAAGCTCGAATAAAATAAGAAGATTGCTGATTTCCACAGTGCTTTCCTAGACAATTGGTATATGAGCACAATAGTGATGAATGCATTGCTTAATAGTGCTTCCCTGTTTCCAGACATGAGCTCAATTCCGGACCCGTAACACCTCTATACATCATTTCCACTCAGCATCTAATAGACATTTTAAAGCAAAACCAAGCTTCTTTACCCATTTGCCATCACGAAGCTACTTCCACTGGCCAGAAAAACTGCAGTACCTAAGGCAATCCTTCACAATACTAGTTGCACATTAGAAACCTCTGGGGAGCTTTAAAAAAAAATCCAGATGCCCAGGCCTCAGCCTCAGGAGTTCTGATTCATTTGGTCTGGGGGCCAGGCATCAGAACAACAATGTTCGTGCATCTGCCTGTGTGTGTGTGTGTGTGTGTGTGTGTGGGTGGGTGTGTGTTGGTACCTTCTGTATGTCCATTTTCCTTGCTTGCTTTTAATTAATAGATTTCATGTTTTAGAGCAGTTTTAGGTTTACCGAAAAATTGACCAGAGTCCAGAGAGTACCCCTATATCCAGGCCCATATGCCACATAGGGAAAAAAAATATATATATATAATGCTAATTAAACCGGGAGACCTTCCAGATGTACTTCTGGACAAAGCCATGGTGGCAGGATTGAGGCAGAGGCAGTTAGGGTCAATCAGGCCAATGGAGGGAGGGGTTCAGTTGGGGGCAAGCAGGCAGCTGCAGAGTGGTTAGGGGCGATCAGGCAAGCAGGCAGGTGAGTGGTTAGGAGCCAGTGGTCCCGGATTGCAAGAGGAATGTCTAACTAAACAGGGATCTGGCCTAAACTGGCAGTCAGACATCACCCGAGGGGGTCCCAGATTGGAGAGGGTGCAGGCCGAGCTGCAGGACACCCCTCCATGCACAAATTTCGTGCACCAGGCTATATATATATATATATATATATATATATATATATATATATATATATTATTTTTTTATTTTTTTAAATGGCTTGAGTGATTCAAATATGTAGGCAGCAATCATTACAGCTGGAATTCAATAGCCTTTAAAAAAATAATTTCTGATCAAACCACGGCCTAAACTATTCCAGGTTTTCTCAATATTTTTCCCTAATGTAACAGCCCAAGGTTGAGAATGTGACTGGCATTCATTCAAACAAAGATGACTAATCATTATCGTGGTTGGTGCCTTCAGATTGCATAACGAATGGCCTTATCAGTTATTACAGGTCTTAGAGGGTTCTCTTCCTTGTTGGATTAAAAGGAGTATAAATAGAGATAATACAAACCCAGGCGATCTAGAACTCTGAAATGGTAAGTGACTTGCAGATCTTAAGGAAATTTAACATGTTAATTCTAAAAAGGAGTTATTTCAATATTTTTTTAACATTAATAGTATGCCGGAAAGATCACTAAGAAGAGGCAGCAATCCACTTATACAGAATAGAGAATACAAAGAAATGTTTTTACAATACCCAAAGGGGAGCTACACACTTAACCAAGTCTTTTTAGTCCATAATCGCTCATTCATTCATTTACAAAAATATTGATTGAGCACTTACTACATAGATTTCAAGTTCTAGGCACAGCCCCAAAAATTTATCCAGCAGGCAATAGAGCTGCTCTTACAGGGTTTATGTTCCAGTGGCATATGTAAACAATAACATAAGCAGAGGCGCTTCAAAATGGAGTGGAGTTGCCATGTCAGAGGAACTGCCTTACATGTCTTATACCTCACATCTTGGAACATCAAGCACAGGCCAAAATAGCCTTTTGGCTGGGCCAAATCGACCTTGTTTCCCAAAGAACTCTTTGTAAAGATAATCAGAAAGCAGTTATTATGACTACTGGACTGATTATTAAAAACACTGTTTAGAGTTGACATCATTATGCTAAGCTATCTATACCAACAGAAATGCCTTTCTTCTATGGGTATAATTGTTCCCCTTTCTCTTTTCATAAATGCCCATGGCCTGTGTCTTCTATTTGGAACATTCTTTGGGCTTTTACCTAGATTAATGATCCCCTAATAGCTCTTCTTATTAGTCTCAATGAGTGCTTGTTTGCCTATCACTTTGAAATTCCTTTCTTTTGAGGTTAGTACATTGCATGTATACTTTTCCATTTATCCAAATACTGTTGAAATTATCCAATTAAAAACAGTTGGATATCTTTTGAAATGTGAAATATTATGTAAATTCTATACATTATTAATATTGACATCAGTTTGGCCTTCCATTATACTGACATCAAGATACAAAAAAAACACACACACACACACACACAAAAAAAAAAAAAAAAAAAAAAAAAAAAAAAAAAAAACACTGAAATTCACTATGGAATATTCTTAGTTTGACTTTAGAGGAAGTTACTAGTATGCTTTGATATTGGTGTATTGTAACAATTATATTGTTGAAGTATAAGTCATAAATCATATAAAGTATAGAAAAGCAATGAATTTAAGTTCATTCATAAGGTTAAATGCTTATGGGTCTATTCAAGTTGATAGGCATATTTAGAATCTTGTTAGAATGATTTATTGAAGGGCACTAATATGTATAAGTTAGTTTACACTTCGTAATAAGCTTCCCTGAAATGAAGTAGCTTGAAACAGCCATCATTTTATTTAGCTCACAATTCTGTGGACAGCTGGGAGTTCCTTGTGGAGTGGCTCAGCTGATCCCTGTCGGGCACTCTCATGTGCCATGGTCAACTGATGAGAAGGCCTCACTCCCAAGACCGGTGGCTGGCAGGCTGGTTGGTCTGGAGACCTCCAGCTGGGATGGCTCATCTCTTCTCCATGTGGCCTCTCATCCTCTAGTAGGCTAGCCTGGATTTCTTCTCGTGGGTGTCAGTGTTTCAGAAATCAGAAAGAGAGAGTAAGTCCCAAGTCTCAACTAGTCTGAGATTGTACACCACTCATAGCATCTCACGTGGTTATGCCGAGTCAATGTGGGAAGGTACTGGCGCAATTATTGGGGCCATTTGTGTAAATAATCTATCTCTACTTGCCATTTCTGGGTATAGGTTTTTAGGTGATGAACCTCTTATCAAGTGCTATTTTATACAAGAAATTCCCCCTTTGATCCTGGGCCCCACATACTACCCTCAACTCTGATTGCTCCCAGTGAATGCAGCCCAGCGAAGATGGCTCCTGGTTGCATCACCACCTTTCATGTAGTTCTGAGGTCTCAAGGAGCACACTTCACCCATTCCTGGACTGCACTAACCTCCACTGCTGGGGAGCTATGCTTTCTTATCTTAAAGTGGCCTCATACATTTCATAAGATACACCCTTATCTCCATGGGAACCAAACCCCTGAATCCTTAAGAGCAGAGAAAGAAGTTTATCTTTCTACTACTCATGCTGGCAGATATCACAAGAGTGATGAGACAGAAATGGATCTGTCTAATTTCGGAAGGTAAGAGTTCTGAAAGAGAGATGGTACCTAAGCAAAAAGTTTATATTTAGGGAAGGTCTATATAGAAGACCTCTATTGCATACTGCTGTGAATACCTATTTCCCAGAACTCAAATCCAAACTGCATTCCTCTTCTTTAGTTCAAAACTATGAATTATTGTTCATGAATTATTGTTAGAACCACTGGTAAGGGAAATACTCGAAATTCATGGGCTGGGTCAAAAAAAAAAAGGCTCAGGAAACCGAGACTATAATTGAGCCAACTCAGAATGGAGCTATCCGCCTTAGAGTTGAGAGAAAGTGAATTAGTAAGAAAAAGCCAGAGGGTCCCTTCTATTATCCACGTCTCCTTATTTAGAATTTGATAGATTTTATTTTTAAAATTTTGTTTGGTCTTATCTTTGTATATTAAGTTTGAATATAATTGCCATGAATAATTCACTACCCTTATGCAGGAGGTAGTAAAGTCTAGTGGTTAAGAAAGCAGCCTTCACCAAAACCGGTTTAGCTCAGTGGATAGAGCGTCAGTCTGCGAACTGAAAGGTCCCAGGTTCGATTCTGGTCAAGGGCATGTACCTTGGTTGCAGGCACATCCCTGGTGGGGGGTGTGCAGGAGGTGGCTGGTCGATGTTTCTCTTTCATCGATGTTTCTGGCTCTCTATCCCTCTCCCTTCCTCTCTGTAAAAATTCAATAAAATATATTAAAAGAAAGAAAGAAAGAAAGAAAGAAAGAAAGAAAGAAAGAAAGAAAGAAAGAAAGAAAGAAAGAAAGAAAGAAAGCAGCCTTCTCTCAGGTCTTCTTCCACCACTTATTACCTATTACCTGTGTAATCTTCAATGAGAAACAGAACCAATAGGTATAAAGATAGATATGGATATGGATATAGGCACACACACACACACACACACACACACACACACGGTGGGAAAAAGTAGGTTTACAGTTATAATACAGATAAATAATACAATCCTCTCTAATAAGAGGGTAATATGCAAATTAACTGTCACTCCATCACAAATATGGCAGCGCACATAGCCACAAGATGGTGGTGCCCATTTCTCTCAAACCCACCAGAGTCCTCCAGTCCCGGGGGTGTGGCCTCTGAGAGTGGGCAGTGTGAGTTGCTTGGCGGAGGGCCTCTGGGCAGTGGGCATGGAGTGTCGGGGTGGGGGGGGGGCGACGACACTTGCATCGTAGCTTCGGCAACAAGGCAAGCATTCTGTACCTGGCTGAGGCCAGGCCAGAGTGCAGATGGGCCTCTGGCCTATGAAGAGCCTCTGGGCAGTGGGCACAGAGCAGTTAGGCTCCGCAGAGAGCTACTGGCGCACGGATTCGGGCACAGGGCTACTCGTAATTAATAAATAGTGATACAATAATAAACTTTGTGTTTGCATACTCACAACTGTAAACCTACTTGATAAATATGTGAGAGAAAGAGACTGATTTGAAGAAAGCAATCCATGCAGTTGTGGCAGCTGGCAAGTATGACATCTGTAGGATAAGCTAGCAGGTGGAAATTCTGATAAAAATTGATGTTGCCCTCTTGAGTGTGAGCTCTACAGGGCAGCAGACTGGGAGCCCAGGCAGAATTTTTCCGTTGTGCTCTTGAGAATAATTTCTTCTTCTTTGGGAGGGGACCTCGGTCTTTGCTCTGAAGGCTTCAACTGATTGGATGAGGCCCACCCAAATGATAGAGAGTAAGCTGCTTTGCTCGGTGTACTTATTTAGATGTAAATCACATCTAAAAAATACTCTCACAGTAACATGTAGACTAGTGTTTGACCGAACACCTGGGCACCATAACCAAGTCAAGCTGACACACAAATTAACCATAATGCCATCCATTAAAGGGAAGAAAAATAGTGCATATGTCATAAAATTATAATTCAACGAAGCATACAGAGTAGAGAGGATGGCTCCTAGCATTAATCTTGGGAGTCATTATACTTACATGCCCTACAATACAGTAAAGGCTGGTGGTCATCCATGTATACCAGGGTTTTTTAGTTTGAAGAGCAGAAGATTTGGTGGATTTATGGCAGGTAGGTGGCTTTACTCTTTATAAAACCAGAGTGGGGCAGTGGGGTTAGTTTTAAATTGTTGTTTGCTTTCAAAAGAAAAAAGAATTTAAAAAGAGCTCTGATCCTTTAAGACTGGCCTATTGCTTTAGAGACCCATCACCTAGCAACAGGAAGATAATGCCTTCTCTCCTCCAACAGGTAAACCTCTGGCTTATCTAATTGAAATTTCAGGCTTCCTGCCACCCTCCTGAAAAACTATCACTTTGAAGGGATCAAGCCAAACAAAGCTAGATTTGAATGTGCTACTTTTCAAATGGCAGGCTAATGAGATTTTCATTGGGAGAGGAGATTTGAAGCTTTTAAAGCCCATAATTTGAGTAGCTTTGTTCCATTTGCATTCACTGAGTATCACACACACAAAAGAAGTGTTTGCAGTAAAATTCCCTTTTTGACCCTTGTCTGGGATAAAAGGTAAGTCTTAGAAGCAGAAACAAAATGTAAATTATAAGAAAATAAAGAATTATCTAGACTGTTCACCAGGTTAGGTTATCTTTTATTCTTCCTCCTGACCCTATTCATTACCAGTGCTATTCACTGTACTCCGAACATGACGGCTCACTTCGTGTTTTTTCATTCCACTTACACCGTCCTTTTCAAGGTTCCTAATTGACCTCCCTGACCAGACTATCCCCAATCTTTTCACACAGTTGGCCTGTCTATTCATTTTTAAGACAGAGCCTTTCCTCATTCTACTTTTCTGCTCTAAAGTTTCAATAGCTACAGTTGCTTTTTTTTTTTTTCAACAAAGTTCAAACTTCTTTGCCTGGCATTTAAGATCTTCTGTGATCTGACCTCAAATGTTCTTAGTAAACTCGTCTCCATTCTTTCTATCCACCAATTCTTGCCAAACCCAACTTTTTTGTCCTCTCGTTTCATGCCCTGTGTCCTTGTAACTCCACACGTTTTTGTATTAGAACCTCCTCAAATACCATCCCCGTGAATTCTAGTAATTTGTCTGGGTCCAGGTCCAATGTCACTTCCTTCAAGAAGCCTTTCTTGATACCCCTCCCCCTAAGTAGATTCTTGCCTTTCAGTTATACCTCGGTGGGAATAACAGGATACAGAGTCAAGAGCATAACTTTGGAGACAGAGAACTGTCTTTGAGTCCCAGCCCTGCTGCTCCCAGGTGTGTTACCTTGGACAAATCGCGTATCTTTTCTGAGTCATAGTGCATGTGTATTTGTCTTTTTGAAAAATGAAGTAGCCACTGGATGGATAAGTTAAATCATGGAAAGTGCTTACTTAGCACAGAGCCTGGCATGTAGCTGACAGGAAATATTAACTCCTATTTTTTTAAAAATCACATTTCAACTTTATTGTAGTCCAAATCGCTTCTACCTCCTTCCTCCACTGCAAAATCCCCAGGGGGTAGGATCTATAAGAATCCCACACAGTACCACTGCTCACAGTCCTGCCATGTATTAGTTACTACTTGAAAAAAGAATTATGTAATTCAAAGTCACGTTCAGCATGGACTTTCCTGGGCACCTTATCTAAACCCCAGTCATGCTATATCGCTTCACTGGGCCTTACAAGACTCAACACTAATCATCATCTAAAGTTACAGTCTACCCAAAACTGGTTTGGCTCAGTGGATAGAGCATCAGCCTGCGGACTGAAAGGTCCCAAGTTCGATTCCAGTCAAGGGCATGTGCCTTGGTTGTGGGCACATGCCCAGTAGGGAGTGTGCAAGAGGCAGCTGATTGATGATTCTCTCTCATTGATGTTTCTAACTCTCTATCTCTCTCTCTTCCTCTCTGTAAAAAATCAATAAAATATATTTTTTTAAAATAAAGTTACAGTCTATGCTTATTGTTTTGGTAATCTGGAACATTTTGTCATGTCTATGTTACCTTATGAAAAATAATACCTAATAAGTGCTAGGAGTTGGAGTAGACACACTGTGTGCTACAGGAATAAAGAGCCGCCATGGAAGAGGACTGGGGACAGGGCAAAGTGCTACTGAGGAGGAGAGATAAAGGGAGGGTAGGACTTATACTAGAGATGAGAACACAGATGTGCACGGGGCTGAGCAGAGAGCATGAGTGCAAGAACCTTGTGTGGGATAAGAGTGTTCATTCCACATGCCTAGTCTTCATGGCGCCAGGACCCCTCTGCTGCGTAGGAGGGTGGGGCCTGTGCTACCGGACCTTCTGATTTTCAAGAAAAGTTACAACGCCAGATATTTGTTAGAAAGAGCCAGATTTTTTAAATATTGGCAACTCACATAAGCACCGTTGTGGGTCAGTTTCTGGCTGAACTGGACTGGCGCTTTGCAACACTGATGCAGGTCAATGAGGTGGGTAACTTGAGAAAAGTTCTCCCTTCTCTCTCATGGAGCCTTTGCATTTCAAAGGACTCTGGGAGTTGGACTGTATGCAGAATGTATTTAACCTTGGCTAAATTGATGGTAGACATAGTGCATTGACTGCATAATTCCTTGATTTTGAAGAAGAAATCTCAGCTATCCTCCCCCGCTGCCTGCCCCCCCTGCACATAATTTCGCTGTGTCAACAGTAATTGTCCTGAGCTGCTCCGTGCTGGTGAGAGCTGCTGATGGGGGATTGGCTGTGATTAATTAAACTATTTGCTGAGAGCAAATGGCAGAGCCCTCAATCACGCTTCAAGCCTCTCCGGCAGCCTCAGGAGGAAGCTGCTGTCCATGATTATAAAACCGCTATTGCATTCCTCCCCATTCTCTCTCTCTCTCTCTCTCTCTCTCTCTCTCTCTCTCTCTCTCTCTCTCTTTTTTTACTGTGGTAAATATACGTAACATTTAGCATTTTAACCCTTTTATGGCATTTGGTACATTCACAGTGCCATGCATCGCGTCACCACTATCCATTCCCAAATCTTTTTCATCATTCCCAATAGGAACCACGTGCCCATTAAACAGCAATTCCCCAGTCTTCCCTCCTCCCAGTCCCCAGGAACTCCTGTCTCTTTGAACTTGCCTCTTCTAGATCCCTCATGTAAGTGGAATCATACAGTATCTGTCTTCCAGTGTCTGCCTATGTCATTAAGCATAATGCTTTCAAGGTCCGTGTAGTAGCAAATAATCCATTTTTATTTGGTTCCTTTTCCCGTGTTCCTTCAGCCCTTTCCCTACTTTAGTGGTTAATGCATACAAAGAGAGTAATGCTTTTTGCATAAAAACTACCTATCGTTTGGAGCTTTGATGCTCTTAAAGAGAAAAGAACCTGATTTATGCAAATCTACGGTTTTCCAACAGTCTGCACTTGACCCCTGGCACCACCATTAACTTCTTGCATGGCATGAGGAATGTTATTGAACCTTTCTGGTCTGTAGTTTCTGAAAAAACACACTCACATAAATAAAGAGGATTAAAAGCAGGGAGAAGAGAGAGAGCAAAAGGCAGGGACATGAGCCAACAGTCCATTGGATTCTCCCGCTGAGCATCTAAATCAGGTCAGTGGCCAAAATCATGTAGGAAAAAAAAAGAAACAAATGCAGTTTTTCTGTAATTATCTCTTACAGTCTCTCTAGCCCTTCATGTAGCAGGTATTTAATGCGCATCCACTGTTAATGGGAGCATTTCATTGATGCATATTTTAAGCTTTCTGGAGCATTTTCACAAGCTTCATTGTCTTGCTTGATCCTCAGAGTAACTATACAAGATCAGAGGAATCAGTTCTATTGCCCCCATTTTACAGATGAAGAAAATGAGGCTCAGAGAGCTGAAATCATCTTCCCCAAGGTTACACAGATAACAAGCTGAGAAGCCAGAGCTTAGATCCAAACCTTACTCTGGTCCAGAGGTACCCTCCACTCTCACCCCATGACATCATAGCTCCAAACAATTTCTCTGCTCATGCATCTCCAGGAAATGAAATCTGCTTGGTAATGGGCTATCCATCAGGGAAATGGAACATTTCAAAGAAAGCCAAAACGTTTAGCAAACTATAGAATTCTTAGTCATTGATCTAGACACAAAAGGCCCAGCAATCGGGAAGAAATGCAGGGCTATTTCTGGTTTGTTTTCTAAGTAAGCAGTGACTCCACTGGTCCCTGCACCCAGCTCCGCACAGCAAACGAGGATCCATGGAACGGCTGACAGGATGCCCTCTTCCAGCTGCCGGGGCGGGATCTGTGAGGCCTTTGCGTTAGGTGGAAAGGCCAAGAGGCATGAGGATCTGCCCTGATCACGGAGGAAAACCAAAAAGCAGTTGGTGACCCAGTTAGGCTTAATTGCTTTTAGGCTCCTCTGCCATCTGTGGGTACAGGAGGTGAGCTCTGTTCTGCCCGTTCGTTCACACTAATTTTGTCTGGCATCTCCATTCGCCTGTGTCCCAAACACGAGGGCCTTCAAAAAGGCAAAGTCCTACCTCCCAACTCTTGCTCAGTTATCATTTACTTGTGCCTCCCAGATCTACAACGTTTTCTATGCTCCCTTCAGTGCTCAATCGGGCTGATTCGGCCACTGTAGTTAGTGACCGGGTTTGCTGCACAAAGAGACGAATCCTGCTGTGATAATAATGTCCACGTAGAGAGCACTTTAGGCGGAACGGCCCATTCAAAGCCATGTTGTTTAGATTCTGCTTTTCTAAAATCTGCTACTTTTCCTATCAAACTTTGTGAAGGTGATCAATGGCTTCAGGTACACACCCTCAATGACCTGGTAGGAGAACGGCCTTGAAGAAGGTTGTGTTGGCAATTTTCTGAACCCCGGTGGGAGAGGTTGCCAAAACCTCTAGTTAGACTCAAGTGGGAGTCAGCATATTAGCAGGAAAAGGCTGGCTGGAGAAAAGTAGAGAACTGGAGAGACCCTTAGAAATCACTGCGAAGAGTGACTTTCAAGTTGACTTCTGCCGGTAGAACTCCTTTGACCAGACAAATACGTGCCAACTAGTTGAGGTGGCCACAGCCTCCCTCAGCATCCCCCCCTTCCTCCTCTGGTGGCCCCTGGGCTCCCAGGGAACATTCTTTGAAAGTTCTCCTACAGGTCAACTTCCTCACTTTGTCAAATAAGAAAATAGACATACCAAGAGGCGAGGTGACCTGCTCAAAGCAAATGACAGGGACGTGTGGTGTCCTAACAGCTTTCCTCAGTGGAGGTGGGACTTCAAAGGAGGAACAGGGATGACATTCTGGCTCCTTTGCATCACTTCCATGTTAGTGCTTTTCTCCTGAGTGGAGACCTTCAGAACACCATCAGTTTGGTTCCTCTGGTTTGTTCCTCTCTGTTTTTTTTTGTTTTGTTTTGTTTTGTTTTTAATATATTTTATTGATTTTTTACAGAGAGAAAGGGAAAGGAGATAGATAGAGAGCTAGAAACATTGATGAGAGAGAGACATCAATCAGCTGCCTCCTGCACACTCCACACCAGGGATGTGCCCACAACCAATGTACGTGCCCTTGGCTGGAATCGAACCTGGGACCTTTTAGTCCACAGGCCAATGCTCTATCCACTGAGCCAAACCGGTTTTGGCTCCTTTCTGGTTTGATTCCTCCTATTAATGGAGATTAGCATGTTCCCTTTTTCCCTCCTTTGAGTAGAGGAAACTATTAGAGAGACCTTTTAAGGATACACAGAATCATCTACCACAAAGCCTTCTCTTTCGTGAATCATAAACTAGACCTCCCAGGGACAAAACCCAGTCCTTTACAGATGGTTGGGGGGCGCCCCTCACCTCTGGGTCCCCCTGCTCTGCATGGAGCTCTTCTCTACCTGCTCCACCCTCGCCAGGGACTTCTCTTGTTGAATATATCAAATAAAAAAGCAAGCAGTATGAACTAAAATGTCAGGATCCAAGAAAACTGGAAGACCAGCTGCTTAAAGAAGCATTTCTGGAAGGCAAGAGTTCTTTTGACGAATGTTTTTAGACTGATTGCTCACTCTCCATCCATCACCAGTCCTTGTTTGCCTAGCAGGTCATTTATATGTGCCCAGAATCCCTGGGTAATGGGCATGCTGTAAAAATAAATGGAATAAATAAATTAGTGTTTGAAGTTCTCCAATAAATCCAGGTGAATTAGACATACCTAAAGTCACTCAGTCTTGAAGAGCAAAGTGGAGACTAATGAAATAAGAAATGGGCTCTTTGTTAAAAAAAAGAAAAAGAAAAATCACTCAAAACACATAAAAATTTTCCAGAAATAAAGGTAACCATGTTTTCACAGGCATTGTTATTTCTGAGGGCTTGTCTTCCAACTGCCTTTTGCTGTAGCCTCATTTCACCTTTTATTTCTAAAACTGTCCACTGACATTTGAATTCAGGTCTTTTCAAAAGTAGAGTGAGTGATGGTTACTAGACAATTACTGTATATACCCTAAGAAAAGATAAGGATGCACCTCAAACAATTACCTTCAGAAAGAGGGAAGTAACCCAGATTTTCACATCTTTACCGTCTTTCCTAATATGAGGTTTATATATTTTGAATAACAAGGTTCTACTTCAATTAGACACATGAACTAGAAACAAACACACACACACACACACACACACACACACACACACACACAGCTACCCTTGGTTGAGACCTCCCAATATACCGGGCACTGTTCTAAGCCCTTTATTTGCATTAACTGCTTTAATCCTCACAACAACCCTATAACAATGTGCTACAAGTATTATTATCATCCCCATTATAATATGAAGAAACAGCTAATTTTAGATTCTTATAAAGGCCACCTGATAAAATTGTTTTTTAAAGGGATAAGAGAAAAATATTACCTAACAATTAAAGTACATTGCACAATTAAGGTAGAGTATATTCAAAGCAGACATTTGCAGCCTACCCCTGTGTAAATTTATGTATGCAAGCTGGCCTAACTCACATTATTCTTTTCTAGGGAAGATGAAGCGTGACCTTGTAATGTGGATAATTTTCTACTTGGGGATAGCCAGTGATTCCTGAGCACCCACTACTGCCCTGTTTCCCCAAAAATAAGACGGTGTCTTATATTAATTTTTGCTCCCAAAGATGCACTAGGTCTTATTTTCAGGGAATGTATTATGTTTCCATGAAGTAGGTCTTATTTTCGGAGGATGTCTTATTTTTGGGGAAACACAGTAGTATGTATGGAAGACTGCCTTAGCAACTACCAGGAAAACCAACAATGTGTGTCTGGATCTTTCCTTCAATCCAGTCATGGTCAAGACTAATACACACATACACACATTTACTGATAGTCACACACGCACACACATTTACTGATACTCACATGCTCCCACTCACACTTATCAGCCCTTCCTCCTCCCAAAGCTGGGACAGGGGTGAGGGGAGTGAGCCTCTCAGAGAGTGAGCACCTCCTACGTGCCTCACTTGCCTCACCCTAACCCAGTCCCTGTCACCTCCCTCCTAAACACCCACCACATACCACAATTAAATACAACAAAATAGAGCTGGTCACGTTTTCATATGAACAGACGGGAGAGTGCACAACATCTGCAGGTGGTCAAAGTGAGAGGGTCGGTGTAGACCCATCAATGAATTCTGATTAACAAGGGAAGTTGCCAAGCCAGTGAGCCTGGAGCATGAACAATTTTGAGGGAGAGGAAATGACTTCTTGCAGGAAGACAGCTGAACAGGAAGAGCTCATTAAACTGGGTTTGATGGACAGGAAGGAGAAAGCAAACGATTCCCCACAGCAATAGCAAGAATCTAAGGGCAGACAGTGATGAGATCTGCAGAGAAGAGAGCCCCAACCTCCCAGGTATTTCAAAACTGTCAGCTCCTCCAAAGCCTGCTGCTACTGAGTTATCTCAGCAGACAAGACACTGATTCATTCAGCAAATCTTTACAGAGCGTCAATCATTCCACTGGGTGGTGGGGGTGCATAGGTGAGTGCAAAGCACAGATAGGTCCCAGCCTCACAGAAACAGATCCCAGTCAGGATCAACAGGATTTCCCTCATCAGGGATCCCTAGTTTGAAATCTCTTACAGGAAGTCTTTCCCCATTTAACGCCACAGTCACTAATTTTGTATCTCTTCAAAATTTACATACACAGTCTATCCTTTTTATTTTTTTAAAGCAAAACACCATTTTCCAGAATTATATAAACTCAAGTCATTCTGAAATTAATAGTGGTCTCTATAAAACAAAAACCTCCAAATATCTTCCCCAGAAAAAGCTAGGATAGCTGGCTGAAACTTCAGGAGGTACAAACATTTTACTTTGGCATGAATGTTACCATTCCTGATGATTGGAGGAGGAGGCAGTTCGCATGGGATGAAATTGAGACTATTTCTTGTTGCCCTACATGAAGCTATGAAAGAGATGTGCTTTGTCCCAAATGGTGGGGATAGAGAAATGTAATTTAATGGGGAACTTAACTGTGTAGTGGGGACTCATGTTTAAAAATACACAAAACTGATGGGAATTCGTAGAAGCAAAGATAGTTGAGTAGATATATCTAAAAATTTTTAGAACTTAAAAACATGACCTGGCAGGCGTGGCTCGGTGGTTGAGCATTTACCTATGAATCAGGAGGTCATGGTTCAAGTCCTGGTCAGGGCACATGCCAGGGTTGCAGGCTTGATCCCCAGTGTGGGGCGTGCAAGAAGCAGCCAATCAGTGATTCTCTCTCATCATTGATGTTTCTATCTACGATATCTCTCTTTCTCCCTCTCTCTAAAATTAATAAAAATATATTTAAAAAGTTAAAATAAAAGAATGAATGCTTTTTTTTTTGGAGTTTACAAATTTAGGTATGTCTCCAATTGAATATTTTACCAATTCAGTATTTTACTAAATTTTGTAAATTATGGAATTTGCACATGACTCTTATTGCACATGTGAGTATGCAAATAGTTGAACTCCTAGAATTTGGGGGAGGGACACAGATTCAATATTAGTGCTACTTTGAAACCTTGAATAATCTTTTTTTTTTTTTTACACTAAGTCTATATAACGGCTTGTCTGATAGAGGAGAAAACACTGAATAGGTTAGACTTTGTTGCTATTAGCAAGCTCAAATTGTGTCAGACAGTTTTGATCATCTGCCACAGAGGATTGCTTCCAATGATCATGGTTTTTAATTGCTGCTCTTCTTGCTTCTTAATACCAAATTATTGTTTGTTTTCCTCATCATTATCAATTTAGTTTCTTCTGGGTTGCTTTTAACTCCACAGTATGTACTAATGAATAGTTAAGAATTTTTAGGCTATAATTTTCCAAAACTACTCTAGTATGTATGTACTGTGCTCAAGTATGAATCATCCACACCCTTATTACCAAAGCAAATGTATACATATATTTATCCCCCTATAATTTGCTAATGTGAAAACATTTTACTAGCAATGTGTGCAGTGCATTGAATTTTAGCATGCAAAATACTTACACTCTACCATCAAGGTAAACTAACACAAGTATTAAGTTATTTTACATTTGCATGATATTGTTTTAAAATAAAGAAGCAAATGTATGAGCTAATGGTTTAATCTTATTATACACACTAGAGGCATGGTGCACAGATTCGCGCACTGGTGTGGTTCCTCGGCCTGGCCTGCCAGGATCAGGCCAAAACTAGCTCTCCAACATCCTCTAAGAAGTCATGGATTATGAGAGGGTGATTTTTTGGGTGACACACCCGGAATTGAGCTCCCTACACTCTGGTTCTGGTGGGTGCATCACCCAAGAACTGCAGCTGCCAAGTCACTGCAGCTCAGCACTGAGTGTCTGCCCTCTAGTGGTCATTGTGCATCATAGCTACCGGTTGGATGGTCAGATGGTCACTTAGGCTTTTATATCTATGGATTATAAGAACTTAATGCATTTCCCCCCAGATTTTGGTTGTCTGGGGTAAGTTAAATATGTGAATCATTACTCAAGGTCAATATTCCCCAAATTGTGTTCTACCAGATATTGATAGGTGTTCTGCAAATAATGGATTTTTTTACTCAGATAAGTTGAAAGAAAGCAATATACATATATTGTGTTTCCCTTTTAGAGGTTTGCAAGGACCTTTAGCATATTGTAAGAGTTAATTGTATGTGTCAACTGGGATAAGCCACAGTACCTACCATAGATATTTGATCAGACACTAGTCCAGATGTTGCTATGAAGATAGGTTTTACATGATATTAACATTTAAATCAGTAGACTTTGAATTAAGTAGATTGTTCTCCATAATGTGCATGGGCCTGTTCAAGCAGATGAAGATCCTAAAGACAGACCTCCTGAGGAAGAGGGAATTCTGCCTGAAGGCTGTCTTTGGAATCAAACTGCAACATCGACTCTTCTCTGGGTCTGCAGCCTAGTGGCCTACTTTGAAAATTTTGTTTACCAGCCTCTACAATTATGTGAGCCAATTCCTTAAAATAAATCTCTATGTAAATGATAGACAGATAGCTAGATAGATATATAGAGACATATACATATATATATATGCATATGTCTCTCTCTCTCTCATATATATATATATATATATATATACACATAGTATATATGTATATATACACATATACATATGTAGACATATACACAGTATATATCTATATCTATATATAGCTATAGATATACACTATGTGTTATATTTGTATATATGATAAAATGTATAGATATACACTCTATATTAGACCTCATGTATACAGATATGGGGGAAGAGATTACACACACACACACACACACACACACACACACACATTCTATTGGTTCTGTTTCTCTAGAATGAATACTTGTGTTAAAGCTCTGAAAAATTCTGCAATTTAAAACACTACGTGAACTGAGTATTTTTCCAGTCTATTTAACCACAAAACATTTTTCATACAACCCCTACTAATATCTCAAAATATAGCTTGGGAAATGCTTTTCTCAAGACTTTACCTTAGACAGAGGCTGATGTGTATCCTTTGTCTGCAACGACAGATTCTAAGCCCACCTGATTCAGAAACTAATAACATAAATATTGGAACAAAAGATTCCACATGCCTTTTTCTCTGCACGGGGCATAGGCAGAGGAAAATAACCCCGCATTATGCAAGCACAATGAGCTGCAATGTCCATTGTGGAGCGGGTCTCACGCGCAGTGATCCCTGATGAAAATATGTTCCGGTGTAACAGACCCCACACTGTGCTTTTGTAAAACGCTCCTTTGTGGATATTCCTGGGGACTGGAGAGTCACACGGAAATGTCACCCACCTCCGCATAACAGGGTACAAGGCAATGCACGGATGGTAGGAGCCCAACAAGAAAGGCCGGCTCTGTCTCCTAAAAAGCCTCAGGCCTCCTTTGTCTCTTATTGTCCCTTCTGAAATGTGTTTCTTCAAAAGGTCCTCACTGGTCCCAGTTTATGCTTCAGGTCTTATCCTAGAAGCCACTTCCTCCAGAAAGCCTTTTCTGACTGAACCCCGCCCTGAACCCACCAGGGCAGCCCACCTTTCCCGTTAGATGCATTCAAACACCACGTGCCTCTCTCTACACTGGACGCACCGTCATTTATTTTGTAACGCCTGCCTCCCCTACCAGACTGAGGCCCACGGGAACAGGGACATTTCCAGCTTGCTGTTTGTCTTAGCAGCCCTGGTGCCTGGTGATTAGTGTGAATTCCATATGAAGGACCAAACGATTGAGGGAATGAATGTCCTTCTCCCTAATTTTCCTCGTGAGTCTATATAAATTATCCTTTCTTTGAATATATTTTATTGATATTTTTACAGAGAGGATGGGAGAGAGATAGAGAGCTAGAAACGTCGATGATGAAAGAGAAACATCGACCAGCTGCCTCTTGCACACCCCCTACCGGGGATGTGCCCGCAGCCAAGGTACATGCCCTTGACAGGAATCGAACCTGGGACCTTTCAGTCCGCAGACGGACACTCTACCACTGAGCCAAACAGGTTTCGGCTATCCTTTCTTTGTAGGAAAATCCGAGTGCTGATCTCTCTCTAAGGATCTTCACTCTTTCAACCTATATAAAAAAAAGTCTGTGTCAAGTCCATGAAATGTTCATATATATGTGTATACACACATATACATGTTTGCATCCACACATGTACATCTATACATTCATTCACTCTTGCAAAAATAATAAAAACAATGATTTATCAAGCATAATAATGCGAAGATATGGGGAACGCAGCGGGCTGTAAGTACGTGGACTGGGAGAGACTGATTCCAATTACAGCTGTTAACCATTTTGGAGGTTCAAGTAAAATCGTGCAAAAGTTTTCAAACCTATAAAAAGAAAAGCAGGGGCTCAGTCTAATTCTAGGATCGGTTCCTCCCCCTGTCCCCAGGTGCCATTTACCCAGCCCTGGTGCTACCCTTCAGAGTGTACACTGAAAATGGGTTTCTCTTACCAGAATAATCGCAGGAAACAAAAGCAGTAAGAACAGTAATGCATTGGCAGATAGACAGGCTTTCATTTCAGAAAAATTTGGACAAGTGTTTGGAGGGGGATGTGTATGTAAGGATTGAAGGTGAGCATGACACCCAGTGAACACGTGGCTCCACTTTCTCTCTGTGCACCCTCCAACATCCCGCTACTCACTTGGCAGGGAGAGGCCAGAATTAGCAAAGATCTTGGAACTGACACCCTCTCCTTCCAGCCTTACCCCCAGAAGCAGAAAGCCTGTGCCATCCAAATAGTGTCATCTGAAGTTGCCAAGGTGGATTATCCCCAGACAAGATGCTCATGTAGGGTTCTTCTGTGACTCCCTCTTCTCTTAAGTTTACAGAGAAGTCTCTAATCCAGTCCTGGCGTGGAAGACCCAAGATGTGGAGAAGCTAATGCATCGCTAGCTGATAGGAAACCTCAAGCATGAGCAAGTAGCTCTCTAATAAGAGTATCCCTCCTCATTTCCTGTTCCACCCCCCACCTGGTCCCTGTACTTGGGACCAGGGAAATCTGTGCCAGAACTTCCCTATAATATGCTAAACAAAATTTCATACTTTCAAAAATTTGGGCTCCCAGTCCAAAGCTTCATTTAATATAAGAAATGGGTATTGAATCACAGTAACCTCTCACTTTTTACATTGTGGGGACTATTTTTTAACTTGCCAGAGCCAAAGCATGCTTACCCTAGCACCTGTGCATATTTGCTCATTGATAACCTGTTAATTAGGAATAGGCCACATGCTAAATTGAAATTTTTAAAAATAAATCTTTATTGTTCAGAGTGTTACAATTGTTCCTATTTTATCCCTCCACCCGGTTCCCACCCCACCCTCTGTCCTTTGACGTGATCCAGAGTCATTGAAAGACAGGATGCTTTTAACAAAAAGGCTTCCTAAAACACTACCCCATTGATGAAAACATTTATTGAAGAATACCTTTCCAGATTCAGAGCCCACGCAGGGCACACTGCCTCTCATCTCAGATGCATAAAATTGTTCTCCACTCAGTATGAGATGGCCCACTTGGGGCCATACACACAGAGTGTCATTTCTAAAAGTGGAAGATAAAGGTAGGGCCACCAGAAGCTACACACACACACACACACACACACACACACACACACACACACACAATTGCAAAAATATGCTTAGGCATACTTGTTACAAATGCATTCTTTGGCTTCTCAGACAAGCCACTTGAAGGTCACCTCCACTTAAAATCCTTGGCTGGAGAGCTCCTTGTTGCTTTATCACCCTAATCTATTAAAATTCTAAAAATAGCTGATGATGAAAATTCCAGCTATATTTTTAAATCTCCGTGAGGGGCCAGGGGAGAAAAACCAACACATGAGTCTATTTGAATCATTTTTATGAATTTTAATCATAGCAAATGTGTTTTAACAGTAGTCATAAAATCAACATTACCACATATACAAAGGACAAGACACCAGTTTGGCATACAAAAATACCATATATTAAAATTGGGTTCATTGGAAAAACGCAGGACTTGCTAAGACACCATCTACAACAGAGAGAGCAAGCAAGAATGCTTTCAAGACAATCAGATTTATAAACAGCAGCTTGATATCCCCCTTATGAAGTCAATATTTGGCAACACTTGGACAATATTTCCTACACAGCCCAGCAGCTCATTTATCTGTAGGGCGATTCAGCCCTTTAAAAGAAAAGCTCCTAAAATAAATAATACACATAATTTTAAAAGAAACATGTCAAGGACTTGAGTGAACAGCCTCTTACGCAGCATTAATCCAGCCATTTGACTGGAGTATTAGTTATCCAGAAGCCCGGGAACCCACCAGTGGAGCCATAATGGCAGGAACCCCATGGAGCAGCTGCATGGCTTATGGAGGGGGTTCATAACCACCCTGAGCTGGAACCAGCCTCCCACCTGCAACTGTCAAGTGGGGCAAACAGGAACAAGTGGTGGAAGAAAAAGTATAATAAATGACAACAACCAGCTAGGAACCGAATACTCTCGAGTCTTTCCAATAGTATTAACCTGTTCAAGTCAGGATGCATCCATAGGTACAGGCATTGCATTCCATGGCCAAGAAGATGTGATTAGTGTTTGTCTGTGATTCAGCAACCAACTCTAGAGCAGGCTCTGAAGCTGTCCAGGATGCTGACAATCCCTGTATTCAATTTAAACATCCTGAATTGAATTTGGGAGATCACACTGGAATGACCAATAGTGCTTCGCAATTATTTCCAATTGGTGAGTTTCTTTCAGCTGAAATCTGCTATGACTGACCACCAGCTCTTACACAATTTGTTTTGGAGCTATAATCCCATTACAGATTTCCTTCCCTTTTATGCTAGTCAGATCTGTTCACCTTTTGACTCAAGGCCACATCTCCATCTCTCCCACACAGGACTTACTTCATAGTTATCCCTCAGCTAGAAAAACCTGAATAGGAATTACCTGAAGCAAGTGTAAAATACCAGCTTAATGCACCCTCCCACTATTTAAACAGGCATGACATGTTAACTCCTTCTTCTTTTAAGGGGCACCTGCCTCATCTATTTCCTTCCTCTTGCAGTCGAGGCTCCTTCACCACCATCATATCAAACCTTCTACTTCTGGTTTCTCAAAAAGCAAATGTCAAATTAGAAACTGAGCACACCTTTGGAAAACTCTTGTTAGGTCAGTTCAATAACTCACACCCCAGGGTGGTCACAGAAGACTTTCACGTGGGCTGCCAGCCCTACATTCCACAGTGATGGGTTTAGAGTGGTGCTCTAGGACAGGAACGGCTATAGAAAACACCCCCAGAAAACAAATAGAATACATGCAGTTGCAAACTTCAAGAGACCCCCTCAGTACTTTTCCACAAATATTACTGATTGTCCCTATAAAGATCATAATATGAATAGTATCAAAAACCTTAGACTAGAATAATAAAGTCTAGCTAATGAGATGAGTGTTTTCAAGCACCACTACACCATAAGTGAGATATACATAGTGGGATATCCCAGGCAGTGAATCCTGAAAAAATAAAAAAAAATAAAGGTCATTGGCTCAACTGAGCAAGGAAACTTGTGCAGAAAAATCAGAGCCACATTCTAAGAGTTCAGGAAAAATAGTGCTCTACCCAAGACCATTTGAGCAAAACCAAATAAGAAGTATTTTTGGAAGACAGAAATTAAATTCCCGACCTACTTATGATCTTCAATCATCAATAGATTTCCAATAAAATGTATGCAGAACCCACCCCTTCCTAGATTTGAAAAGTCTCAAGATTTGGTTACATATACATTCACAAAAGTGGATAGTTTGATGTAACGTATGTCGTCAATACGATTTACTAAAATATTGACATCTAAATTCAACATCGCATAACCCACAAATTGGAAACATGACATTTTTACTTGATGTTTAACTCTTAGTACCGTTAAATTGTGTATCTACATATATATCTATTACTTATATCTGAATCAATTGTCAGAAAAATCAATGGCTTAAATATCCACTTTTAAGAGTTCATGTTGAACAAAATTCAGCAACTACTCATCACTTTTGAAGTAGACTACTATTTTTTAAAAGTTACCGAATTACCTTGACTATCTCACTCTTTGTTGGAGTTTGTTTTGGTAAGGAGTATTCTGTGGGAGATATTTTACTGAGAATGATGGAAATGGTAAGGAACAGCTCCTTTCTTCTAGGTCAAGGATGACAGAGCAACTGACTGATGACTCGTCTTGTGTGGAAACAAAATGCTGACGGATTAGCAGCAGCATTTTTCTGAGAGAAGAAATTCAAATCTTTTGCATATCACTCCTCCAACAACTTCTGCACCTCTAACTTCCTTGTAAGTCTAAAGAAAAGCTATCATTTTGGCAAAAATAATTCTTAGCAATTTTCAAAAACAAGTTAAAAAGCGAACGATCAATGCCCATTGATGAGTTCTTTTGGGTGGGGCGGGTCTTCCAATTCTGCTAATTGGAAGCAAATGCATTTGGTTTACATTATAATCTAAAAATAATTAAAAACAGACTAACCAATTTTGACACAGCATAGGTTTTCAAATAAAGCTATGGGAACTTTTAAAATCGAAATCTAGAATTGGAATAATGTACTAACAGGAAGAGTCTAATCTTTCTACGAATATATACACATAAAAATATATGTATATACATAGATATTATCTCAAACTGAATTTCCTGCTTCCACTTACTCACTTAAAAAGCAATATTAGTCACTTCCATGGGTAATATTTTTAACGTTAAAAAAAAAAGTGTCTTTGTGCCAAGCTGCAAATCTTCTATTCTTTCCGTGATAACGAAAATAAAATGCAAGATTAAACAATGTCAAATCTGATCCTAAAAATAGTGCCTATGTTTTAGTCTGGCAAATGAACAATGATGCCCACAAATGCCCACACCACATACAATAATAAGCTGGAAGACTTCAAGGGCAAACAAAAACACTCTTTATGAGCACTGTGAGACATGCTTGCTCTTACACCTCACACCTTACTAATGCAGCAGTGAAGTCTGGGCAAGATGCTGGAAGTGAAGAGAGATTTCATGAGGCTTTTTTTTTTTTCTCTCTCTTCCAGTAACATTTACTTTTTGGCCATAAGACCCTAAACACATTTTCACAGTTACAGGTCATGCATAACTTGCAAGTCGAATGTTTTACAGCTACGGTGCAACTACTATTTTTGGACAATAAATTCACATGCAGCAAATGATCCCAGACAAGGGGCTTCATAAAGCACTCTTTAAGCTTCACTGGTCATGCCTTGATTCAAAGTATCCAAGTAATAACCCCAAAGGGCAATCAATGAATTTTTACTATCATACTTGAGATCATATACTTTTAAATCCAGAAAGGTTTGTTTTTAGCCAACTGCATGTCACTACTAAACCACAAACTGTCTTAGCCTTACTGTTACTCCTAACACTGATGCTAGATACCACTGCACAACCATCCAGAATTGTGCTGTCCAGTGAGTTAGCCACTAACCACATGAGTTACTTAATTTAAATAACTTAAACTTAAATACTAAAACTCAAAATCCAGTAACTCAGGAAACTAACCCCATTTCAACTGCCTATAGCCAATATGGCTGGTGGCTACTGTATTGGACTGCATGGGCTATATAACATTTCCATCATCACAGAAAGTTCTACTGAGCAGTGCTAACCTAGAAGATCCCAAGGGCTGCATCCCCATTGGTTTAACCTTTGAGGGATCCACTACTCAGTTGTGAGTAAGATTAAATTTAATTATATATTTAAAGAAAATACCTTAAAGCCTTCTGATCTTAAAGTATGACTGGAACTAAGAAATGATTTGCCTTTTCATCACAACTTATGCCCCAGGTTATTGTACAAAAAAAAAAATGTTCCAAAGACAATGCTTTTTGATAGCCTACTTGGCTCTACTCAACATATTAAGCATTCTCTTGCTTATGTCAAGATCATTAATAAAGGTGAAAACTCATGCTTCTTATAGTTTACTATTTACACAACACTGGTCCTTTACACAAAAGGGAAGGATGGAGGGAAACCAATGGCTTGCAATTTTTAAAAATTCAAATGACATGGTTTCTTTTAAACTTCTGTACTCATCCCCTAAATCAACCTTCCTTTCATTTCCCAGAGAGGTAGATGCTAACTAAAATGAATATCAGTATAGAAAGCCACACACACACACACACACACACACACACACACACACACACAGAGAGAGAGAGAGAGAGAGAGAGAGAGAGAGAGAGAGAGAGAGAGAGAGAAAGACACTTTAAAGCAAGAGTTGAGTTAGTAAAGGGTATTCATCCACCCTGAAGAAGTTCATGCATAGCTCATGATCAGGCCTAAGAAGGAGAAGGGCAAAGTTCTTGTCTCCCTTTTGCTGCAGAATTCCAAGCAGCTCTATCAGTCTGTGGGCCTCAATGGACTCACCTACAAGTGAAGCCACTGGAGGTTCCTTTCAACTCTAACTTTCTGTGCTTTCAGTTGTGACATTTTTATTGATATGCAACTGTAGATTCTGGCCGACTGTGCCACTGGACTTTGGTCACATGGGGTAAATGAGTTGTTAGTGTTATGGGTTAATGTCAGAAGAGGCCAGAGCAATGGGATAACAAATACCATTAAAACATCAAGTCTATAAACATTCTATCTGGCAGGCTAAGACACACACACACACACACACACACACACACACACATACACACAACTGTAGGCAGAATTCATTCAAACAGTGTTTGTTTGTTTTTTTATGTCAGTAAGACTCACATAGAAAATTCTGCTTTGGGTTGTTATTGTTATCCTAGTTTGTAAAGTCAAGATCCTATCACGGAGCTGATTAACTTTACACCGCTTCATTGCAGCTCTAGCATCGGATTGTTTTTAAGTAACAGTTACGTGAATGGTAACTTGACTCAGCATTTTTATACTAAGAAACACAGGGCGCTATACTGTCACATACTTTAGAGTCTATATATAACCTACTTAACACATAGAAGTCTATCAAATACTACACTACACGGCTGATCATTTCTTACTGTACATAAACATATGCAGATATCATTTACAAAATTAATTGGAATATGGCATGGCTTAAAATTGCACGGGTAAAGTCCATTTGGAATGTAGTGCTCTTAATGCAACATTTCTGTGATTTTTGGTGTGTTATTTCCCCCAAAAAGGAATAGAAATTGGGTCAGATGTGCATTACAGCAGCCTGGTTCAGTTGGAGAAATCGACACTAACCCAACAGTATATTATGTTACATAATAGAGGCTAGCATCAGCTAATATGATACCTAAATTATTAATACCAAATAAATCCTAGATTTGTTGTATAATGCCCAATAGCTTACACAATAAAATGGCATTTTAACCTAATATCTAGTTTGAGCTTTCAAATACATTTCCTAAGGGTCTTACGAAAATTTTGAAAGATTTGAAAAGCCCGAGTTCATTTTTTTTTAATTGAATCTTCACACCAATGAACAGTGTTGGCTTTGGATTCTAATCATTATATTGTCATTTTATCTCTCCTAATTTCCACCCTTGAATGTGCATATTTTGTGCTGCTTGAAGGTCTTAGTTAGCATGTAAGTAAATTAAACTGTCTCCATCTTGGAGGGTTCTTTCCAGCTTTGCTTTTGGAACCAGTCACTGCTTATCTTCCTCTCCCCTATTTCCATGGATTCAATGGAACATAAACATATATATTTATGAGAGGAGTCCTTGTCACGTATCACTTGCTTCAGGAATGTCATAAAAGAAATTAGAAGAGGACTGTAAAGCTCACAGCTATTTCCACACCCCACACGCCCAGCACAGGAATCCGTCATTTCATCTAGCAAATCTTTCTTAAGAGTTTAGGATGAACTGGTCCATTTAAATTGACAATGTGAGTTGTAGGTTTACCACACCACTTTTCTCAATAAAAACACATTTCCAGATACAAGAGATACTCTTACTTATACAGCAAAAGGAAACTGGAATTCAGAATGGTTCAACTCTCATGGGACAATAATCTCTTTCAAAAAATTAACTGTGGACTGTTTATTAGCATGCCAGTCCAGGTTCATCATCGGTTAACAACACTGGTGACTATTACAATAGCCCCAAACTGGGAGAAAAGACAGAAGGTTCTGTTACTCTCCATTTGACTGACTACCAGAAGAGGAGCAGGTGTTGGAAGTGACAGTGTGTGACTCCTCACTGGGTGGGTCCCAGTGCCCAGGAGGTAGGTGGCACCATTTCAGACCCTACACTCATTCATGCCTACTGAGTCTCACTACCAAGATTCTTCTGAAAAGATTCAACACCCGAGGTAAACCAAATTGCACACACATATAAATACACAATATTTACATTTAAAATTCTTATTTTTGTGAGATGGCTTGAGAAAAATTGGCATATAGTTTTCCCATGGGAGTAGGCATTTCTCATCATTACTCAGTTTATGGCTCCCCTGTTGAGATTTCCACTTAATAAACACAACATCGAGCTCTAATTACAAGGGAAGAAAAATGTGGGGACGCGACAAACAAAACACAATACATTGGGAACACTTGTTCAAACAGTTTCTTCAGAAAGCGACAGTCCGCTTAACTTGGCTTAATTCGGGCGCCGTTTAGTATAATAAAAAGCCTTAGCAACTAAGTGAAGACTGGGTCTCATCTGTAAAAGGAAAGAAATCAGCACTGCGTGTCGTCACTGAATTGGTCAGGGGTTCATTCTCACGTTGGATTCTACTTTTGTACACACACAGCATCTTGGTTTTAATCTACCACATTTTGAGAAGATCACATCGTAAGCACTGGCACAGTTCGACACCTAAGTAGACTATGTCTATCTCATCACGTTACTTTGGGGGGAAAAAATCATTAAGTTACAAGTCCATTTAATAAATGACTACGAGGATGCATGCAATCGTCTTCGAAGCTGCTGCCGCCGCCATCCATGCTCAGAGAGCAACCGGAGACCTCCCATTCTGCATCTGGCTGAGACCTCCCCTTCTGCCCCTCCGTGTCCATCTCGGGTCCATCGAGTGGCAGCCCCAGAGGCCAGCGCTTGGCACCAAAATGATCAGCGTCGCCCCCACCTTCTCTCACCGGGAGTCCCACCCTCAACACCTGCTCAGCCCCGAGGTGGCGCGCACCAGCCCCGGCCCCCGCGGCCCGCTTCAGCCGCAGGATATCACAGTGAAGCGCTTGGAAATGCAGGACATGTTGTGGAGCACGATGCCCAGCAGGAAGACCAGGACGCAGGCCACCAGGATCACAGTGCACACCCCGGACCAGGTGGAGCTTTTCACCACGCCGCCCCGCCGGTCTGGCTCCTCCTCCGCGGCCTCCGGGGGAGCCCCGCCTTGCAGAGGCTGCTGCTCCGCGGGGATGGTCACCACCGTGACCGGCTTCTGCTGGCTCCCGGGCAGCAGGCGGCAGCCCATGCCTCCGGGCAGCAGCGCGCGCTCCTTGGGGATGGGGAGGGGCAGCATGTAGCACCCGTTGCTGGGGAGTTTGATGAAGACCGGGGTGTGCTCCGAGGCGTGCGGGATGGCGATCACGGCGAGGACCTCGGGGTCGTCGGGCAGCTGGGACACGGAGAAGCCCGGAGGCAGCTTGGTGATGCCTCGGCACCAGGGGCACCGCACGTCCTTCTGGCTCGTCCTCATCTGCTGAAGGCACACCGAGCAGCAGGTGTGTTTGCAATCCAGCAACTTGGGCCTTCGCCGGGGGCTGTAATAGTTGAAACAGATCTGGCACTCCAGCAGGGAATCCTGGGAGAGCGTCTCCATCGTGGACGGGGAGCGGGAAGGTCAAGGCCACAGGGAAGGAGCTTGCTCTCAGAGGCCACTGCTCCGGCACCGGCCTTCTCTGGGGCTTCCCGACGTGGTGAGGTGACCGGGGAGCTCACTGGCATCGAGCATGCTCAGGTGCGTTCATTTCTGAAGAAGACAAAAAAAAAAAATCAGACAAAGTTAGCAATTTCAAACAAGCTAAGACCGCAGCATATCTGATGGATGTACGCCAGTGCTCAAATGGCTTGACACCAGGTCAAAAGCTTAAAACTGTCCCACCTGTGACACTGTAGGATTCCCATAATGTCCAATGGCCGGCGAATGGCCTGTCATGGCAAATACTTTGCTCATTTCTAAAGGCACAGATGCCTCTGGGGTGAATGGGTACACAGTGCCACCATTATTTCATAAAAGGGGGAGACTTGTATATTTCAGTGGACCTGGATTATTCTTCTAATACATCAGAGACACTCTCTTGCTTCCAATGAGTTTGTAGCATTTTCTAAAAGTAAATTTCTTTCCTTCAATCACCTGACCTTCTTTCGCTGACTCTCCTCTTGTAGGTACTCATTGCCAAACGCAGGCAACTTTACAATCTAGGAACTTTGTGTAACTAACTTGACGCTTCCTATGGGTTAGGCCTGTTCCTCGCTCATAGGTCATTGGAATGATGCCAAGAACACACACACAGGCATCTGTTATCTTTTCCACCAAGTCCTTTGAACCAAGGTAATTCTTGTCCATTGGTTTCAAAAGAGACAAAAACAAAACAAGACACAAAATCCAAGACACCACAAACTACCGGCACCAATGAACCTTCAGGCAGTCGGGGTCACAGAGGCACACGGGACTGTGAATATTTTCCAGGCAGTTCTATTCATTTCAGTCCTACTTAGGCTGGTACCAAGTAACATGACCACAAGCAAAGACTATTAATGAACTGATCCTAATCAAGTGTTATATAGTGAAAGGTTGTCGGAAGACTGGCAGGCAGCCTTCTTCACCATTTAAAAAAAGAAAAAAGGAGCACAGTGTTAGCCTCCTGGTGGGCACCAGCAGCAGGGCAACTGGGTAACACTTAACTGGGGCTGGAGGAACCCCTTAGCTCTTCAGCGGAGGTGATATAGGCTGCCCAACTCCATTTCCTACTGAAAGCATCCAAATTACGTGGCTCTGGGTGGAGCCATGACTCTGAAAGGAACTACTCAACCACTATTGTAGAAATAATTGCTAGTCCTAGAAGCCCACCCACACACAGAGGTAGGAGCTAACGATATAGAAAAGCTCTTTCATGTTTTACTTAAAACGCGAACCTTCTTTTCCTTTTTTTAAATATATTTTTATTGATTACAGAGAAGAAGAGAGAGGGAGAGAGAGATAGAAACATCAATGATGAGAGAGAATCATTGATCGACTGCCTCCTGCACATCGCTTACTGGGGATCGAGCCTGCAACCCAGGCATGTGCTCTTGACTGAAATTGAACCTGGGACCCTTTAGTCCACAGGCTGATGCTCTATCCTCTGAGCCATATCAGCTAGAGCGAACCTTCTTTTTCTAACTTCCTCTATGAAATAATCACTGATAAAAATTGACAGTGATGCCCTGGATGGGTGGCTCAGTTGATTGGAGCTTCATCCTGTACACTAAAAGGTGGTGGGTTTGATTCCTGGTCGGGGCATGTATGAAAGCAAAGGATCTCTCTCTCTCTCTCTCTCTCTCTCTCTCTCTCTCTCTCTCTCTCTCTCAATAAATCAATAGAAATGTGTCCTCAGGTGAGGATTAAAAAAAAATTACCAGTGACAATCAAGAGAGCAACATTTTTAAAAAATAGTTTAGCTGCAGTAAGAGCCCCTACATTACATTTATTAATAGTAAAATATAGCAATACAGCATTCAGAAGATCATATCATAATAAACTATCCATCCACTGATTCAAGAAATATTTATTGAATAATTAACATTCACTAAGAGTATAACTTTAATGTTCTCACCAAAAGGAAAATTAAAGAACATAAACATGTTATATTTACAGGTGACATATATGTTGATCAGCTAGATGGGGGGGAAATCCTTTCACAATGTATACATTTACCAAATTACCACACTGTAAATATCTTATCATTGTACTTGTCAATTATGTCTCAATAAAGCTGAAAAAAAATTTTTTAAAAAAGAGTATCTATCATGCACAAGTCCAGCTACTATAGGATATGAAGAAGAATCAACCCCAAATCCAATACTTAAGCAATTTAAAGTTAGGTGAGAATGAACGTATATCTCTTTCTCTTCCATTCATTTATTCATTCAAATTTTCATTGAATATCTACCATGTTTCAAGCATGATGGTATTTGTTTTTGTTCCTTGTAGCTATGACCTTGTCACTGCCCATAAGAAGCTCCCAGCCTGAAAGGACTCAGCAGTTAGAAACACAAAGTGCCGTGTGACATACAGGAACTGGAGGAATGGGGATGGCTCAGTGACAAGTCTGGATTATGGAGAGGATTTAGACATGTAAAATCAGAGGACAGGTCCTCTTGAGGTCAGCATCAGCCCGAGCAAAGAAAAGGAGGTGAGCAACCACGGATTATTTCTATATAGAAGGTGTGGCACTGACTAGGGGATTTTTTTTTTTCAAACAAGAGTAACTTAAAGACCCCATCTCTTAAGAGTTTTATAGTTTTAGCTTTTACGTTGAGGTTTTTTGATACAGATACCTGTTAAAGAAACAGAGTTCTCACAGAACCTGCAAGCACCCTCCCACAGGCCCAGGCAGAGACAGCAAGTCCTACAGGGAGGGAAGAGATAAGCATAGCCAGGCACATGTCAAGGGCATGTACTTCGATGAGGCCGCTTCCTCACTGGCCAAGCAGGGAGGATGTAGTTGTGGCTGAAGGTCAAGTGAGTTCAGAGTCCACATACTGCCAGGCAGTGAAGGACAACAGTGCCAGTTCCGACTGTCCCTGCTACGCTGTGTGTGACCTGCCCAGAGGCACTTCGGGCTCTCGAAGAACTACCCTTTCAAACAGATTGGGAGGAATGAGCATTCCCCTTAATCCTGCCCCACTTTCCCTCCCACCCCCACCAAAACCAACATGCAATTTTACTCATGAATTTATGTTCCGAGTAATGTTCACTTAATTGCTGTTAAGCTTCCTTCAAATTAGATTATACTACTCAAACTTCCAACTCCATCCAAGTAAGCTCTAACCCTTACCTTACAGGCTGAACACGAAAGCAAAATGGTGACACAGCTCTGTGCTCAACCACTCAAGCCACTTTGACAGCAGCCTCTCTGATTTATTCACCGATTTGATCTCTATTAAGCCAGCCTGTACTGCATTCCAGTTTACTTTCTGGAGCATAACTAGTAATGATGATGATTAGTTAGGTAAAGAGAAGAACATTTATGAGACTATGGACCGAAGCTAATGATGAATCATTCTTCTTCCCTTTCATCATAAACTGAAAAGATGTGAGTCAATATAGAAGAAAGAGAATGGAAACCAGGGCCACATTAGCTAGAAAAGAAAACGCCAAGTTCATAGTCAAAGACACACACACTAGTGACTGCTTTAAAAGCCTGTGTTTGGCAAAATGGGATGCCCAAATGCTCATTAAATTTAAAAGGAAAGAATTCCTTGCTGGAATGTATAAGAATAAGTATACACTTAAATATATTGGAACAATGTTTAAATGTCACTACAATTTATTTTGAAAGACCCCACCAAAAGGGAGGGCATTCTCAAAATAATTATGGCTTATAAAATAGAACTTATTCTATATAATAAAAGAGTATTATGCAAATTAACCATCACTCCACTACCCTACTAGCCGCTCCCACCAACCAATCAGGATTGAGTATGCAAATTAAACCAACCAATATGGTTATGGCCATGGAGCAAGCAGGAGGCTTGGGTTTCCCCAGAGATGGAAGAAGCCAAGCTTTTCACACACCCTGGCTGGCCCAGGCCTCCACTCAAGGCTATAAAGTTTCAATTATAGAAGATAAATAAATTCCAAATACCAGGGCCTCCACTTGGGTTGCTGGGGGGGGTGGCCAGCCTGCAAACCTCCACAGGCCCCTCGCCCAGGCTTCCCCATGTCCCAAGGGAACCCCCACCCTGATACAAATGGAGATGTGTTTACATGGGAGTAGTGATTTGGGGAGAAAACTATCAAAACCCACAGGGGTCTTATTGCTGCTACTGTTTGGGGCAGTAGATGTTTGGCACTTTATAACATTACATATTTTCCCAAAATAATTTTTAAAAATATTTTAATTGATTTTTAGATAGAAACATCAGTGTGAGAATGAAACAGATTAGCTGCATCCTGGATACCCCCTACCAGGGACTGAGTCCACAACCTGGGCATGTGCCCTGATGAGGAAAAAGCCAGCAACCTTTTGGTGCATGGGATAATACCCAACCAACTGAGCCACACCAGCCAGGGCTAAAATTTCTTCTTTAAAAACAAAACAAAACAACAACAACAACAACAACAACAACAAAACAAAGAACTCTGTAATTTTAAGCATCTTTATAAAAGGTATAGATATGACTTTAGTGACTGGTAAAATCACAATGGTCTCCAACACTGAATTTTTATCATCTCCATTGCTTTTAGAAGTCCAGGTATGAGGATAAAAAAAAAAAAAAAAAAAAAAAAAAAAAGTCAATGAAATAAATAATCCAGAGAGTTCTACCCGTATAATCTTTCACTTTTTTTAAAAAAAAATACATTTTATTGATTGTTTACAGAGAGGAAGAGAGAGGGATAGTTAGAAATATCAATGAGAGAGAATCACATCGATGTGCTGCCTCTTGCACACCCCCCACTGGGGATGTGCCCGCAACCAAGGTACATGCCCCTGACCAGAATCAAACCCAGGACCCTTGAGTCCACAGGCCGAAGCTCTATCCACTGAGCCAAACTGGTTTTGGCTATAATCTTTCACTCTATACTCTTTCAAAGACTCTTCATATATCCTGATTTAGGTTTGCAACAGCGGCATTCATTATGGAGCCTGAGAACTATTGCAAGAACTGATATTGATTACACCTATCTGACTTTGAATTGTTCCATTTGACGATCTAAATGAGGACCTTAAATTCAATGGTTGTGTTGAGAAAAATCTCAGTCAGAGATGAAACTAGATAGTCTACTATTTTTCTTATACTGTTGAAACATCATGTCTTTCTGATGCAGGCCATTTTCTTAATTCTTTAAGAAAATATAAATACTTGAAATAGGGTTAGACAAAATAATTACAATTCCATTTGACTCAGTATTTCAGCTGGCAAGACCACTTAGTTATGTTAGACATTAGTAAACACTTGGGTTAGTGGCAAGAAAGGGAATGGCTTGGTAGGGATAGATGTCACTGACTTTTGGTCATCCGGTAGCACAGAGCAATCCATTCAGGGCACAACTGCCTAATCTATTTTGAGCACAATTGATGTAACTACTGTCTTTGTGTTAATGGAAAAGGCAGCAAATTCTGACACACCTCAAATGAGAATTCCATTGGCCCATTCTCTAATATTTGCACTGTTTTCTCCTGTGAGCACGTCCTGGTTGGCTGTATTTGATGGTGCAAAGAATCCAGAAAGTGAAAATTGTCCTAAAAGTCTTGAATGGCCATGGGGAATGGGGCAGGGAATGGTGACAGTGCTGGAGGTAGACCAGCCCAAGTGGGACAGAGATCAATGGTGAAACAGACAGAGAGCAGCAGATGGGTCAGAATGCCAAGGTCAGCGGGGACTTACCGTGCTACTAAAGGACTGGCCAAGTGGGACATCCACTGGCCTGACGGACCTGACCACAGCGTAGGTGCCATACCTGCCTATCTGCATGTGCTGATTCTGCTGCTGCAAAAATACAGCTCACGGGCAGCTTAAACAAAACCACAGTCTCCAGAAATGTATTTACTCAAGAGTATTTCATTGAGTCGAGTCAGGAAAAAGGATGAATGAATTTGTCATCCCTAGTATAGTAATGTGTATTTAAAAATCAAAGAATATTGGAATGAAGACATTTCAAGGAGTTAAAGATAAATTTCAGTATTGTTATGAGTGATGATAACCACGGTTTTTTGTTGGCTTGTTTGTTTTAATATCTCTCAGGTAATTATTACTATTAGGGAACAGGAGATGCGGATTTTAGCTCTATTTCCACCTTTAGGTGTATAGGTTACCTTAAACAAATCAGCTCTCTGTGCACCACCGTGTCCTTATCTGTGAGGGCACTGGGCTAGGTGATCCCTCGATGCCATCTAGTAAAAATAATCTATGACTTCAGTAACTGCTAAACACACTCCTGGGTTCCTGACAAGACAAGAGCTGTCAGGCTGATTGTTCTACACTTATCATACCTGATGGGTAATTTATAAGTAATCTCTGTTAATGATCTCAAAATGCATAATGACATGAGCTACTGAGCCTCTAAATAAATGGGAGGCAACTTACATTAGAAGCTTCTTCCTTATGCTTTTGGTTTAATGAATGAGTCTAACTAGCACTACCACCCTAACAAAAACACCACAAGTTTGATGGTAGCAACAATCAAAAGAACAATTATTTTATGTCTAATCAACAACCTTCCCAGATCAAGTAAGATATGCCTATTACCCAAACTTGCTACTAGGTTAAGGGGGTCCCAACTGTCCCTTGGAAAGAAGCCTGCGTGGCTGCCCAGCTCCCAGGGAGGCCAAGGTTAACATCGGCATTAATCAGACACTGCTCCACCTTCACTTGCTCCAGTCACCCAGTGACAGCGAATAAAACATTGTGGACAGTCTTGAAAGCAGGGAAGAGATATACAAGATTGTCAGGGGATCCCCTGGCTCCCTGGAGAGAAGGGATGATAAAAGATACCATCAGACAGACAAACAGGCAGAACAAAGTAAAATGATCAATTGCCCCAACTCTTCGAATTCTGAGCAGAGCTGAAGGAACTGAAGTAAAGTCAGGCACAGAAGTAAAACCAAAGAAATGGAAAACAAATAAAAATGCTAAGTCTTCCCCATAGGTGGGCATCCCCTAGGGCCGTGGTCAGCAAACTGCGGCTCTTTGGCTACTTGAGTGTGGCTTGTCCACAAAATACCACGGCCAGGGTGAGTCTATTATGAAGAATTGGCGTTAAGAAGAAGTTTAAGTTTTAAAAATGTGGCTCTCAAAAGAAATTTCAATCGTTGAACTGTTGATATTTGACTCTGTTGACTAATGAGTTAGCCGACCACTGCCTTAGGGCAAAATATGGTGTGGGAGGAAACCAATATTTACTGGGAACCTACCATGTGCCAAGCATTGCTCAAGGTACCGGGGACACAACGGCAAACAAGTATCTGACCCCAAGGAGCCTGGATGTGCCACCTGAAGGAAGGTCATGTACAGGGAACCATCGGGAAGGAGAAAGGCAGCCAGAGCACTGAGGGAGACTCTTCTTCAGGTGATCAGATATTTTCAATTGACCCTGCAGAGGGCTTAGAACCACCAAGCAAAGCACAGTCATTACCTGTTAGAGCCGGAAAGGGTATTGGAACCCAAGGAGCTCACAAGCTGGCCCACTGTTACTTCCACTGCAGAGACACTGGAGAGCAAGAAAGGACACCCGCATTTTCTTTATTTGGTTAAGCATCACCTCTGACCTATGTCAGCACCAACCTGAGCAGCAATGGGGCCCTGAGCTTCAAGGTGGTAGCTCAGGGCAGACTAAAGACAGTCCAGCGCAGGGGCTGCACAGGAAGTCCTTGTTGGCTGGAAGGGTTTGGGAGCCTGGCGTTGTGAGACTCTCTCAGGAGGCAAGCTCTTTGGGGAGCAGGTCTCTCTCTGCCGCTCTTCTCCCCGGCCCTGCCCTGCTTCTCCGAAGGCCCAAACTTCCAATGTAAATGTTGAATTTTCATAATACAAACCATGTATATGCAGTCCCCACCACAGATTCCAGCGCAAACTGAAACCTTAAGGCAATTTGTTTTCAAATGTTTTCCTGTTACATTTTACCTATGCCAGGGACCCACAACCTTTTCTGCAAAGGGGTAAGCAATAAGAATTTTAGGCTTCACAGATACTCTTTGCCATCAAAATGTGCAAGCAGTCCTAGGTAACAGACAACGTGTCAAAGATCAGGCAAGGCTACATTCCTTTACCAAAACAGGCCATCATTTGCTGATCCCAGAACTATGTAACTTCTCATCAGCCCTGCCCTTAATCCCCTAAATTCTGTATATTACTCTGGAGATACCAATCCTCAAATTAACGTATTGCTCCAGCATGAATCATCTCATCTGAATTTCCTGTCAAGCCACAGAATGCAAACCATTTTCATAGTTAAACTTAAGGGAAACAATAGGAAATATCACCTTTACAGATGCAACATCTTTTTCGGTGACCACTTCCAGACAATTGGAGGAAAAAGAGCTGAGCGAAGCACATGAAATCATACCATCATTTGCCGGTCCCACCAACAGCAAGTACTAAGACCATTAGTAAGAAATACAGAGTGGCAAACTTTCCTTCACACTTAGAAATACAGGTCTAGCCCTAGCTGGTTTGGCTCAGTGGATAGGGTGTTGGCCTGCTGATGGAAGGGTCCCGGGTTCGATTCTAGTTAAAGCCACGTGCCTTGGTTGCTGGCTCAATCCCTAGCCCTGGCTGGCGTACACGTGGGAGGCGATCAATCGATGTGTAGTTTTTACACTGATGTTTTTCTCTCTGTGTCTCTCCCTCTCCCCTCCACTCTCTCTAAAATCAATGGAAAATTATCTTTGAATGAGGATTAACAAAAAGAAAATAAAGGAAAAAAAAAACATAGATCTATTTCTTCAATGAGTACTAACTCTAGAATTCATTATGACAGCTCCATATAAAAGGCAACCCTCTGTAGGATGGAACTTCAGAAACCTGATGATCCTCTGAACTTTGGATCCCACTCCCATGTCCATTTGCATAGTTATGGCAGCCACAAAGCAGCTGGACAATTTTAGATTTGGCAGGTTAATCTCCACTCTACCCGGCAGCCAGCACCTTCTGTGGCTCACCTTCACCCAGAAACGACTTTGGGTAAATTCCCCACACTCAGATCGCGTCCCTTCAAAGTGCCTCTGAACATTTTTTTTTCCTTATGATTTCTTCAAATTACCCAGAGAACATTCTATATTAAACACTTGAAAAGAATGGTACATTAAAAATCTGGTAGGTTTTACAGATATTTCCTTAAATAAGTCTATTCGAACGCCATTCATAAGATCGTTCTCTTTGAGCAGAGTGTTTATTGCTGCAATCTCCCTCCCTCCCCTCAATATCCATGATTCATCGCAGGAGCTGAACCTCTAACTGAAGTTGCAAAGATTTCCTACAGGCATCGGTACTGAAATTACACGCTGTGGGGAGTCAGCTGTCAGTCTGCTCATTACTTCGGTTTTTTTCTCCCTCCCAGCTGCAGTAACTCAATGAGGGTTGATTTTCCATTTAGGCAAGGTAAGAGGTAAAGAAAAAAAAGGACAAAACCCCAGACTGGATATTGAACAGTGCTGCAACTAAATGCCACCAGTCATTAATCCGTCTTTCTAAACACATAATAAATCCCAAAGATTTTCCCTCTTTTTCTATTTCAGTCAACTTTGAGATAAAATTCATCAACAATAAAATGCATGTATTTTAAATGCACAGTCCAATGAGTTTTGACCAATGTACACAGCTGTGCAACTACTGTGCTAATCATCCATAAAAGGTCCCCTAAATGCCTCATTGGTCCGTTCTGCCTACCCCGCTCCCTCCACCCATCTATTTTCCATCTTTAAATTTATGCATTTAAAACACTACCTGTGGGTTTTGGTGTAGAGGAAAATGGTAATATTCTAAGCACACTGTCACATGGCCTAGGACTGTGATTTTTAGAAATAAGGTATTCATTCAACTTCACCTTCATTTCCCAGAGAAAACACTAGTATAACAAACCCTACCATGAACGCACTCACTCAAATGTGTACTGAGTACAAGGCACTATTCTAGGTTTGGGGGAATCTAAAGAGAATACGATGGGGCCCTTCCCCTGCAAAGACAGTCATGCCAATATCGGCGCACTGTGTAAGCTGAGCTTAAGATGGGGATCACGTCAACATGGAAGACGCCATAGGCCTGTCTAGAGACACCAGGATAGATTTTTCAGGAAAAGATGGTATTTTAACTTCAAGGATGAGGACACGCATATGCCAAAGCAGAGGCCTAGGTGAGGCAGAGCGAGTGAGTGTAAGAGCAGGGACCAGAGCCTGGAATCTCCAGCAAGTGACTCCAATGTCATTCGAGTGACAGCAACAGCACCTGCCTCATAGACTGGTCAGAGTAAAGAGCATTAACATACGTACAACACTTACACGTCGTACCTGGCTGTTCCTGGTGCGATGGGTGAGGTAGGAAAGAGAAGGCCAGTCGGCATGCCACGCAAGGCAGCGGGGTTGGAGCCGTTCTGACTCATCAACCAATGAAGCAGACAGTCCTCCTTCCCTCCATAGTCCGGGCCCAGGCAAGAAGCAAGTGAGGAAACAGGTGGAGGGTAAAACATGGCCTCGGGCCTTGTTCCAAAGCAAGACTGGAGGGAACAGCGGGGCCCCAAATCTGAAATGGCACTTCCTCCACCTTCTGGTCCTAATGAACAGAGCAGCTGTCCCTGCAGGCTGGGAAAGGCCAGGTCACTAGGTGGCCACAGGGGCAGAGAGCAAAACCTGACCCCCAGGAGGGCAGATAGGCCCGGGAGGGAGAGAGAAGAGACAGGAAGAGGGTTGGGGAGGAGGAAGGATGCAAAACAGGGTGCTTTCCCCTCCTCCTTCCATCCACAGCGAGAGTACTGAGTAATGAGGCCCCGGGAGAGGACGGAAGCACTACTTCTTATCTGGTGGGAAGAGGTGGGAAACCAAGGAATAGAAGAAGGGCCTCTCCCCTTCCCACTGGGCATGTTTTAGACTGAACCCCATAAGGAGTAGGGCCTGTCAATTATACCTGCATTATCAGTATTTTTAAAAAAAATCATTTTAATTATATGAAAGTGTATAATTCAGTGGCAGTAAGTACATTCATCCTGTTGTAAACATCATTATTTCAGGAACGTTTTCATCTTCTCAACAGAAACTCTGGGCCCATTAAACATTCAAGTCCCCACTTTCCTCCTCCCCCCTAGCCTCCATTCTGCTTTCTGTCTCCATGAACTTGTCCAGACTGGATACCTCCTATCAGTGGGATCAGGTAATAATTGTTCTTCTGTGACTGGCCTAGTTGCTAAATGTTTGCAGGGTTCATCCACGTTGAAGAAGAATCAGAATGGCATCCTTTTTTATGGCTACTTAATATTTCCAATTTGCATAATTTTTAAAGCCTCAACCAAGAATATGTTTTTATTGCTTGTAGAGAGGACAGGAGAAAGAAAGAGAGAAACATCAGTTGCCCTCCCCACAACCTACAGACCCTAACTGGGATCAAACCCACAACCTAGATATGTGCCCTGAACAGGGATGGAACTGGAATCTTTTTGGTGTACAGGACAATGCTCCAACCAACTGAGCCACCAGCCAGGGCCCACTGTGCATTATTTTTAAAAGCTCCTCGGTCAGAAGAACAGAGAACAAGTGGCAAGGGGTTAGACTGAAAGGGGGAATGGGCAAGGCTAGAATGAAGCAGTGGGGATTGGGGGTGGGGGTGGAGGGGAAAGCGGGGGAGGCAAAGGAGGAAAGAGGACTAGATCTGTGGGTTCCCAGTCAGGCAGCTGGACAAATGTGGCATGTGTGAGGAGCGCTTCTCTGAAGATCACAGCTGGCCAAACATTCCCAACCTTGACATTGCCTATTTCTGGAAGTCCTGACTTATACGTGAGATTTAGATAACTATTGGGAAACTAGCTTTACAGCATAATTTTATTTACATGAAGTTATATGTACCAATCAAGTATTACACAACAAAGTAGTATTTTAATCAATAGGCCTTCTAGAAAAAAACAGGGGAGGGGAAGAGACTGAGGCACAAATGTTTACAGGATTTTAACGGTGTTCAAATTCTTCACATCTATGAAGTTACAGTGAGACTTGTAAGCGGTTCTGTGGAGCCGTGCTAGGGCCATTTATTAGGTCATCCCATTGTCAGATGACACTATCTCCCAGCCCACAGCCATTTCATTCCTTACCTTGTAAATTCCTTTCTCTCTAAACACGGCTGGCATCACAGAATTAATGTGGGGGAAATGCTGGATTCACCCTCTTTCCCTTTGTTCCTAATTCACTGTGAGTCCCTTCCTCCTCTAAAAACTGACACACCTTTACGGATTAATGAAGCTGTGTGCAGGGTAGATAGCAGCACATAGTAGGCACTTTTACTCAATGACACCTGGATAGAAGTGCAAGCCCGCCACTCACTCTCTTCGCACCTCAAGAACAAGCATGTTCAGTCCAAGGAGCCCAAAACTGAAAGGTGAGGTTATGAATGATCCAAATATTTTACTAATCCTCACCTTGGATAGGTTTGTTTTGTTTTTGTTTTTTAATGTATTTTTATTGGTTTCAGAGAAGAAGGGAGAGGGAGGGAGAGATAGAACCATCAATGATGAGAGAGAATCATGGATTGGCTGCCTCCTGCATGTTCCACTCTTGGGATTGAGTCCACAACTTGGGCATGTGCCCTGACCAGGAATCGAACTGTGACTTCCTGACTCATAGCTGACTCTCAACCACTGAACCAGGACAGCAGGGCTTTATTGATTTTTTAGAAAGAGGAAGGAAGAGAGAGAGAGAGAGAGAGAGAGAGAGAGAGAGAGAGAGAGAGAGAGAGAGAGAGAAACATCAAACATCAATCAATTGTCTCCCACAACATGTCCCAACCAGGATCAAATTAAAAACCTGGGTATGTGCCCTGACCAGGAATTGAACTCGTCACCTTTTGATGCTCCAACCAACTGAGCAACACTAGCCAGGGCTGATCAAATTTTTTATATCCAAGACTATGCACAAGTATTTAAGCTGCACGAGAAAAAAAAACTGAGCAATTAGGGACACAATGCTCACTCCTATTCCCACCATGTTCTGTTGGAGCAAAAAAACACTATAAAAATACAGTCTTTATGTCCAACAGAGAGCAATGATTCATTTTATTAAAGCACTTCATATGTAAATGTCTTCTATAAAAAATCCGTTCTCTTGTTACATGTTGAAGCTTAAAGGTTTCATCATCAAATAAAAAACAATTTACTTCCAAAACATTATTTAGTTATGTAACCTTTTAGAATACAAATACATAGTCTAATATAGCACTGTGGGGATATATGTGTCATGACCTATAAGCATATTTATATATGTAGGCCACATAAAATCCAATTCATTTTTTTAACTAAAAGAAACAGACAATTCTGAAGAGTTAACCTGGTTTTGTTATGGAGTTATGGTAATTATTCTTCATAATATTAAATATATTCAATTATAGGGAAAGTAAAATATTTAAGTCATATTTTTAAACAATTGAGTGTCACTTAAACATCAGACAAGAATCAAACAATAAATGCAAAATGGGTGAAACAATAAATTGGTGTCTCTTTCTCCCTCTCTCTCAAATAAATAAATAAAATTTTTTAAAAATAAATAAAATTCACTGATGTTTACCAGCAGAGAAAATAGCCATTCCCTTGCTCTGTGCACATTCTAGCACTTTTCATAGAGACATAGCAAGAATAGGAGTAAAAGAACAAATATAGATTTAAATGAAAATAGATTTTTCTCAAAGAACTAACTGATGTAGGTCACAGGAATCAGATTAAATTGGTTTATTGAAATAGCCAGTCCATTTCAGAAAATAATTCTCTAATGCTCTTAGTTATTGAGTAACTTAAAGCAAGGTCAAATTTAACCTACTTTAAAAGGAAAGAAGAGGTAGCAAAGCCTCAAAGAAATTTAAGTGTACAGTGATTCCCAGTGCTCCACTGCTACGCCTATCCTTCAAGCTTTAACTGCTGGGTTCCCCTCTAATGGAATATCAATGAGACCACAGAACCACAGATACACACAAACACAGTTTCCTAGGGAAGTGATTGTAGAGCTGACATCACTGAACATGGGGTGTCTGTTTTCTCATCTGTTTGTTTTTCTTTAGCTGAAGGGAAACACTCGTAGGGCTCTATCCCAGAGCTGGATTATAATAAGCAAAGACAGGAGCATCATGACAACAATTTAAAGAACTTTTCCTTCCTGTCCGTCAATTCAGAATGGAGCAATACATCATCAGGTGACCCTTCTCAATTATGGCTACTTTCATAATCTGATTTCCATTTGCATTAAAATTCAGTTTTAGATAAAATATCAAATAAATTGGGAACATGAACTCCTTTTATTCTGAGTGTGGTTAACAAATTGCTACTGCAAAACTGCTGTATTCCACAATCAACCGTCCACTATCATCCAATGACTTATTGAGCACCTACTATGCACCAGGCACTGGAACAAATCATGTAGCCTCTGGTTGCTTGTCCAACCATTTTATTATCATTTCCTGGCTTGAATCCCACGCTCTGGCCACTCTGAGTCCTTTGAACATCTCTAAAAGCAACACAACATGCCTCTCTCACCTCTAAGCCTTTGCACACACATCATTCTCTTAGCTTAAAATTCTGCCCTTCCCTTTTTTGACCTGGAAAATTTCAGCCCAAATGTCCAACACCAACTGGAAGAGGTGTTGATAGAGCAGTTAGGAAGTAGTTAGGAAGTGGTGGCACAAAAGAATAAAGATGTCTATGAACTGCTTTAAAATCACAGCAGGTTTATATGGTTAAGTGAAGAAAAAAGCAAGGTGAAAGAAACGAGGAAAGTAGGAATTTACTTATTTTTACAAAAATAAATACAGAGGACAAACCAATTAATGTAAATGGTCACCAATAAGAGGTTGGGTGGGTAGAGCGAGGAAGGGCCTGAGAGGCCTCTCTCAGTATACCTTGTAGGCCTTACGGCTTTTGAGTCATGCCAACAATTTACATAGCCAAAGAAAGCAACTAAATTCAAAAAGAAGAACAAAATCAAACCCTTAAATCAAATATATACAGAAACAAGTGAACTGAATTCAAGTTGACAACATAACCACATTCATGTAATGTCTGAACATAAACACTACATTCATTACATTCTTTAACAGTAAGACATTAAAGATACATTCTTTGGCAGCAATAGTATCAAAAGCTTCCAAGCAATCCTGAACTTTACTTAGTTGGTTTATTGTCAAAACTGGTGCTAATGTAGTAATAATTCTGACACTATTTTGTATATACTAGTAGAGGCCCAATGCACGAAATTTGTGCAAGGGGCTCGGCCCTCACAGCTTGCCTCGCCCCCCTCCCCCAACTCCCCCAGCTTTGTCTGGACTATTGGTCTAATTAGCATATTATGCTTTTATTATTACAGATATGCTACAACAAATAAATTGATGTTATTAGGAAACAAGATTTTCTGATATGGGAGAAGGAAAACAAAAATATTGAAATGAGGGGAGGTGAGGAGGAACTTATTGTGTTGAATTTAAATTGTAACTATCAGACTATAAACATGATTGTAATAAGAGACATATATTTCTAAGCTTTGCCCACTAAAAAGGCCTAGAAACAATGATAGTCCAGTAATAATGAGTGTACTTAGTTCCTAGACCTTGGACACCATTTTTCACTAATATGAACCTGAAATCTTTGGAAATGGCTGATTCCAGGTCTGGGGCAGGGACAACACTAATGAGCCCCAAATCGTGCTATAGTGCCATCAAGTGAGGATGATGGAAACATGTCAAATGGCCACAGGAGTCAGCTTGAAGTTACCTGAACTGCACTGGCCAAATTTGGTAACATCTGATCAAAGAAAAGAATGATGGTGCTGTGGACTGATGGTGTTATTGTGCCCCCAAATCCATATGTTGAAGCCTTAGCCCACAAAGTGATGGTAACTGGAGGTGGGGTCGTTAGGAGATAATTAAGATGAGGTTGTGATGGCGAAGTCCTCCGCAGGACATGATCAGTCAATAAATATAAATTGCCAATTCTTTCTTAACCTTCCTCCCCCCATCTGCAATCAGAGCTGACCTTTGCTGTTGTCTTCTACAACTTCAATAAAAATAAGAATTACCCATAGGATTTCTCCATGTTGCAAAAAATAAATAGCTTCCCCCATCCCTGAACCTTTTGGTAGTTAAGTTGCAGGCCTGAGACTTCATTACTCCTGTCTGCTCTAAGTATTTCCTACATAACTGCAGTAGAACCATTCAAATCAGGACATTAACACTGGTACACTACCACAGACCCACAGTTCAAATTTCACCAAATGTCCTAACAATACAAAGGGATAAAATCCAGAATCACATGATGCATTCATTGGTCATGTTTCTTTATTCTTCTTCAATTTGAAATAGTTAATTGGTCTTCCCTTGACTCTTATAACCTTATCAGTTTTGAAGCTTACTGGAAGTTGTTTTGTAGAATGTCTCTCAATTTGAGTTTGTCTGATACTTTCTCATGAATAGATTCAGATTAGACATCTCCCTCCCCTCCCCCCAATGTGAAGAGGGTAGACATTATAGTATGTAATATAATTTTCTCATTCCATCCCAGCAAGTGGTTATATTAACTTGGTTATATCAAGTTAATCATGCAAGTGATCAAGTTAATATAACTATTATTAACTATATCCACTATAATGCCATCAAGTGAGATGGCCCACAATTTACATCCCCTCTTATATTAACAAGTATTTTGCGGAAGAATATTCTGAAGATATGTAAATATCTTGTTCCTTATCAAACTTTTTGATCCACATTTTAGCTTACAAAGTCTTTAAAAAGTCTTGCCTGAATTAATTATAACAAGACTATAGTTAATTTGAATTAACTATAACAAATTAATTATAACAAAGGGGGGGGGAATCTTCAGCCTGCCCAGTCCCCTCTCACAGTCTGGGAGCCTTCAGGGGCAGGAGGTGACCAGTGATCAGGAGAAGGTGACTCCCCCATCACACTTCTTCTGCTGCCACTGCCGGCAGAGGAAGCCTTGGCTGGCCTTGGTTACCTGAGCCTCTGCCAGGGCTGGCCCTGGCAACTAGGGCCTGGGGGGACTAGGGGACTCCAGAGGCAAGCACACGGATCAGCCAGACCCACCTGGGGGTGGACCCAGCCTTGCCTCATACCTGCCGCCCCAGCGAAGCTGAGGGGTCTGGGTACCACCATCTTGTGGCTGTGGGCACCACCATCTTTGAGAGCATGGGAGTCAATTAGCATATTCCCTCCTTATTGACTGTAGGTGCTGCTATCTTTGTGAGGGTGTGATGGTCAATTAGCATATTCCCTCTTTATTAGATAGGCTGGTTGCCAAATGATGATTTTTTTTAAATTCTATCCTTTCTTCTACATTTATTATTTGACATTCTATGAGAGGTAAAATATCCTCATTTTCTTATTTTATTTACAGTTAGTATAGACTCATTGGTTTCATATTATTCAATGAGTTATGATCCTATCTTTATTTTGATACTGAAAACACTCCATATTTGCCTACTGGGAGCTCCTCTGAGCTGGCTCTTGTGTCTGTTTGAAACTTGCACATCATTTCTTTAGCACTTCCTTTATAGAAAAAAGAAAAAAAAAAAGAAAAAAAAGCTTGGTGCAGAATGGCATTTGGAAACAAAGATCTGGGTCATAAGTGAGTATGCTCATGGCCATAGGGGATCACTACTCTCGGGCCCTGTCTGAGGACACAGCTAGGAAATACATAAAACCTCTGAGCTCACTGGAGACATGCAAAGTGTTGTTCCTATGACACAGATAAGCCTCAGCTTCAGCAAAAGATCCTAGGATCCTGCAACCTGGACTGGTCTGTCTTTTCTTCATAACCCACAACCCCAAGGCGCTGTGCCCTCAAAGCAGAGGTCCTGTCCAGCTTCTCACAGCTCTTCCTCCTCCTCTTCCAAAGTTTTGTGTTCTGGTCAGGGGACTCCTGGTTCCATCCAATGTGTCATCCTTGGTCTCTTTCCTGGCCATATCTCTGTGTGTTTGCTTCTGATGTCTTGGTTTCATAGGCAGACTTTCCAAGTCCCTGGGTCAGTTCTGCCCTCAAATAGCTCCTCCCCAGTTCCCAGAACCCACTACCCTGGGATCCTCTTTGTCCCAAAGGAGGACACGCCCCTCACATACACACTGAGAAAGAGCACCAAAAGGGATTTACACCCTTAATAATGGAGTCCATCTTACCCTACATTAGTTTCTAAGGGACAAAGCATTTTAGGTCCCGTAGCATGACCTGGACCTTTTTTGGTCTGTGGGGTGACATTTTGGTCCCAGGGTCAGTGCCCTGCAGCTAGCCCTGCTTTTCTGAGCTTCTTTCCTTTCTCTACCTCTGACACCACAGTTTGGTTATCCCTCTCTTCTTTACTGATCTGCCCAGCTTCCATCCTCAGGAGCTTTGTTCATCTGGGTAACCTAGAGATGACATATCAATCTTCCGATTCCTACTACCTACTATAGGAGCCTTCTACAGGATAAGGAAGCCCCACAGTGTATGTGAATAGCCATTCATGGGAAAGGTGGTCAGAAGTCAGCCTCAGACCATGTTAGATTCCACCTTCTACTTATCAGAAAGTCCACCAGGGTTCCATAAAGGATGGATGTTTAATAACACTGTAAGGCTCACAAGCAGTAGTTTCTAGTGGGTCCCCATAAAACATCATTACAAAAGCTTATCATTTTGGACCACAGAGCTTTCATTTTTCCAAGGTGGGAGAGGCATGTAATAAAAATCTCCAGAACCACAGTGTGATATGACACTAGCTATTCTGGCTCAAGGAACCAATATCCATGAAATAGTTCCTTGCCCATTAATAATAGTTATAAAATGGCATATCCCACAGCTGTCCTGTGCTACAAATCTGATATTCTTTATTTAAGAATCCTATATAATAAAAGCCTAACATGCAAATTGTACCCTCGATCTGGAGTTTGATCAGGGGTGTGGGCAGCAGTGGCAGGCAGTCAGAGGAAGGGAGGCACCCCCAGCTGGCAGCTGCTAAGGACCCTATCCGCGCATGAATTTTGTGCACTGGGCCTCTAGTAAGTAAATAAATGAGTACAAGCTGGGTTTGACATTTTTTGGTGTAGAGTAGTGAGGTCTTTCTAACCATCCCTTTTCTAGCCTAATGATTCTTAACTTTGGGGGGGAGGGGGTTTGCAAACCACTCTGAGAAGGTGGTAGGGTACAGACCCCTCTATCTCTGAGAGGAAAGAGGTACATAATAATATAGACAGTTGAGCCTGTAACTTCATCGAGTCCTATCACTAAAGCCCCAGGCAAAGGACCTCCACCCCAGCCCACTACTTCTCCGCTGCAATGTGCCAATGACTGGCCAATGCTGCCTTGAGTGGCAAAGTTCTAGAACAGACTAGAACAGAGGTCAAGATATATTATTTTCTGTACAGCATAATATTTTAGGCTTTGTGGGCCACATAGTGTCTGTGACAACTATTCAACTCAGCCATATCCAATGCACAAATGAGTGGATGTACCTGTGTTCCAATAAAACCTTATTTACAAAAACTAAACATGGCCTGGACTTGGACCCATGACTATACTTATACACATTACTTAAAGCCATAACAGGACACAGCATAGCAAATCACAAAACTAAACTCCATTCTGATTTTTTTCTAAGGATGGTTCACGTTTATTTTTACTGCACGTTTATCATATTGACTTAGTTATATACTTAGCCAGAAATTCCGATTACTACATTTTTTCCTACTGAACAATTTGTTATGAAAAGGCCATTGTTCCATTTTCCAGTGGACACAATGAGGGTCAGAATAATTCCACATTGTGAACATTTCCTGAAAGACCCTGTGGCCTGTTTTCTAAATCACAGCACAGTTCTGTTGATTGACAGCTAACCACCCACCAGACGTGGACACAGAACACGCTCTCGTGTTCCAAGCGGCTGTTGTGCTTCTGGAGGCCACTGTCATTTCTTTAACAAGCCTGGCAGCTGTCAGACTCGGGCCAACAGTCAGAAGGGCCTTGTTTCTCTAGAGACTTGTTTTCTCAAGAATTAGGATGGGCACCGGGCTCATCGCTGCCCTGTCCTTTCCTTCATGTAAGAGGTCAAGTGTGTGACTATCAGGCACGTTCCTGCGTGAGCTTCACACAGTCACTTCCTGTTTCCCTGACCCGTTCTGGCAACTCTCTTCAACCACAATCGTCTGACCCCACAGAATGGATGTGGTTTACCCAGATTTCCTCCCAACTGCCCTGCACTTTAAAGGTCGGACCTGGCCAGGTGCCTGCTCACCTGCTCTGTGGAAGAATTTCAGTGTGGCCTGTACCAGCAAAGCACCTTGACAACTGTTTCTGAGTGATTGGGGAAGCTATCTTCTTTCCAACTTATGCACATTCTAACAGAAAAGCCGGCTCCAGATAAAAACGACTTAGGCTGATGGTGTGTTTCCAGCCATTTTCAGTGGTGTGAGACAACCGCCCCTTGCCCCCCCCCCCAAATTAGATATTAACTTCCTTCAGGATTGTTGGCTGTTGTTTTAAAACCTGCAATAGTACCTAGGTGTCTAAAAAAGCACAAGTGTAAAACTCTACAAAGCATAAATGATGCTTATTGTATAGGGAAGCTGAAGTCAAATTCAGGAGCACACGCCTTCTATAAAATCTCACACGACTAGTGGGAAAGGGGCCATGAGTAACAGGATGCTGGAAATCATAAAAACAACTCCCTACTGCCATCCTTCACCATGACAAAGAACAGTCATCGCTCCATCTGGTGTCTGATGGAACAAGACACACTAGCTCTTGTGTTTTTTTGTGTGTGTATTTGTCATTGTTGTTTGTGTCTATGAGATGTTCGGGACTGTAGGATATTTACATCAGCATTTTTTACCTAGAAGGTAAGCCTCTTTCTCTAAATCATGAGCACAAATAGTCTGACAAATGATTTGTCTTTCATCTACCCAGTAACTCTGCAGATTATGAGAATAAAAGTAATGAGAACACGGGGCTATCGATCATATATGTGCTTAAAACCTGGAACTCCAATGAGGGCAATAAGATGCAACGAAACTTGATTTCTCGAGGGAATGTGCAAACTGCACTTCACCCTAGTTTTTAAAGGCTCTGATGACCTTGAGATATCTGAAAGGCAAAAAGGCATTTATTCACCTCCTCACCCTTAGTGATGTACAACTTATGCAGGGCAAGTAATGAAGAGTTCATTTCATTCATTTTATTCCTTCTGTCCCTCCTGGGGGCTATAAGTGGACACGGGGGCAGAAAAATGTTGGTGACACTGTAGGGTTTGTGTCCTAGCAGAAGGCTGGGCTAAGATGATTTTCTTATTCACTGCAGAGGTGACAGTGTTGGCTGTGCTGCCTACGCAGGGAAACGCCAGGGATCGCAGATTAAACCCGGTTAAACAATGAGGACGCTCCGAGTGCCAGACCTCGAGTGCCAGACCTCTCGCCAAGCCCACACGCCGGCTCATGCCAGCTGGGCACACAGCGCATACCATCCAGGCCGCTGCTCCAGCCAACCGGGCCACCTGGGAGCTTTTGTGCTAGAAAGCATCAACCTTTCCTCTATTTAGATGCCGACGTTTGAACTTTATAGCCAAAAAGGTTTCTTCCATTACAACAGGTTTGGAAGATTAATAAGTACAAATTGGAAGTTACAAAATAGTCACGGGGATGTAAAATACAGTGTAGGGAATACAGTCAATAATGTTACGATAAATATGTATGGGGCCAGGTGGTTTCTGGATGTGTAGAGGGGGACATTTTCTAAAGCATCTGGTTGTCATCTAGTACCAAAGAGTAGACCACTTTATCCACCCTCGGCCCACTTTGCCTTCCGCTGCCTACAGCACCTGAGGACACTCTTCCAATCCAACCTCAGCTTAACCTCAGGCCCTTGTTTGTGCTGTTCCAGCTGCTAGGGGCGTCCTCCCCATCTCCTTAGCTGGCCAAGTCTTTGGCTGAGAGATCAAGATGGGGTGAATGGTGATCCCAAACAGACCAACGCATGCTTGCAAAACTCGTGCTCCTTCCTTATCCTCACACCGTTTCCCATGTAATTCCTTATTTGATGTTTGCTGGGGTTTAAGCTCCAGGACTTCCTGCCACCTTCCAGCACTGAGCACACGGCAGGTGCGCACCACACATTCTGGTAAACTCATCGAAACATTTATGAAAGAATCTTTAAGCAATTAGCACTGCTCTCCTCTTCTTTCACAGGAGGAAAGGCAGACAAAGCAATGCATCAGCACCTAGAAGCACTAAAACGCCTGAAAAGATAACTTCACGTAGGCAGGTCGGAGACCGTAGTCCTTGAAAATTCACTAATCCAGACTGGAACGTAACCTCTTCTGACTAAGTGACTTACTTAAACTCACTGAGGTTAAGTAAGTCACTTAACCTCAGCGAGTTTCCGTTTCCTCATCTATTAAGCAAGAACAATCCCGCCTATGTCACAATACTGTTTTGAGGATTAAATGGGTAGCTAATAAGGTATCCAGCTCAATAACCTACATGTAATAGCTGCTGATATACCAATATCAACACTGGTATTCTCTTTTCCCTACATACAGTCTAACTTCATTTTGGGAGCAACTGTGGCATTGTCAACAAGAAAACAGAACTTTCAGAAAAGAAAAAAAGGTGGTGAGAAAGCACTAGAAAAACGTACCAGAATAATACTGAAAAGCAAAAAGCTACCTAAAAGGACGGCAAAGCTTTAACACACAGCAAATCGGGGCTTTGCCAGATGTGCTATTTCCATGTGCATGAGGTCCGCTGTTGTGGTTGACGAGAAACCCACATTGCACAATACCCCACAAGGCAGCTCGCCCTCCAAAGATTTGGTGTCGTTATAGTCAGAGCTGGTAAAATGGTGCCAAAGTCTCTTGGCTCAGAATAAATTCCCACAAGTGTCCCCGAATCTGTTAACTATGCAAAGATAGTTTTGCGTCAATGGAAAATATAGGCATTGAATATTCTGCCTTGAGGCTTGCTCTCAAAAATCACACAGCCATGGTGTAAACATTTTCTTAAAACACATATCAGAGAAAGCCAGCCACCAAGGCAGTAAAATTGGAAACTTAAAATTCTCATACAAACATAGACAGCAGTCACACATTTGAGATCACGGTGGGGTGGACATGTCAAAGTTAACATGTCCAGAATGGAATTCCTGGTCTTCCTCCAAACCACACCAAAGCCTGTTCTTCCCACAGTCCTCCCAGCTCGGTTACTGGCAACTCCCAGGAGCCGAGGCCAAAACCCTTAGTATCACCCATGAATCCTCAGTCTGTCACACCATAATCCACCTACCCAATTAGCTTCATCTTTTTTAAAATGTCAAATCTGACCACTTTTTTGTCCGCCACTGCCCCCCAACCTGGTCCCGGCCACCACACCTATGATGGGTATTGACAATATCCTGGTGACTCTAAATCCCTCCCTTATCCCCCTACAGTCTGCTTTCGGGGCTGCAGCCAGAGTAATGGTGTGAGCACAGTTTATGGGTTCCTTAAACCAGTGGTCAGCAAACTGCGGCTCGTGAGCCACATATGGCTCTTTGACTCCTTGAGTGTGGCTCTTCCACAAAATACCACAGCCTGGGCAAGTCTATTTTGAAGAAGTGGCGTTAGAAGAAGTTTAAATTTAAAAAAGTTGGCTCTCAAAAGAAATTTCAATCTTTGTACTGTTGATACTTGGCTCTGTTGACTAATGAGTTTGCCGACCACTGCCTTAAACCTATAGTAGCCACAGCACAGGTTTCTCAGGAAGTAAAACCAAAGTTCTCACAGTGGTCCACAGGGCTCTGTACCCCAAGGTGCCCTCCCCCTGCACCCCAGAGTCCCCTCTTCCTGCTCACTCCCTTGCTCCCTCCGCTCCAGGCTTACTCATCTCCTCTCAGACACTGATGTGTTTTTCCTCTTCACCTCCTACAAGTCTGTGCTCAAACATCTGTCTTTCTACAAACTGTGATGCCTCCCAGCGTCCCCTCTCCCCTTCCTTTGGTTATTTTTGTCCAGACATATACCATCTTCTAATACCTTACATAAGTCAACTATTTCATTTTGCTTGGAGTCACCCCTAAGTCCCCACAACAAGAGCTCCCATGTGTCTGAATCAATGATGCATCCCCAGCATCTAGAACTGTGCCTGACATGTGGTAGCCACTCAATTGCAACAGTTTCTGGGCTTCCAGCACACCCGCGAACAAAAGCCTATAAAGCAGCAGGAAAAGCAAGCTTATTGCCCTATCCTCCACCCCCTCCCCGCCATATCCCACCACACCAGTTATAATTTTCTATTTCCTAATATTTATGCAGCACATAGTGCTTCCACAATTTTTCTGACCATTAATAATTACACCACGGATGAACCATTCTATATATTAAAAGAGAAGATTATGTCATATATACTAGTAGTCTCCCCTACCATCATTTTCCCCCCAATAAATCTAGAAGTTATGAACAGAAAAGCAAGCAACATCCATCTGCTTTGCTTTTTCATAAAGTCTGTGCATGACCTAAGTGGGACACAGCTAAATTTTCCTAAGGAGAGTTTGAGATAGACTAAGGAAGGGATCGTATACAGGTCTGTGCAGGGTTCAGCGTCCTGTCAAGACTCCTCCCAACCTCAGGGCTGAAGAACAGGGAAAGGAGCTGCCAACAGAATCATTAAAGGCTCATCCATCGCCATGGACCACAGAAGATGGCCAGCCAGCAGGAGCTAATAGACAGGAGAGGAAATGGGGCTCCAGCAGGGAGGGAGCAGGATTGTAGGGGAGGGAAGAAGTACTCCAACCTTCCTCTTATCTGTTTCTCCATCTTCTGCCAGTGGTCAGACCCAACCTGAAGCTAGAGGTCAAGAGAGCCAGCATAACGCAGCCCCCAAAAAAAGTCTGGGAAGTTGGGAGAATGATCTAGAAAGATAAGTGGAGAATGTTCAGCACACTCTTGTTAGCCAACAGAGTTTCTGAACTTTTGACCAGCCCAGGGAAAAGCATGGAAAGGGATTTTGGATAGAGGCCAGTGAACTTCCCCATTTACTCACTGTTATCTGTTGACCCTTTAGGATTTAGAAGCCAAGTCTGTATCAGGAAGTCATTAGTGTTGTTAACAGCTCATAATCCAAGTACTAACTCCTTTGTCCAAAGCAAATGGTCTCCAGTATTCAACACACAAAAACTAAGCCACAATTGCTATGTGGTATGGCCAGGGTTTCCTTTTTAGATAATCTTCATTTCTGATATCTTGTAGTTGACCCTGAGGAATTTCCCTAGACCCACGATCAGTTTTGAGAACTCTGCTCTCTCCTCTAAAGTTATTTTAAAATGTATACTACTAAGAGACCAGTCGCCGAAACCGGTTTGGCTCAGTGGTAGAGCGTCGGGTCTGCGGACTGAAAGGTCCCAGGTTCGATTCCGGTCAAGGGCATGCATGTACATTGGCTGCAGGCGCATCCCGGGTAGAGGGTGTGCAAGAGGCAGCTGGTCGATGTTTCTCTCTCATCAACGTTTCTAGCTCTCTATCTCTCTCCCTTCCTCTCTGTAAAATATCAATAAAAAATTATATTTTAAAAAATTCTTGAAAATGTAAAGAGAGAGAGAGAGAGAGAGAGAGAGAGAGAGAGAGAGAGAGAGAGAGAGACCAGTCCCTGAGCAATTGGTAGCAAATACCTATAATGCTCCAGGTGTCATGAGCATATACTCCCCGCAATAGCCAAACAAAGGAAGTATTTGTTGCTGAGTTGAAGTAACATGCCCAGAGTGACCACTGCCAAAGCCTGTGCAGTTTTCTAAAATATATTTTAAAAAGAAGTTCCAGAATTTGATCCATAACCTCTGGTTATGTATCACCCAAAACAAAGCGGATCTCTCCTTCACCACTTCATTTGAATTGATGTAGATTGTGCAAGCGTGTAGGTTGGGTCTTTGTGGTATGAGTTTGAGAAGCACCCAGCTTCTGGATTACGTTTACTTTGTGGCCTGAAACACTTTTCAATTTCTCAGCATCTCAGTGTCCGTATCTCTAAGATAATAAATTCTCATCCACACCTGTCAGGGACATACCGGAGTGAATTAGCCAATAGATCCTTCCCACCTCTTTTAGAGACTCTTCTCTCCTAAGGCAGAAATACTATTGTGGAACGAAAATCTGAGTCAGGCACATCTGGAGTCAATTGGTAAACCTTCCACTGATGAGCCCTTTGAACAAGGACAAGTTATCCAACCCTGTTGTGCCTTCATGCCCCTAGTCTGTAAAATGTGAAAACTAAGATAGCATGCCCCTAAACCTTTTGCTGGGTGATAAAAGGAGAACATGTGTGCAAAGCCCCTAGATATTGTCACACATAGAATTAACACTGGAAAACAGAATGCAGTCATTGTCACCATGATGATTCTCATTATCATTTTTCCTATGTGGTTCTAAGTAGAACTGGTGAAAGCACAAAATCTCTTTGAGCATTCTCTAGAATTAGCCTCGCTTCTTAAAGTAATTATCTTTTTTAGTCTTGAAAAGTGGAATTGAAAAACAACATAAATGGCAATTATAATCACACCAAACTTAATAATCACTAATAAAACCCAGTGAAAAGTATGACCAAGCTACACAGACTTGATTAGAACACAAGAAATTCATACCAAAGGAAATCTTGGAAAACGGGTCTTTCATTCTGATTCATTTTCTATGATAAAGGCATAAATTCATGGAAGTGAAGTAAACCTGTTTGTGAATGGTACCCAAAAACATAGGTTAAAAAATAACTTCATGAACCATAAAATACCAAAAGTGCTTCTCTTAGCTCAGGATCTATTAAGTTTCCTGCAGCTCCTTCCCAGGAGTCACACTGTAAGTACCCCACCCTTCCTCTGGGAGACCATGCACCCCCAATAGCTGGCAAAGCACCAGGCATATGCCCCATCCCCATGTTTGCTTTGACAGATGACTGGCATGGCCAAATAGATCAGAGATCCATGTCTACTCGCAGGGGACCTCTCAGAGCATCAGCAGCACGCCACTACTTTCCTCTGCCTAGACCCCAAGACCATCTGCTGATATCCATAGTTATAGAAACAGCATGAGCTCACTCTGGTTGGTGCATATAAATCAACTGAAGTTTTAGATTTCAGGTCTATCAGAAACAGACAGGCTTTACTCACCCAAACCCTCCCCTTCACCACATGGTATCAATATTTTAAATCAAATGTTTAAACCATTCAAGTTATTGACAAGAGTGTCTACTTGCATAAAACTTATGGCCATAGTGTAGTTCCTATGAGAAATAAGTGTCCAATTAATATTTATTGAAGAGAGGGAAGGAAGAAGAAAGGAAAAAGAGTCAGGAGTTAGGAAACAGTCTTATGAAGAGGTATGTTATTCTCTACTTTTCAGATGTGGAAACTGAAGTACAGGAGGGTAAACAATTTTCCAAGTGTTCCCCAGACAGTTAAGTTTAGGAGGCAATATTTACACTCATGTACTGCCCTCCTGTCAGGACAGCCAAAATCACCTTAAGAAAGCGAAACACTTAATGTTTCCATTAAGAAGAAAATTAAGCCCAACTGATTAAATGATCAGTAAGAAAGCATATTCCATCTAGAGGTATTAGAGTCAGTGCCTCTACTTGATCACTAAGAACCCTAGAAAATAAGGACTCCCCCCACACACACACACATCTGTTTTTATACATAAATATAATAAACTTATGCTACAGGCATTCCATCAGTTTTCTAACCTCAACCCAGAATTCCCACTGAAAACACAACAACAACATCTTCAATTTGTGACTTATAAAAACAATTTTATCCACAATATTTTCCTTGTGACATCAAAGGCCAGGATGCTGGGGGCGTAGAGATACCCTCAGTGGCACATTGCAGCTCAAAGCGCCTAGAAACAACAGTGAATGAATATTTTCAACAGTGGTTCCAAAGCCAAAATGATTATTTTCTCCTCCAGACTAGAGATATAAGTACATATGCCATATGTAAAAACAATGTTTATCAATTCTCAAGACACTCAGCCATTTGAAGAGAAAGCCTCAACCAAAGGTTTTTCTTTTCTTTCTTTTCTCCCTCTTACAATTGCTTTTAAAAACCTTTGGGCAATGTAAGAGGGAAAGTGTTTGCTTATAGAAACTGTGTTTACCACCAGGGCACACCTATCTTTGTGCTGAATATCTCAGGAATACTGGCCTTAATACTTTTATGTTTCTTGGCGGGAACACAGCACAGCTCAAAGCTTATATGTTAATAGCATTGGAAGATATGACAGTCTTTGGCAGAGCACTTCCCTAAAGACTCAAAGAAACATCTAGACTACCAGACTTCAAAGAGGCTAGATTTAAACTCTCATTAGCAGACACAACACACTGCAGTAACCTGGAGAGCATAAAAATTATCGATGCTCGAGTTCCACCTGCAGAGATTCTGATATACCTGTCCTGGGGTGCAGCCTGGACACTAGACTTTTAAAAGCTCTCCTGGTGACTCCAATGAGCATCCAGTGTTGAGATCCACAGGTACAGAAAGTAAGGCACAAACCTGCCTGCTCACTAACAAATGAATCACGGTGATCATCCACAATTGCACAATTAAGAATTATTTAATAAATTTCCAGATACAAACTGTTTCCTGCATAATTGAAAAGTTCTGCTTACTATTCACCTGGTCTTCTTGACATATCTTGGCCACTTTAACCTGGAAATCCAGGTGAATATAAGAATTCATTTTAGAAGTACTAATATCTAGGAAGCACTTTGATATTCATAAAAATAAAAACATATATACTCTGTTTCCCCAAAAATAAGACAGTGTCTTATATTAATTTTTGCTCCCTAAGATGCACTAGATCTTATTTTCAGGGGATGTATTATGTTTCCATGAAGTAAATCTTATTTTCGGAGGATGTCTTATTTTCGGGGAAACACGGTACATACAGTCACATTTAAGCATCCTGAGAACTATGAGGTGGGTAAGTGGATTACCTATTGGCTGATGTAACAAATTATCACAAGTTCAGTGGCTTAACACATGAATTTATTCTTATAGTTCTAGAGCCCAGATGTTGGAAATTAGTCTCCTTGGGCTAAAGTCAAAGTATGGGCATAGCTGATTCCTTCTGGTGAATCTGAGGGTAGGAATCTGTTTCTCTCTCTCCTCTCTTCTCTCTCTATAAATCAATTTAAAATCTTAAAAAGAAAAAGCATATATCTGTAGAATGAAAACAAAAGCCCACAGTTGGTTGGTTGGTGGCACTGCAACTATAAACAAAGTCTCTCATCTCTCCATCTTGGCTTGGACAACTGCACCAAAATACCTAAGTAAATTTCTAATCGACAGCTCTTACAGAGACTTATCTCCTTTTATGTCATTGGAAGTGGGTTTCTAAACTAGCAAATTGCATCTGCTGCTCATTCATTTCATGAAAGTCAAATAACATTCAGGTGAGCTCTGGATTTCCATCTGCCCACAGGGTGATGAGGGCTCAAAGGGACTTTGATCGGTTTGGCATGGACCCTACTAGGGTATAAGTTGCAAGCACAGAAGTAAGCACAAGGACAATTCAAGTTTGGGAGGGCTAGAAAGGGAAAGGAGGTTGTGGAATATAAGAGTAGCCAGGTTTCTTGGTTTCTGTCATAGTTCTGTTATTTAATAATTGTGTGAACTAGAGCGGGTCATTTAATCACAATGGAAAAATAAAATTCATCAGTTAAAAAAAAAAAAAAGAAGTGTTTTCAGCCCCAATTGTTATCTCTGTTCCTCAGCAAATACATGCCAATGTCAACATCCAGTTCCATGCACCTCAGTCTTTGGAACTGTCTCAAAACAGATCCCTCCCTACGGCTCTGAAGAACCAGCAAGCCACAGACCACGATGCCACAGTGTCTGAGAGATTCATCACACAAGAAAGTACACAGAGGAAAAGCAAGCTCTCAGTTCTAGGAGAGCAACACCAACTGAACTTGCTAAGACATACACACACAGTATCCATCTCCAGGAAAACTTCTAACAGGTGATGCCCATACCCTCCAGACTGGAAACAACCTGTTCAGGATTCCATAGGAAACTGTCCTCTTGGTGATTTTCCATGGTTCCTTTCTCTCTTCCTCTCCACTGAGAGAACTCAAGAGGGCTGAGGGGTGGTAATTGGAACCTCTAGAGATCTTCTACAAAGTGGTATATTTTAGCTGGAATAATCAGGAAGTAGTGGGGAAGGCTTTCTACATGAATGATATTCTAATGTGAGAGTCACACTTCCACTGATGACTTGGAGTTTCACATCTCTCTGCTCTCTCCAGCCCATCAGGGAGAGGAGAACCTGGTGCTGAATCACAGCCACTTTACCAACAGGGGAAAGTAAACAGCCACGCAAATCTCACCACCAAACTGCCTTTCCTGAGTCTGTGTTCAAACTAATGTGGAAATGATGGGGAAGGAACAACAACAACAAAATCAATGCCACATCAGAAGGCAACTGGTATACCAACAACTCATCAACTGTCCCCAAAACCATAAACTAACAGCAAATACGGCTTTTAAAGAATTTTGAACAGGAACATTATACTTGAAATAAGATAAGAAGAAAAAGTGCTGTAAAATATTCTATGGCTCATGTCCATGTTGAATTCATGCTCTGAAGCTATAATTGTACACGATCATAACCAATATCTGGGATGATTCTAAGGGGCAGCAATATTCCCTGATATCTACAAGTCAGCTTTGGTCACTAATTCAGAAAAGCAAACCAATGCATTTGGTAAAGCTTTTCAACAAGGGTAGCATCATAAGGGAATTCTGCTGGTTCACCAGCAGTCAACCACAAGCATGGAAGGAAATTAGGATGTTCTACTCCATGTGACTCATTATGGTGGTAATACCATACATAGCCTCCAAAATAACTTGGCTGAATTACAAGAGAGTACACCTGCTAAGTATTCCTTACTCCATACTTCAGTGTGACCCCTTGGTGTTTCCCTACACCCAGGTCATTAAAAAGCCCGAGTTCTTGTCCTGACTCTTGTTGTTAACTCATTGCAGAACCTGGACCAGTCCCTCAACTTCTCTGGGTCTCAAGAGTTCTCATCAGACTGGACAAATGACCTCCAAGGCTCCTCTAGTTCTAAATCTATATGCTTCCCAACAATCCACTAACAAAATGGAACTGGCTGACATCTACCTGAAATTAGATTCCAATACTGAGTCAAGTGAAGACAATGAAGCTGATGTTCCAGACTCTGTAACAACTAAAAGCTGGAGAACACACACAAGCTAGGGAATGGCATGATGAAATAAATACACAATGGGTCCCTCTCCTGGGAAAGCCAAGAAACCTGGGGTCCCAAAAGGTTTTTTCAATGAGACCTGAAGGCACTTATACTTCTCTGCCACCTCCTTTTATGCCACCCCCAGGACTTTAGAGCCTCAAGTACAGGCACAGAAGGGATGGATGATTAAGTCTCAATTTTCTCATTTGCAAATGAGAAATATGTTTACACTTTCTCCCTTGGACAGTGTTGGGTAAGACAAGAGCAACAATTGATGTATCCTACAATTGATAAGTAGGAATTATCAGCACAGAGCTCAAAAGGCAGATTCAGATCTCGGGGTGCAGATTCCCCAGAGCATCACCAGTAGGGCCCTTCTGGCCACCGAAGGTTCAGCACTCAGTTCACTGTGATCCAGGGACGAAGCCAGAAACAGAGTGTCCAGGGGACGTGCTACACTTTCCTCCTGTCCGTATTAGGCCTGGGGAAGGGGCAACAGAGCAACCTCTGTCCTCTTGGCGTCTGCAAAATTAGCCACCTAAAATGAAAATTGGATTCAGAGCTGCTGAGCTCTCTCGGGATTCAGATCCCGGAACAGCTAGTTCCCTGAAACAACTGTGCTTGCTTAAGTGGGAGCCCAGAAAAAAAAAAGTGACAGGAAAATTGAGGACTTGCTATAAAACTCATCTTCAAAAAGCCATAATTATCACAATAGTGTCACCTAAACATTATTTACAAACATCCTTCTGCACAATTCCTGCTCTTCGAACAGCCCTCATCTAGATTATAGTGCTATTACTCCGGGTAACATTTTAAATTAATTAAGTAGTAAAAGAAGTAAAACAAAACCCAGAATTTTTCATTCAAAACTCAGGAAACAGTGTAATTAAAATAGAAGCAGAGGAACAGATATAAAAAAGAGAAAATCTGCCTTTTGAGCTCCGTGCTGGTAATTCCTACTTATCAATTGTAGGATACATCAGTTGTTGCTCTTGTCTTACCCAACACTGTCCGAGGGAGAAAGTGTAAACATATTTCTCATTTGCAAATGAGAAAATTGAGACTTAACCCCAAATCACCAAATTCCTCATTTCAGTGCCTCAAACACTATGTCCACGTGGTATTAATTTCATGGTGAAACCAATGATTTTTATATTAAAAAAACACACACACACAAAACTGTCATATCTTTTGGCTGAGCCTCCTTGCCTTTGAAAGCTAAAGGACTCAGAAGACTAGATCTTAATCCTGGCAAAATGAAGCAAATTTTCAACAGCCGCATAAACGGAGGTTTCTCTACGAGCAACAGCAAGAGGCAAGGTCTATTACTGCAGCTCCCTCCTCAACTACTGCCCCTTCTTTCCTGTGACCACGCCTTGTGGTTCATGGTCCCGTTCTGATCCTACAGGGGCACAAAAGTAGCAAATCACCCCACACTCCACTTCCATACCTTCCAGGCCCTGGCCAGCCATCAAGGCTCCAACTGTGGTCCTTTGTTCCTTCTATTTTGGACGGTACCCTATCACAGAACGCGTATCAGCCTCAGCCCTGTAAATCAATAGTCATTTAAAGTAAGTTTGTCATGGGCATATATAAACACCTCCGTTCAACAGTGCTCTCCAAAATGATGCATTTGCCCCGGGATTATAAATAATCAGGTTAACTCAAACAGCAGCAGCACAAAAACAACTCCAGTCGGTGCTGAGGGGGTGGGTACATTTTATTTTGGGACCTTTCCTGCTACCACATGTATGAAGTAATGAAGCAGGACGATCGCTTAGTCCCAGGCATGGTGTGTCCCAACCTGGACTCGGGCGCCCAGCCTCATTTTTTCCAACTGGAATTCCTCCCCGCCCCACCCTCACTCCTGTTTCTAAGTCCAGCCCTAACCTTAATGGGGGAATCTAGGCAGTTTGGGTGCAACCCTCCGGGACCCCACCCAAGTCCCCCTGACTGCCAGCTCCGCAGTGACCTCCTGCCCAGGGCTCCTCTCCCTTCATGGGTCCTTTGGGCTCCTTAACCCTCCAGGTCTAAGCTCAAAGGACTCCTGGCTGCCCATTTCGTTCTCCCTGAAGCCAGTTGGACCTGCCGTCCCTACATTTCCGTGCCCTAGAACCGGGAGCCTGTCCCCACGAAAGTGCCTCCTCTGGAAATATTCACCAATTTGTTTCCTTCAACACTCTACGGCAACCTGTCAGCCGGAAGGGACGTTGAGGCCGCCACCCCCCTGCAGCTCCTCCACTTCATCTGCAGGTGAAGTCCACCCAGGACTCCCACCTGGGGCCCCTCCCAGGTGCTCCAGGCCCTGAGACCAGCGGCTCCTCAACCGAGCGTCTGCATGTCAGACCTTGCCCTGACCTCAATGTCTCTGTCCAAGCCTGTGTGTTAAACGTTACTATTCCTTCACGGAGAGAGCTGGCGAGTGCCTGTCCTCACCCTCACGCCCCTCCCCCGCCCCGTTTACTTGAGGTCTGCCAGCGGCTTGCACACAGGAACCTATTCACTGCCCTGCAGACATCATGATGCAGCAAATTTCACCGTTTTCACAGAGATGAGAAGCCTGAGGTCCCTTCTAAGAACTGTGCTACCCTGGTTTGACTCAGTGGATCAAGTGTCCGCCTGTGGGCTGAAGGGTCCAGGGTTCAATTCCGGTCAAGGGCAGGTACCTCGGTTATAGGCTTTGTCCCAACTATGTGCTGGAGGCAACCAATCGATGTGCCTCTCTCACATTGGTGTTTCTCTGTCTCTCCCCCTCCCTTCCACTCTCTCTAAATTAAAAATCAATGGAAAAATATCCTCAGACAAGGATTAACCAAAAAAAAACCCAAACAAAACAAATGTGCTTAAGTACAGTCAGTAAGGCTGGGGCAAAACCAGGACTAAACTCGGGGTCTCCTGGCTTCCTTCTTCCTGAGTGAACCCCTTTGGAAAAAGTCTGGGTTTCTTATGCACCCTCCGGTGATGCCAATCACTGAGTGCTGAGGGCCGAGGAGGCACTTTCTCTCCAACGTGGGCCCATCTGATGCCCCTTGACCTCACCGGGTACGACAGACGGGTGCTGGGGTTCCTGGCAGCCCAGTCACCTGCCTGCACCATTCAGAAGCCACCCCGGGCTCGCACGACCTCACAAAATGGGACAGTAGCATTTGCTCAAATTCCCACCTCAGTGCTTCTGATAAAACCAATTGTTTCCAATAAAACTGGAAGGACTTCAGTGCTTCCCAGAGGCGCCATCCACGCTGCTGGGTTTCAAGCTTAGTTGACTGAAGTGAAATCGGCAGCAGAGCAAGAGGGCTGTTTGGTGCTAATTCAAACTCTGAGTTGCTTCCGAAATGCTAGGTAACCCTCACAGTCCGTGTTCCCAGGGGCTCCACAGTCATTACAGGCATGATGTCACGGCTGCTGGTTCTGAAAACAGCCAGAGGTCTGCGTCCCATCCAGGGTGGGACATACGCTGACTCTGAAGATGGACTAGACGCTGCAGTGTGGATGGATTCCTACACCTGGCGTGGGGTGGGGAGTTGTCCTAGGTTGCATGGTGTCTCCCAAACAGGCACGTTAAGTCCTAACTCCAGTACCCCAGGACGTGGCCTTGTGGGGAAATAGGGTTGCTGCACATGTAATTAGTTAAGATGAGGTCATACTGGACTGAGTGGGAGGAGAGGTAGGGGGCAGGGCACGCTTAATCCAACATGACTCATGTGCTTAAGAGACGCAGACGGAGAGAAGCCATGTGATGAGAGGTAGAGGTTGGAGGGCTGCATCTGAGCCAAAAATCTCGGCAACACCAGAGCTGGATGAGGCAGGAAGGACTGTCCCCTACAGGTTTCAGTGGGAGCGAGGCCCTGCTGACACCAGGATCTATCCTCCGGAACTCTCACACATTTCTGTGGTTTGCAGCCCGTGCTTTGTGGTGCTCTGTTAGGCAGCCCCAGGAAATGAATACAAGGGGGCAATGAACAACCAGGTAACGATAAAGACCCCTTGATTTAGAAGAAGCACCGAAACAAAAAGAGAAAATGCAGGTTTGTGCTCAAGAATGGTTTTCACACATGATCACCTCCTGTTGGACTGCAGGGGGAAAGACAAGGCCCCGAGTCCCTCAGAGGAAACCTTCTTTCCCTAAGAAGCTATTTAATTCAGGTGTTAAGTCGGGAAAGGAATGGGGACATTCGGAGGATTGCTTTTTCTCCCCACTACATACTAAGGCCTGCCTCCTCCGTCCAGCCTGACCCTCTCCCTTCCTCTCTGCCTCGCATGCTTGTAGAAAGGGACTAGCCAGGTGTTTTCATACCCATGATCTCACCCAATCATCACGACCACTTGTATGGTGGGGAGCAGAGCAGGTATTATCAACCCTATTCTACACACAGGGAAACTGAGGCTCAGAGATCAGAGGCTGCCCCAGATGAGATGACCTTCCTGAAAAGAACTTCAGTTGACAAAGCAAAAGGCTTCTTAAAAAGGTGCAGGGGTGGAGGGAGTGTGTGTGTGGGGGGGGGGGGCGGAAATCATTATGTTTTGTGATAATTATTATGCAGTAATAATTAAGAAAAATAAAGTGTGATTAAAAAGTAGTTTGTGCCCTGGCCAGGGTTTCTCCATGGTTAGAGCATCAGCCCACACATGGAAGGGTCATGGGTTCAATTCTTGGTCAAGGGAACATTTCTGGTTTGCAGGTTCAATCCCCAGCCCTGGTTGGGGTGTGTGCAGGAAGCAGCCAAATGATGTGTGTATCTCACATCAATGTCTGTCTGTCTGTCTGTCTCTCTCTCTCTCTCTTTCTCTCTCTCTCTCAATGGAAAATATCCTTGGGTGGAGACTAACAACAAAGAAACTTGGGGTAGAGCTGAAACCGGTTTGGCTCAGTGGATAGAGCTTCAGCCTGGTGACTGAAAGGTCCCAGGTTCAATTCCGGTCAAGCGCATGTACCTTGATTGCAGGAACATCTCCAGTTGGGGGTGTGCAAGAAGCAACTGATGGATGTTTCTCTCTCATCGATATTTCTAACTCTCTAGCCCTCTCCCTTCCTCTCTGTAAAAAAATCAATAATATATATATATATATATATATATATATATATATATATATTAAAGAAACTTGGGGTGGAAGCTCTGACTCTAATCAGCTGCCTATTCCACAAATTTCCAGCTTTCCTTTCTTGAAAATACCCAGCACCTGGTCAATGAGAAATCTTGACTTCACTTTTCTTGCCCCCAAACCTGCAACCAAGACACCAGACACATAGACCCCCTTGAGCAATGACACCCTCAAATGACACATTTGTCATCTTGAAAATATTGAACACCATGAAAAAAATGTTAAGTTTTCTTTTTCAGTTTTAAATGTCTACTTTCTCCAAAATGAATTAGTAGTTCTCTGGATTTCATAATGTTAAATTCATTAATGATAACTACAGCTTGAAAATGTGAAAGGAAATTGCTTCTGGCATAAAATTAAATGGGAGACTCTAAGCAGTGATTCATGGCTGTCCCTATCTAAATGACTAATCCATGTGACAAACCTGGTTGGCAGCACAGAAAGGAAACATGATTTTCCCCCCATTGCCTTTTTATACTTTGCTGAATTGTTTTTGCAGACTGGCAGACTGACTAAAACCCAAGGCCTCGCTAATCCCCTGCTAGGAATTTAGAACTTAAGAGTACTTGTGGAATTTAGAGTCTCTCTTGCCTTGAAAAGGAACATAATGGATGAAGCTCTATCCACTGTGTCTCAGAAAAGACTTTTCAACATTAGTGTTTAAACTCACAGTCCAATAGATTTAGAAGGAAACTCATTTTAAATTGAAGGCAAATATTCCCATGATATCTGTCCACATCTCCCCAAAGAAAACTGTGTGAAAGTCTAAAAAATGGCCATTTTATTTTAGACTAGAGGCCTGGTATATGAATCCATGCACAGGTGAGGGCCAATTGGGCTCAGCCAACCAGGGGGAGGGGCCCGCGGGGAGTTGGCAGACCAGGCCGCGTGGGGAGTTGGCAGACCGGCCCCACTCCCTAGTCAAACTCAGGGTTGAGGGGACAATTTGCATATTAGCCTTTTATTATATAGGATAACAAGGCAGGCTAGCCAGCTAAAGTTCAACTTCCTGTCTCTCTGTTAAAACAAGTGGGCACTGGAGTAACCTTGTCATCCAAGGCAAGCTAATATAATGCTTCTAGCTTTCACCTAGCCCTGGCTATTCTACCCCCTAACATTTTCTTAGGTCTATTCCTACAACCCTAGGCTAGAGGAAAAACAGGCAGGGGTACTCCCGGAGCTCTGTCCCAAAGATTATACCTTGCTGGGCACTGCTAGCCATGCCACAAAAGCCCTGCAAACCAGGCCCCTCATCTCCAATCTCTCCCTTACTCCAACCACCCTGGACACTCCTAAATGACAAGTCAGATCCCCGCCAGCCTTCAGGACCGCTCCATGCCAGGGCTTTACACACGATGACTCCTTTATCCTTGGGACAACTCAGGGAAGGCGGCCCCATTGTCACCATATTGCAGATCGAGAGATGGCAACAAAGATGTTCAGAATAGTTGCTCATATTCCAAAGTAACTGACAGAGCTAAGACTATCGTCCACACTGCCTGCCTAGTTGCCCACACCTTGACCCATTGGGGATGCCAAGCCAATTGGAAGCTAAGGGGGTGGGGCCCACATATCCACCAGGGTCAGTGGGTCTTTTGGTGATTTGGTTATCTTTCCAGCCTCATCTAACCCAAGCCCTCTTCTCCATCCACACCCCATCTGGCTGTTCCCTCGTTTCCTCCTGGAGGGCTTTGAGATGCGTTGCGATGTTTCCCAACACCCTACCCTCTCCCCTCACCGCCCAACCCCTGGCGTCCCTGCTCCCACCTAGATGCTCCTGAAGTACCGTTCCCCACGTTCCACTGACACTGGGATGCAGATGTGTGTCCCCTCAAGCCTGCAAGGCAACAGCTCTGGCTGCCCCCGTGTCCCCGTAACTTAAAGGGCCATGGTCAGATGGCCCATCACCTCTGGAACTAGTGAGTGTGCTCTGGCAAGTCAGCAGTTAAACAAGCAAAAACCAGACCAACAACAGACTGCAGGCTCATCCCAAACTGGCTCAGCCAGAGACAGGAAGGGTTTGTGTGCACTTTTTAAAAGCTCTGCCTGTCAGGGTAATTTTCCCCCCCACCAAGCATCCAAATGTCACACCCACTGATGGGGAGAACACCCAGCTATCTGTTGGCTAGCTAATGGGCTTAGGAAGCAAGCGTGTGAACTCAAGGTTACCCATGCATTACAAAGGCAAAGAGATGGCAAACCGAACCCACAGCTCACACTACTTTTTATCTGCGTTTCCTGGCAGCAGGAGGGGAGCAGAGTTATCTGAAAGAAGTCTTTTTTATTTTTTTAAAACCATCCAGGAATCCATTCCTGACCGTGAACCTGGCATCAAATAAATCCTGATACCAACAGCAATGCAGCACGAAAAGCAGAGAGTACAATTGTAACTCGCAGTAATCATTAAAAATGTAAAATAATGCTTCTACATCCCATAAAACAGTTACAAATGCCCAGGGCATCTGAATTCTCTGGGGAAACCTCCGGTGCGCTAAAAAGACACATAATGCACCAAAAAAAAAAAAAAAAAACAACTCTTTACAGTTATGTAAATTTCACCTGAAACTAATATGCTAGCTAAAACAACTATCAACTGCATTTGCTCACCTTCTTAGAACTTAATTAGCCTCAGGGGGCCGTCTGGATGCCCTGGCGCCTGCTTCTCACACAAGGTCCAAGGAGGCTCACTGTAGGCAATGGAGCGAGTTTTCCTATCCCTCCCCGATGCTCTCCCCTGTAGCCAGCACAGGCATTCAGAACGAGCTGATGACTACAGAGGTTCGCCTTCGAGAGTTGCTGAAGGCTTACAACATATGTCTGTGTTATGTTTAAGGGTGTTCCTCCCAGAAAAAGAAAACAAAGCACTTAAAGACATTTTCCAATATTTCTTTTTTTCTCCTGTTTATTCCACGTCTCAAAAGCAGCCCACACCTGCTCAGTGTCAGCAAGGAGACCCTAGGAGGGAGGTATGTCCAGCCGGTCAGCCTCAGCTGACCCGCAGGACCCTGAACAAGGCCTCGTCAGGTGAGGAGAATCAGTCCCAGCTTTAGAAGCAACTGCAAAGGAATGAAAGCAGAAATCAGTACTTTGCCTTGTAGTTAAGTGGAGGAAAAATGCAGAGCAGAACAGTATGTAGGAAAGTCAGGAGTAGGCATTACCCAAGCAACCTCATAAAAAGGTCAATGACATATAGGATTCTTCACACATGACTGACAAGTGGATTGATAAGAAATTGCTTATCCTTGAGGTTCTTAGGGTTCTCTCTTTAATATTAAATAGAACTAAAAAGTGTTTATAATTTGTAAGGACAAAGGTCTTTGTCACAAACACTTGAGGTTTTTAGAAGCGGTTTTTTGAACATCTTAAGGCCTTACAATGTCCAATGCCTACCCTAAGTTCTCCTTCTTTGTGAGTGGGACCAGCTAAAGTAAACCCCAGTCTTAACCATTTCAAGTATCACAAAGTTCTAATTAGTCAAATCCGTGGAGTGCTGGGGCTCCTCGCAGCCCAGTCACGTGCCTGCACCATTCCTACCCGCTGCTAACTATACAAGCAACAATACAAAAACGAAAAATTAGGAAGTTTATATAAGCAGATGTGGGCAGGAAACCATGAGACTAACAGTTAAATTAGTATTCACTTGGCGCATTTGTAATTTCTGATACAGACCTATACACTGAGCTTGTTCACTCTGAATTCAACCCACGAAGGATGACTCAGACTAGGCAACCCCATATACCTTGTCAATCATATCCTTCCATTTCTCCCAAACCTCACTCATCCTCTCTTAGAAAGAAATGATTTTTTAAAATTAGAATATTATTTTACTGGACACATATTTAACACTAATCCCCTGCTGTCAGAATTCTAGAGACAGGGGTGGAGGTGAGGAGTAAAAAGCACAGAGGAAGCCTTAGGGGACAAATTTCATCATAGACATGATGTGCACTCCAAAGAGAAAACAGGCTTTACTGCTCAGAGGATGAGATTTATTATTGCAAATATACATAAGCATAGAATTTTCCTCCAGGTTGCCCTGGCCAGATATTATTAACCTTCACTGTGACCTCCCAAGATAGGTATGGCTGGTCTCATCTTAAATGAGGGCATCTACTCATGATCAGAAGGCTGATAAATAATACATCACAGATTAAAGACATGACCCTCAGCCTACCAAGTAACCACAATTCCTGCTGTTTCCACCCCACAAGGAATGAATCTCTAGTGTTGAAACCATGGACACTGCAGGCCCTCAGGGTGAGATCACATTGGTGTCCTGTGGTGTGCTGTATCAGAAGGAAGGGTTCAGGTGGGCATAGATCGATTCCCCGATCATGACCGGGGTGAGCAGCCAGGCATGTCCTACCCACCTGTGACCTGCAGAATCCTACCTCATTCAGTCTCAAGGTTCTCCAACTTTAAAATGGAAACAATTTACTTGGGATGTGAAAAGGTCCCAATTCCTAGGTATGTTCATGGCAAAAGCTAAAACCTCTTGGGAAGACTCTGGAAAGGGACCCTAAAGTAGAGAAGGCAGCAAACCTGGTGATGTGAGTCACTCCCATGAAGACTTCACAGGACAGGCTAGAGATTAACAATGTTTTTTAAAAACTTAACTACCAGATGCCCTGGCCAGTGTAGCTCAGCAGTTGAGCGACCACCCAGAAACCAAGAGGTCACCCATTCGATTCCTGGTCAGAGCACATGCCCAGGTTGTGGGCTCCATCCCTGGTGGGAGGCATGCAGCAGGCAACCAATCAATGATGTTCCTCTCTAATCAATGTTTCTATCCCACTCCCATTCTAAAAATCAATAAAAACATATTTTTTTAAAAACCCACTACTTACTACCAGAGCTGAAAATATTACTAATGGTCTGGTTAAAAACTCTGAATGAACTCTGGGCTGTCTAATTTTTAATCTTTAAAACAGTCCTGAAAACTCATCCATTTCCATTATGTATTACAAACCCATAATTAGGCCTTCTTCCTTTCTGGCTTGTCCTACATTTGAAAAGCATTCACCATTCTACTAAAGCAGCTTTCCCCAGAATAACCACATCATTCTGTACTTGCACAATTATGTCATGGACATAATCACTGCCATCATGATTTCAGCAGCTATTTGTTGCACTACAATTTCCAGATAAAATTTTGGTGTGGAAACAACAGAGCCACAGGAAGATATTAGTCACAACTCTACCATGAATATAGCACAGAGAAAATGAAATTAAAATGCTAACATTTTGCCGAAACCGGTTTGGCTCAGTGGATAGAGCGTCGGTTTGCGGACTGAAAGGTCCCGGGTTCGATTCCGGTCAAGGGCATGTACCTTGGTTGCGGGCACATCCCTGGTAGGGGGTGTGCAAGAGGCAGCTGGTCGATGTTTCTCTCTCATCGACGTTTCTAGCTCTCTAGCTCTCTCCCTTCCTATTTGTAAAAAATCAATAAAATATATTTTTTTTAAATGCTAACATTTTTAGTATTTCATTTTTAATATCATGTTCATCTTTATATCCAGAAATTAATGACCAGAGACATTTATTGTTAGTATATTTTGTTTCTGATAACTTCCTTCTTCTTCTTCTTCCTCTCGTTCTCCTCTTCCCTCCTCCTCCTCCTTTTCCTTCTCCTTCTCCTTTTTCTTCTTCTCTACAAAGTCTGAAAACCCACTGTAACTCTGCTGAGTAGCTCAGTTGAATGGAGTGCAAGCATTTGATTCCCATTCAGGGTACATACCTAGGCTGTAGGTTCGAACTTCTGTTAGAGCATGTATAAGAGGCAACAGATTGCCGAAACCGGTTTGGCTCAGTGGTAGAGCGTCAGTCTGTGGACTGAAGGGTCCCAGGTTCGATTCCGGTCAAGGGCATGTACATTGGTTGTGGGCACATCCCTGGTAGGGGGTGTGCAGGAGGCAGCTGGTCGATGTTTCTCTCTCGTTGATGTTTCTAGCTCTCTATCTCTCTCCCTTCCTCTCTGTAAAATATCAATAAAATATATTTTTTTTAAAAAGAGGCAACAGATTGATATTTCTCTCTCATATCAATGTTTCTCCTACCCCCCCCCCATTCCTCTCTCTAAAAATTAATAAACACATCGTTTGGTGAGGATAAAAAGAAAGAAAAGAAAACCTGCTGTATGTAATGCATTGGCATACCAATGCTACCACTGATCGGATTTGGGATTTCCATTGGGTTTGCCCTTGGCAGCATAATCTTGAGCAAGCTCCTAAGCTTCTCTGTGCCTCCGTTTGCTCATCCAGAAATTGGGGACAAAAACAGAACTTACTCTTGACTTATTCTGAGAATTAAATTGAGTAACTTAGAGCTTCACAAATGCTCTGGATTTAGTTACTGCCAAATCCACAACAGCAATTATCTCTTCAATTTATAAATTCAATTCAAAGATATTCAATATTTAAAATTTTACTCAGGCATGTATCAGTGGTTGAGCATTGACCTATGAACCAGGAGGTCACGGTTCAATTCCCGGTCATGGCACATGCCTGGGTTGCAGGCTTGATCCCTAGCATGGGACATGCAGAAGGCAGCCGATCAGTGATTCTCTCTCATCATTTATATTTCTATCTCTCTTTTCCTCTCCCTTCCTCTCTGAAATCAATAAAAATATATTTTTAAAGTGAGTTATGAACATCAGTCCACACATTCTCTGAAGGCATAAGAGTTCTTTCTCCAAAACCCAAAGAAAGTAGATTTGTTCTCTGAGAAAATGGCACAAGCCAGCATGCAGGGTAGCAGATTCTAACTAATTGGTACTAATTACTAAAGGCTTTCTGAGGCTGGCGGAAATGAGATCATATTAGTGAACAAATCTCATGAAAGGAAAATGAGAGCCATTGCACTCCCAGGTATTTTCCAAATCTACCTTAATAAGCAGTTTCATTCTGTTGGTTCACAACCATCCCACATAACACACTATGTGACTTTTGTCTGATTAAGTTCAGAAATATTAAAACTAATTTTTAGCTTCTACCACTGTGTTACCCATTTGGTCTCTGAGTATATTTTGGTTCCTGCACACCTACTCCCAATATCTTACATAAAACCAAAGACAAAACTCAGGATAATTTGCCCTAATCCAATCCCCTTTCTGCCACTATCTCAGAGCATTAACTGACCAAAGAGAAGAATCAATCAAGATAGTCAATATGTCTTTTGAATAGTAGACAAATGCAAGCTAAGCCAATGGTGGTAATCAATATATTATACTTCTAACTAACTGAAGATACAAGAATCCACTACCAAGATGTTGGGCCTCCCCAAGAGAAAAGAAAAGTTCCTGATAATATACAGTCCTTAACCAACTAGTAGCATGAAGCTACCATAGCCCAAATAGTGTGGGGGAATATTAAAAAAAGTGGAAGATCACTGTAGTCTCTACAGAGATTAAGAACTAGTTACAGTCTTAGAATAAGGTTAAGAACTAGTTACAGCCAAAACCAGTTTAGCTCAGTGGATAGAGCATCGGCTTGCGGACTCAAGGGTCCCAGGTTCGATTCCAGTCAAGGGCATGTGCCTTGGTTGCAGGCACATCCCCAGTAGGGGGTGTGCAAGAGGCAGCTGATCGATGTTTCTCATTGATGTTTCTAACTCTCTATCCCTCTCTCTTCCTCTCTGTGAAAAACCAATAAAATATATATATATTTTTAAAAAAGAACTAGTTACAGTCTTAGCATGAGAATCTTTCCAAAAATCGGGACTTTTTTAAAATGCCGCGTGACACGAGACAAATTGTTAAAAATTGGGACTATCCCACCAAAAGCAAGACGCCTGGTCACCTTATCTTAGGAGCATGAACAGACTGAACCTCAGAGGGAAGGCAGGGGAAGGTGGATGAGAAAAGATCAACCAATGAACTTGTATGCATATATGCATAATCCGTGGACATGGACAATGGGGTGGTGAGGGCTTGGGTGCAGGGGAGGATGGGAGTGGGCTGGAAGAGAATACTGAAGGGAAAAGGAGGACCTATATAACACTTTCAACAATAAAGATTTTTTTTAAGAGTTTAAAAGATATATCTCAACATCCTGAATAAAATGCAACAATATTTTTTAAAAAGAACTAGTTAGAGATAGAACAATTCATGACAACATTTACTGATATATATATATATATATATCAGTAAATGTTATATATATATATATATATATATATATATATATATATATATATATATAAAATCAGGTACCTGGAATGCAAAAATGCATAGAGGCCCCAGCTGGTTTGGCTCAGTAGATAGAGCATCGGTCTGAGGACTGAAAGGTCCCAGGTTCGATTCCAGCCAGGGGCACGTGCCCAGGTTGTGGGCTCAATCCCCAGTAGGGGGTGTGCAGGAGGCAGCCGATTAATGAGTCTCTCTCATCGATGTTTCTGTCTCTCTCTCCCTCTCCCTTCCTCTCTGAAATCAATAAAAATATTTTTTTAAACAAAACAAAACAAAGATGCATAGGGCAGACACAGCCATCAAAGGACACGCCATCTACCGCATGTCAGCTGCTGAGCTGGCCATCCCCAGGACATATGCTAAGATCTGTGAGATGGAGGAGGCACCCTAGGTCATTCATTGTCAGCTGCAATCATCTAAGATTCAGATAGGATATGAGTAGGGTATTAACGGAACAGTGAGGATTTGAAGAGAAGGAAAGAGGAAGAAAAAGAAGGCAGGCATCCTAAAGGAGGCAAGAAGGGGAAGGCAGGCTTGCCTGCAGCACAGCCGGGGCTGATGAGTTAGCAGACAGACCAGATGAGCAGAGGGTCTTCCAACCAGATTCCCAATATCCCAGACTAGGTTCGGAATAGAACATTCTTCACGCATGGTCTGTAAAACATTTTAAATATTTTAAATCTAGGAAAAATCATAACTAAGCTGGGGATAATAAATATGCACTAAGCCACGCCAGAACATGAAGTCACATATCACTCTTAGTTTTCATTAAACGCGTGTCCTCTGCTCCAGAAATTAGACTTTTTTTCTTTCGGCCTATGTCCTTCCACAGCCAGCTCCCTGAAGGCCCTCTCCCCCACTTGGCAACGTGGTTCAACCTCAGACTCATAATGACCATCTGGATGGGATTACTCTCGAAGGCACAGCTCTGCTCCGTCTACTAAATGCCATTTCCAAACTGAACTTTTGATTTCTCTCAAATCTGGCCTTTTCCATGCAATGTTGTATTTGTTACCATTATCCATCCAGTACTTCAGACTTGAAAACCTGTTTACCTCCCACCTCTCATTTAATCAGTCTCTAAAATTCTGCTAATTTTGTCTCTAACATGTGTCTCTCATTCATGCATCCTTCCATTCCCGTTGCCCTGCCCTGGGGTCCAGGTCTTCACCCTATCTTCTCTGGACCTGGGCTGGTCTCCCCACATTTGTCCTTTCCTGCTCCAATCCATATCGCCTGCTGCCAAATTAAGTTCCAGAATACACAGCTTCATATCCACATCCTTCCCATCCCCCAAACCACCAATGGCTTCCTGCCAAACAAATCCCAAACCCCTGTTTCCACCAACATTTCTCATCTTTTCCCCATTAGTCTGGCTCACAGCTCCATGACCCAGTCACAGTGCATTATTTGTTGTCCAGAAGACAAGATCCACCCTCCCCTACCACCTTGGTACTGCAGGAATGCCACTCCACCTGCCCGCATGTCCAGATGACTGCCTACCCTTCGAGGACATCATCAAATGCTACTTCTCCTACAAAGCCAATCTGAAACCTCTACCAAGAAATAATCTTTCCCTCTCTAAACTCCAATAGCACTTCATCCAGAACCACCTGGCATTTGAGTTCCTTGTGTATCTGCATTCCTACTCCTACAGGGATAATCTCCTAAAGGAGCATCTCTGTATGAAAATAATCAAACCGATGTTCTAACTAAGTCAGTACTTTCTTGTGAGGAGACATTATGCCAAGAGTTATGGAAGACATATAGATAGCTGCTTTGGAAAATTATGTTCAACCCATGCAAAAGAAATAAGCCCATGTAATATTAATAACTTTGTTTAATCATCATATACGGATGTTAGCTGAAGCCATCAAAATACAGGACACCTCAGAGAAAGTGAGTCTCCTTAACAGAAGGAAAAATCTGAGGTGGCATACCACAGTGGCTTCTAGCACAAACTCTCAAGCCATTCAGGCTGGGTTCTAATCATAGCCCTAACGCTTACTCTCTTTATGACTTTGGGTAAGTCAGTTAGTCTCTCTGTGCTTCAATTTCTTATAAATAAATTAAAATAAGAGATATTAATAAGACTGTGAGAATTATGCACATATTATATGCAAAACACTTAGAGCCTGGCACACAATTAGTGCCGTGCGTGTTCGTTAGTCTTATTATCATTGTGAAAATGTTTTCTATCGGGAGGGGAAAAAAAACGAATCAGATATTTGACAGTTCAGATGCCTAGGCAGATTTTTACTAGAGAGACTTCACCATCTTAAAATCGTCAAGTCAGATTTGCTCTATTCCCTGACAAGGGATCCTTTGACTGACAGGTAGGATGGGATTCACTGGGGGTGGCTCTTTGTACAGTTGATTGAATGCAGTGAAAGAACAGAGCAGGCTGCAAGACCACTGAATCAAACACAAAGTGTTTAGCCATTGAGGGCTGGCCCACAAACAGCCATTGTTTGCCATAAACAACCTCACTGTTGTCATCCAGATGGGTGCCAAATGAAGCCCATTGACTCACCTATTTTGGTCAGTGGCTCTGCATAGACACACCACAAATGCAATTAATTGCTGCAAAAGAAATCTAGAACTATGCACTGAATTAAGTCTGATAAGCAAGGTTTTAAGTTCAGCTTTTTAAAGGACACTAATCCACAGCATTCAGTAGCACTAAGCTTATATGAGTCCATTTCAGAGGCCATCACATCATACAGTGATTTATTTATTAGCGGTGTAGAAAACAGCTATGACTGGAGGGTACCAACATCTGTCATTTTCCCTCAAAACTTCCAGAACACAAACACAAATTGCCACAAATATCTCAACTTGAACTTGCATTGCAGGTACATGTTCATACACAGTACAATGAAAACTGTTGGACACTTGGTGCTTTATTATTTTTTACTAAAATTACTTATAGTTCATTACTGACATGTCAGCATGATTAGAGTAACAGAATAACAAATTCACATTTATCATCTCATTTTCTGATAAAAATAGAAATTATAAGAATTATGGCAATAAGACCGGTGCTACACACAAACAAAAAATCTGTCTCTTTTTCCAAGGTTGGAATCTCTGTTTTTATTCACTAGTTGGAATACAAACATGGCTGCTTCAGCAAAGTATCTTCATTCCAAATGTAAGAGGTTAGACAAGTTAGACTGACTGCCAAAATAAACACCCCCAAACCTCTTTGGACTAAGGCAATAATGGTTTGCCTCAATCTCTCCTTCATACTGCCTTCCAGAGCAGCTTCTCAAGGGAGGCTCTGCTCTACACCGTCTTTCAGGACCCAGGTTCCCTCCACCTTATGGCTCCATCATACCCTGGACTTCAGCATTCACCCTTGCAGCTGGCCAGCAACCAGAAAGAGCAAGTATGGAAAAGGCACCCACCCCATTCCTAACTGCCTCTCATTTTTACATACATCCTATCCTGTCAGTCAGAACCAGTCCCGTGGTCCATTTAGATGCAGAAAGCAGTCTGTACAGTGGTTGTCAACTAGGGGTCATTTTGACTCCTGGGGACATTTGGCAATGTCTGGAGACATCTTTGCTTGCATCTGGTGGGTAGAGGAAGTTCAGAGATGCTATATCCCACCGTGGGCAGGACAGTTTCCCTACAAGAAAAAAAATTATCTGGTCCCAGATGTCAATAATGTTGAAATTTGGTAAGCATCTAGCCAGTCGTCACAATCACACAATGCTCAGGTCTAGCACTATTTCCCACTAACATACACTCAACTTGATCCCAATAAATCTACATGATGAATAGTTTATTTATTTATTTGCTTCTGTTCTTCCATTCATTCATCCAAACTCCTAAACAAATCAAGGTCCTTAAGGACAAAGAATTCACAATGGAGCAGGGATGCAACCATATTCAGAATTATTACACACAGGTGTAAGTGGGAAGTGGAATTAAAAAGAACAAACAAAAGGAAAGTTAATTCTGTCTGAAAGGGTGAGGGGAAGACCCATAGGGCAGGTGAAATGAGAGGGAAATCTTCATAAATATAGTTACCACTTCCATCAGGATGTTGTGGGAGTTTGGGGGAGGGCGGGATATAGTGAGGGGGTAACCCAGGGAAAGGGAACTGCATGAACAAAGCAAAGACAATATGAAAGGATATGGTTTATTCCCCTTTCTGACATGGGGGGAAATAGTAACTGGGATAGGAGGGGATTTTTGTTGAAACATGTTTTAATGCTGTATTCATAAACATTTTCAGCTCCTTGCAGCTGATCGAATCTCTCACACCTACATTCTGTAGAGTGAGTGGTCCCTCCAGAAACATTTCACACCACCACACTTTACACACACTTGTTAGCATAGGGCAAAGCTCAGGTAATAACCAGAAATCTCACTGCAAATTTCCCCAAAAATATTCCATCACCAATTCTTTTCAAACAACACGGCCTCAAAGTCACATCAAATCACCAAAACCAACCACCTTGGTTCCCAAAGATAGGACAGTTTAGAAGTCAATCCTCTTAAATTATGTTACACTGAACCTGTTTAAGTTTTCACCTCTTCCATCTCTTAATCCCAATGGTGAATGTGGATTCTAAGATGAGGTTAAGAGTATGGATTGCATTATGAACAACAAATACATATCTATCAACAAGTGAATCTAAAAGTCAAGTGAATTAAAAATCTGAGGAACAGAATAAACTGGTGAATATAATAGAATCAGGGGCATAGAATGGGAGGGGATTGATAATTCTCAGGGGGAAAGGGGTCTGTGTGGGGGGAACGGGAAGACACTGGATAGAAATCATATACCTATGGATGAGGACAAGAGGGGGGGAGGTAAGAGCAGAGGGTGGGTTGGGGACCAGGTGGAGGGGAGCTATAGGGGGCCGGGGAAAAAGAAAGAGAAATAATTGTAATAAATTGAACAATAAAGATTTATTAAAAAAAAAAAAAAAAAGAGTATGGACTGCCGGATTCTGGCATATCCTAGCTCTCGCATAAACTCACCTAAGTTTCTAGGCTCACCTATCTCCCAGATAACACTACACCTAAAGCACATAATATCTAAATACTATTATCCTTGTACTATAGTTAGATCCCCCACCTCCAAAATTGTTATAAATTGTGTAATATAACATAGTTTGGGAAAGAAAATATCTGATCAACTTCCATGTCATTTTGTAGAACATTAAGGACAATTGCAATTTGCTTTGGGCAAGATGTTTTTAATTCCGGAGCCAACATCACAGTGTAAGACAACAGTTGTTCTTGACTTTGAACCTAAAATTGAATTTTAAAACTGCCATATTCCTACACAAATATTTACCCTTATTAGTCTCTTTAACTTACTCTTCCTCCCTCAAACTGTTGTCTCCCTCTCTCACTCTCTACTTGTCTTATTTTAACTGGGATCAGCTTTGGGAAAACAAAGTGGATTGAGCTGTTAAGTACTATAGATTATATTGAACACACCAGTCACCTAGTACTAAAAAGCCTCATAAAGGGAAGAAATTTGTTTCTTTACAAGTCGGAATCTCAAAGGAGAAGTTAAAATGAGGGAATGGATTGCAGAACCCAGAGGGGAGCCAGCGTGTTCAGAATCGCTTCCTCCGATGGTGGGGCAAGAATTCCAGATTGCAGCCCACCAGTCAGTTATTTCTAAGATTTTAGTCTAGGTGACACCCCATTCACCTGTACCGAAAGCAGTAACAGAATCTAACGGTCCTGCCCTTTGCGATAAGTCAGAGGTAAGGAATTAGATGAAAGCTGAGGCAGGTAGAACCAGGCTGAATCCCGCTTAAGACTTCACAACTAACTGTTAGAGCCCTCCTAATTTCCAAGGAATTCTCAAAGTTATTCTAAGGAGCATGGTAAAGAGAGGTCTGCTGTATCTACAGACAGGTTCCACAAATAAGGTGAAATAAGTCTGGAAGGAAAATCCAACATGTTCTTTTTAACTTCTTAGTGAAGACATTTTTTCTGTACATGAGCTTCTTATTGAGGAGTATGACCACCCAAGGGATGCAATTCTCAAATGCTTTATTTATTATTTGGTCATAAATCCAAGGTGTGTGAAGGATTAATTTCTAATAGACCTGATTCCAGTGTTGGGGGAAAAAGAAGTGAACTACTGACTCTGCGAAGAAACACTAATTCTCTGAATTGATGTTTTTCATTTTGTGTACAGAAATAAAAGTAATTTATTAAATGAATTCTGTTTACCTAAAAGATTCCCCTTTTTTCTTAGACGAAGGAAGAGACCATGAAGAACTCTGGCTTATGGAGAACATAAAGAATGTATCTTGGCAGACACACCGATGACAGGGAAATCTGACAGAAGGAGTGACGTAGATGTCTAGCAATTGCCTTCAGGTGCTCTGTGGATGGGATTCACAGAACTGGCGACCAGCCAGCTCATGACTGCTCATGACTTGTTGCTGGGAATAGGCTGCAGGTCCAGCCCACACACCAACCTAACACCCCCAGATAGCCAGTTACACTTCCAAGGAAGAAACAACACCAAGGGTTATTGTTTGAGACAGTCAGCTAAACACTGGGGAAAGGGTGGCTCATCTAAGGGTCTTATCAGTTGCCCTTGAGGGGGTGGAATAAACTTTTCTCTGCCCTCCAGGTTCTTCAGGACGGTCTGATAATCAAATAAACAGGAGACAAGCTTAGCAAGAGGAAATAACCAAAAACAGAAAGTCAGAGACACTCTCACAACCCCCTACGCAGGAGAGGTTCAGAGGCAGAAAGAGACAGACAGGTATGTAAGACACCGGGAGCTAGGGATGAGGTCATGCACTTTGGGGGAGCTTCAAAAGGTCACTGCAGGATAATAAGAGCAGGTGTTTAGTAAATAAAAGTTGCCCTGCCACACAGGTGGGTCAAAAAATAATCTCTTACTATGGCCAAGGTCCCTAGGTAGTAAAAGGGGAGGGCAGAAGTTTTTTGAGCCTGAAGCTAAAATTGACATTAGTTCAAAACAGGCCGCCACTGAACGTCCCAATCTCGGGAGTTAGAGATTCAGAGAGAAGGAAATACCAGTACATTGGAGTCAGGGCTTCAGACATCTCCACTCAGTAGTACGGCACAGGCTTACTTCCCTTCCCAGCCCCTCGAGGCACGAACAGACTCACTAGGAAATCTCTCCCGTCTCTCTGGGAGGAAAGTACTGGGCACTGTGTTCACAAGCACCCCCATCACATTCTGCACCACGCTCATGTTCCTAACATGGGCACATTCCAGAAGCATCCTAGCTGCAAAAGGAAAAGGCAACTTGTCTGTTAGCATCATGTGGTTCCACCAAAAAGAAGAAGAAAAAAAAAGTCAAGAAGAGCAGAGGCTGCCGAAACCGGTTTGGCTCAGTGGATAAAGCGTCGGTCTGCAGACTGAGAGGTCCCAGATTCAGTTCTGGCCAAGGGCATGTACCTTGGTTGCGGGCACATCCCCAGTAGGGGTGTGTGCATGAGGCAGCTGACCGATGTTTCCCTCTCATGGATGTTTCTGGCTCTCTATCCCTCTCCCTTCCTCTCTGTAAAAAAAAAAAAAAATCAATAAAATATATATTTAAAAAAAAGAAAAGAGCAGAGGCTCATACATAAATACACTCCAGACATCAGTGCACCGAGGAACCCAGAGCAGATCTACGTTCATGCATTTTCAAATTAGCTCCCAAAGGGCCCAGACGGAAATCCCACAAGCAGCAACCCAGACGGAACTAAAACCCGCTCTCCAAGTTATTTCTGAAGCATTGATTACACCATTCCTCCAACAAGTGCCTGCAGTGTACGAAATCCTGTGCCACTCAGCCCTACCACGCACAGCGATACCACTGTTGAAGCGTAATTTCTTAAAGATCCCATCAATTTTACCTTTAACTTGTATTGTCTAGCTTTCTTGCCTTTATTAAACAGCTCTCTTGCTTAAAATAATAATAATCCCTTGCCAAAACCGGTCTGGCTCAATGGATAGAGCGTCGGTCTGCGGACTGAAGGGTCCCAGGTTCGATTCCCGTCAAGGGCATGTACATTGGTTGTGTGTGGGAGGCAGCTGGTCAATGTTTTTCTCTCATCGGCGTTTCTAGCTCTCTATCCCTCTCCCTTCCTCTCTGTGGAAAATCAATAAAATATATTTTAAAAATACTACTACTAATAATAATAATAATCCCATTCCAAAAAGCGATTCCTAAATTAGGGGATTGACAAAGCCACACTGCCTCCTCCTGTCTGTCCTGCCTTCTCCCCTGCCCCTCCTTTGAGGGTGGCTGTCATGTGTAACTATGTAAAACATCCACAAAGCCGGACTCAAGGTTCCGAGCAATCACAGGACAAGGGCAGGACCTCGAAGTAGGGTGAGCAAACTACCCTGGGTCTCCTGGGATTGTTCTGGTTTTAAATGGAAAGGCTCTCCACCCAGGTACCCTCTTAGTGCTGGACAAACTGAGTCCAGCCCCTAGGAGAGGGAGGTCACTTGCAGGAGGTCCTTGTTTTGCCGGGGAGGAGTGAGGCCACAGGAGGAAAAAGGTGGTGTCCTTTGGCTGTGGGCTGTCTCAGAACCAGCTCTCTCTCGCTTCCTCCTGAGAAGGCCTATCATTTTCAACTCTGGGCCATTTAAACAAAGCTTTACAAAGGCTCTCATGACAATGACACAGAAGAAATTCCTCATAAATGCCAAAGGCTGTTGTTACTTGGAAGTGGTTATTTATCTCCGTGGCTAGTTTAAGAGCTTCTTCCGTTTAGACCCAGACTGTTCATCCTGAGACTTCCAGCCCAATGACTGGTGGATGGTAGACGCTGAATTAAATGGACTTCAATCACATTTCCATTTATGTAACACTTGTGGTATAAGGCAACCCTTTATGTGAATGATCTCACTCTTATAATAACTCAACGAGGTTGATTGTCTCCCATTTTACAGATGAAGAAACAAAGGTTCAGTCAGAGCATATTCACTCAAGGTCATTATGGCAGAGCTCACATTTGAACTCAAACTCTCTCACTTGAAAATGTTTTAAGAAGCCCTGGCCTGGCAGTTTGGTTAGAGCAGGCATGGGCAAACTAGGGCCCACGGGCCGTATGGCTGTTCTAAACTATTGAAATTTTAAAAAGGAAAAAAAAAGACGGTACCCTTTTATGTAATGATGTTTACTTTGAATTTATATTAGTTCACACAAACACTCCATCCATGCTTTTGTTCCGGTCCTCTGGTCCAGTTTAAGAACCCATTGTGGCCCTCGAGTCAAAAAGTTTGCCCACCCCTGGGTTACAGCATTGTCCCAATGAAAGCATAAATAAATAGAACAAATCTCTCTCTCTCTCTCTTCCTTTCTCTCTGTAAAAATCAGCATAATGTTTTTAACTACTCAACTGAATTCAAATCAAGTGATGTGGGCATATATGGCAAGAGAATTAAGAATTGAGAGAGAAAAGTATCAGATTCATTTCTTTTATTCTCTGCTCTTTTTACCTTTGCCATTGCCTAAAAAGCAGAAAATCAAATTAACTATGAGTTAATGCCAAAACCGGTTTGGCTCAGTGGATAGAGCGTCGGCTTGCAGACTCAAGGGTCCCCGGTTCGATTCTGGTCAAGGGCATGTACCTTGGTTGCCGGCATATCCCCAGTAGGGGGTGTGCAAGAGGCAGCTGATTCATGTTTCTCTCTCATCGATGTTTCTAACTCTCTATCCCTCTCTCTTGCTGTAAAAAAACAATAAAATATATTTTTTTAAAAACAAAAACAAAAAAAAACAAATTAATTATGAGTTAAGTTCACATGTTAAGTTACAGCAAGGCAGATATTTTAGTTAGAATTTTGCAGAATTATGCCTGGCAAACAGTAGGCACTCAATATTTAAGTAAATTTAATAAAAACAATTGTATACCTAAATCATTGATGTTGTGTTTCCAATGCTATTTTATTCACCCCCTCAGGTGAAAGATGTATTCTGAAGCATCCGTGTGGAGCAGTAATGGATCGACAGATACTTACCACAGTTCAAAATGGCTTTCTACCTGCATGATTGAATTAGCTGGTACCACATGAAGTGGCAGTAATCCTTATGTCTCAGGCAACAAAGGAGCAAATTCTCTCAACAAAGTACCTCGCTCTATCCAGTGCTCTCCAACCACTTTTAATCTCATAATAACCTGTAAGGAAGCAATTTGCCAACCTACTCCAGAGCAATACAGCTGCACAAGAACATCACACTAAATACTTGGTTTGGGGACATTTATCTTAGTTCCATTCACTATTTGTCAACCTGAGAACATTTTAATGTTAATGTATTCCTGGCCATTTTCTCCAAGCAGTAGAGCACATTCCCTCTTTCATAATACCATCCATAATGATCAAGCATTCCAAGATGATCTTCTAGTCCTGGCAGGTTTGTCTGGTGGATACTGCGTCCTGGCCCACAGACTGAAGGGTCCCAGGTTCCATCCCCAATCGAAGGCACATGCCCCGGTTGCCATCTCGAGCAGGAGGCAGCCCACCAATGATTCTCTCTAATCATTGATGTCTCTGTCTCTCTGTCTCTCTGTCTCTCTGTCTCTCTGTCTCTCTCTCCTCCTTCCTCTCTGAAATCCATAAAAATATATTTTAAAAAAAGACATTCTATCAGATGGGTGATATTCGAAAGAAGTGAGGTAAAATGGATGTCTATCACAAAGGCACTTATGGCCACAGGTTAATTAGGAAGATATATTAGCCAGTTGTAGACAACTGTTATCCACTAGTGTCAAACCCAAACCGCACAGTCTACTCCTTGAGACTGTGGTAGGGTGCAAAGTTCTAATACCGCTTGCTTTATGTCACCAAGAGGGTGTTTTTGTTTTGTTGTTGCTTTGGAAGAAGCCGGCTAATTGGAGTTGAAAAACAGACTGTCAATAACAATTCATTTTGTTAGAATGATAATCCTCATAGAGACCATTCTCCTCCCAACCACTGGTATGCAAGCTGTAGCCTGGCAGCTCTTAATTTGATTCCATTTTTAATCATTATTAATGCAAGTAGGCAAAGCTCTTAAAAAATAAGTCTCTCTTAAGTTCCTTTAAATCTACAGACCAAAAGTATATATCATTCCTTTATCACATAGGTCAAAATCACTTCTGTACTGTGAATGATTATTTACTGAGCCCTTACTTTGTACAAACATGGGAGGGGAGGAGGAGGAAATGTACAAATAGGGTCAAACCTCATCAAGTCTTTATCTTTAAGGATTTTGCAAAGGAACTGAGATCTTGCTGGTCCTGGTCTCTATATCTACCAGCTCAAAGAGGGATGTGTTCCCCTCCTCTCCCCCTACTCAGCAATGACTGGAAGAGTCCTGTTTGCTAGGACTCTGGTGATGTGTGGCTTGATGACAAAAGACATCCTGAGACATCTTTTCACTACACCTCCCTTTAGCGTGAGTGGGTTTCTGTTCTTTGCAATTAAACAGAAACAAAAAGACACGTCAATCTTAGGTGATGATACAAGACAATATATGATAAGTGCCCTCTGTAAAATGAATGAGTGAGTGTTGAATGAAATGAAAGATGGAGGCAACTTTGCCAAAGAACTTTGGAGTGAAGGACTAGTAAGTTCCAAAGTGATAGAGTTAACTTTTTCAGACAAGTTAAGAGCGGAATCCACCTTTAAAGATGGGGTTTAGGGAGAAGACACCGTAGGTCACAGAATGTTCCAAAATTGTGAAAGAGGCTATGCAAAGTGTTTTTGAGAAACAGTGGGTTAGCTATCCTAGCTAACGGGGTGGTTTAAAATCAGACAGAGCAAAAGTCAAGGTTGGAATAGCTTTTAAGAAGAGAATATGAGCTTCTCCCGCCTCCGACAAAAAATAACAAAACCCATAAGCCACTGAAGGTTATTACACAAGGGAACAAACAATTAAACAGCATGCTATTGTAATATGAATTGGTAGGGGAAGCCAAGAGGTAAGGGTACCGCAGTAAGAGACCAGAGAGAAACAAGATTCTCAGTCAGGATGGGGCGGTGGGGATTCGAATTAAGGGAAAGGTGGGAGCTGTCACTAGGGAGGGACAGCCAGCCCGTTCATAAACAGAATATCAATATAATACCAATGCTCCCTATTTCCACAGTGTCTACCTGTCAAAGCTTTTACCCAAATCTCATCAATTCATACAGAAGTTCAGTGAAGAGTGTATCCAGTGTGATTATTTGAATTTATAAATAGGAACTAAGCCAGAAAAGTCACATTTCCTGGTAAGTCGGAGTAAGATGGGAGCAGCAGAAGGAGAAAAAAAAAAAGCACAGAATAGCCATGGTTGGCAAACTGCGGCTCGAGAGCCACATGAGGCTCTTTGACCCCCTTGAGTGTGGCTCTTCCACAAAATGCCACGGCCTGGGCAAGTCTATTTTGAAGAAGTGGCATAGAAGAAGTTTAAGTTTAAAAAATTTTGGCTCTCAAAGAAAATTTCAATCTTTGTACTGTTGATATTTGGCTCTGCGGACTAATGAGTTTGCCAACCATTGGAATAGGGCACCTGTGATTCCACTTTATCTTGACTTTGCTTGACTTTGTCCCAAGATGGCACATCTGCATTTGCCCCACATCTGACCTAGCCATTTTGATCCTTTTTTTGCATGAAGGTCTGACATCCCAGGAAGTCCCAGTGATGTCAGAATAACTTTTATCACTCTGGGCATTTGCAATGAGTCTAATCTATGCAGGAATTAACAAATCAATTGGTGAATAAGGTGTCTTTTCCCCCTCATCCCTTTCCCTCCCCTCCAGCACAGCACAAGCAGCTTCCCGGCCCTCTCTACCCACCCACACCCACACCCACCCCCACCCCAGATCCACAAGGAAGATCCTCTGAGCCTCAAGCAGCCATACAGGGTCAGGCCAGGAAATCCCAGGCGAAGAAGCACTCAAAGGAAATGCAAATCGCATATACACAACCTGAGGCCTTCCTCTTTAAATCTGACAAGGACTAAGTCAAGCAGAAGTAGAAAATCTTTTAAAATAAGTGCTTATCTTATCCAAATTGTGACTTCTATCGGTAAGGCCGACCACGCACTACCCAGCGCAGCTCCAGAAGGCCTAAGGGAAGGAGCAGGAAAACCAGCGCCTTCCTCCCCTCAGGCTGTGACTTCGGCCAGGGCAGCGCCAGGAACCACATTCATTCCACAAGTGTCCACCTGGCCGGCTTCTGCTTCGTTAGGAAATTAAAGTGGTGGGAAGTCAGAGGCCAAACAAAATATAGAAATGTATTTTGGAGCTTCCCAAATATATTCCAAGATTAGTCCCTCAGGGCTTAATTTTCCCTCTCAGTCTGTCCCCGCTCTCAGCCCAGCCCTGCACTGGTTCTCCGAGGTCAAGGCTATATCTGGTTCCCCTAGTGGCTGCTCATCTCCCCCTTCAGAAGCTTTTTGGGTGCAACCGTTAGTTACTCAAGGGATCCTGGGCCAGGGGGCAGCCTCTGTGTCCTCAGGCCAACACTCATGTCCCCTAGTCACTGTGATTTGAGGGCTAAGGTCAGCTCACTCTGTCACCCGTCTGTGGAGAACTGCTTTTATAAGATGACTTCATTGAGTTGATTGAGTCAGAAGCAATACTATTCTGTTCAATTCCAGCCTTTTGCTAAAAGTACTCATCAAATCCTGCCGAAACTGGTTTGGCTCAGTGGATAGAGAGTTCATCTGCGGACTGAAAGGTCCCAGGTTCGATTCTGGTCAAGGGCATGTACACTGGTTTTGAGCACATCCCTGGTAGGGGCTGTTATAGGAGGCAGCTGGTTGATGTTTCTCTCTCATTGATGTGTCTAGCTTTCTATCCCTCTCCCTTCCTCTCTGTTAAAAATCAATAAAATGTATATTAAAAAAGAGTACAAAAGTAACAAATACTTGCGGCTGTGTACCAACAAACCAAAAAAAAAAAGTTAAAAAAAATAAAATAAAAGTACTCATCAAATCCTAAAAATTCTAATCCATGCCTGTATTTATCACAACATGAATCAAGATATTTGAGTGACCAGCACTTCCCACAGCCAAATCTCTCTACCAGCCACCAACTGCTTGATCCAGAGCTCGTTGCAATGCCCGTTTCACCCAACTGTTTGTAGGAGAGTGCCAGCAAGAAAGGCCTTAAAACCTACCATCATAGTCACCATGGTTGCCGATGGAAATACGCACGCACCAGAACTCTCCAAATTGCTCTTTCTAAACATCAAAGTGACAAGAGTGTGATCCATGGCTCCCCTACACACACCCTTGCCTGCTCGAGGTCCCATCTGTTACCCTCGTCTTTGTGGATGAGGCCACCCCCTGGTTGATGCTAGGCCCTTTGCCACTTTTTCTGCCCTGAGCTGTTCCAAGCAAACTCAGGAAGTCTTAGACAAGTGGCAGATGGTGAGGGAGAGAAAGTCTGTAGGTAACACCTCTTGGTTACATAATGCTAAGCACCGAACCTCCTAGAATCAACCAGCCTTGGAAATATCTCCTGGCCTAGCACTTCAGAATAAATAACTATGCAGAGAGAGAGAAAATTATAGTTTTTCACTTGATGACCAGTGTACAGTCATATTAGATTAGGGTGAAACTAGATTAAGATACTTATCACTCATTCATTCATTCATTCATTCCACTGATTCTTGTGTGATGCCTAGTACCTACAAAGCATTAAGCTAGGCCCAGTCGCTATACACTTTATAAACTTGCCTAGGCCACATCGCTTGTGGAAGCTATTAGTGCTGCTCCCTACATCCCGTTCTCCCTTTTCAGTACAAGAAATATTGAATTGTGGCTAAATGGGGTCACAGCACTAGTCCTGGCAGTGACAATGTAAGTCACTTCTGGGTCAGATCATGTCATGAAAACAAGATCCTCTAGCTTCTTTCCACTGCTGCGGGGATCTTGAAGCACCAGAGATCACACCTCCATCGATTTGGGTCCTTGAGTGACTACAATGAGCAGGACCCACCTGCTGACCACACTGGACACACACCACAGGAAAGAAACTAAGACTCAGCACTCAGCCACTGAGATGTGGGGGTTATTTGTTACTGCAGAATAACCTAACCTATCTTGCTGATACATCACTAGTTTAAAAAGAGAGGAACCTGCAAAGATGCGCCCCCCCCCCTTTCTGTTTTCTAAAATCAGATTATTCAGAAAAGCAGACTTGGTTTCAAAATTCCAGTGCAGCCAGGAATGAATAAAAAAAAACCTTGAAATGCGGAGGGGTGCCGACAGGATGGACACATTCAAACGACCCTGAAAGAGTAAGGAAGGAAAACAGAATGACCTTTCAACAACAGTGAAACCTAGCCATTCGTGAGATTCAGCCGAAGAGTTGGAAGGCGCTGAAGAAAAGGTCACCTTCTCACAACAGGCCCAGTCACTTACAAAGTAGTGAGCGCCCCAGTGAGAGAGGCATTCAAGGAAAGGCTGAACGGCCACGTGCCCCCCTCCTCAGAAGCCCGAGACTAGTCTTACTCTCTCACTAGCTACCATTGACCTTAATAAGAGTCAGGTCACCAATCTCTATTGCCCCGTGAGCTCCCTGAAGGTGGCTCATTTTTATGTGGCCACACCACACACACACCCCCCCCTCCTGGGCCCTTATCACAAGGCCCATTATTTACGAGGTGCTTGATAAACATCTGCTGAGTGAATTAAATGAATGCTGAAGAAAGCGCTCTGGAGGCAAAGGTTGGTCTCATAACCTCTAGGGCTGCCCCGACCTAGAGCCACACACACTACGGCAGCCATCTGGGGGCCGGGGAGCCTCCACCTAAAAGAAGGAAAACTAAAATAAAAATTGAACAGCAACACGACACTTTATTGTGATTTATTGTTATTGCGCACAATTCAGAGCCACAGTGAATCCTCACGCTGCCCTGTGTTCATCTTTGTTCCTGGGTGTGCATTTACATTCGCAGGTAGCTGTTTTCTCCTGCGGAACTGTGTGTGTGTGTGTGTGTGTGTGTGTGTGTGTGTGTGTGTGAGGTATTTATTTTTTTCTATTAAAAACACACACACACCACACCCTTTGTTTCTATTGCATTGTCACGTTCCCTATTACCACCATCACGTGGTTTTTCTTCTTGCAGGAACACAGCACACACCCTGCATTATTGCTGTCATAAAAACTGTCAAAATACCTCTATCCAAACAGCATTGCAAAGCTGATCTTCCTAACACCTTGGCCTTTGTTTCAGCTGGGACTGGGTAACTCACCTACTTCTCCCAGTGATTCCTGCATGCTTAGAGGAGAAGGATAAATGCAAGTGTCACTATATACATACATACACACACACACACACACACACACACACACACACACATATATATATATATATATATATATATATATATATAGTGATATTTGTGAATCTATTTTAAAATATGTATATATTTTAAAGTCACCTCTCAAGACAAAACTACCCTGGAGGCGAAGGACAAATCTTTCAAGTCATTTAATTTTTTTTAAGGGTTTGGAGGGGCGGGGGAGGGCGGGAGAGAGAATGGTGAAGAGAGAATCTGCCACAGATACTGTGCTGCTGCCACTGCTGCAGAGCAAGCAAGAACACCAGTAACCAGTAGCCTGTAGTCCTCAGCAGCCCCTCCTTTCTGCAAGACAAACCCGAGCCCTGTCCATAGCCATGCTTGGGCAGGTCTCGGGGGCTCTGCCCTCTAGGAGAAAATGCCAATGCCAAGGTGTCCTGCGGCGGCGTCTGAAGGTTACGTTTTCATTGAGCTCTTTCAAGATAACCCCAGATCTGGTTAGGCGGCCGTCAAAACAGGACTATCCTTGGAAAGAAACGAACAGGCCAGAGTTTTTGGAAAAGAACCAACAACCTAAAGATAAAATGCAGACTGAGAGCCTAATGGTTCACAGCTTTATAAATGGAAACTTAACTAACGCTCTGTTGTCTGTCCCTTCTGCCTCCCCAGCGGCCCTCCCTCCCACCTCCCAGGAACTTACAGCTGGCAGGGTGATGCTGCAAACGCTATTACAAGGAAGAGATGGAGGAGAAACATCATTTCTTAAGAGAGTCGCTGCATTTGACCGGCGCTCTCATTGAGCACCAGTCCAATTTGCAATCAGCCTTAGGATGATGATACCTTCTCAAGAAACACTATGTCCCCCCCGAAGCCAAAATATATCACTACACATAAGAAATCAAGCATATATCCAAACCCCGCATTCAGATGCAACTATGTATTGATATTATATCAACATTCTCATCCGAAGAAACCAGGTGTAATTTACCCAGCCCCAAACGCACCCTGCCTGCCCTCAACGACTTCTTCAAAAGGAAAGGTTTGAAGTCTCTGGCGATTTCTTTCCAGCAGCCCCCACTCACCCTCCTCACGGACAGGAACGGAATGGAATGGTGTGTGATGCAGAAAACACCCCACCACCGGCCCCGTGCGTGCAAAATACGGTTGGCCCAAAAGACCCAGCGACACCCCGGCGGCTACCCAGATAATTGGGAGGAAGAAGGGGTTACCTGAAATCTGTCACCGAGTGCCTTTTCACCCCCTTCTCTGTCTGATGACATCAAGTGGCAACGGTACGCGTTTGGGAGGCAAGAGGCTGACAAGCAGGAAGCACAATTGAGTCTGAGCTTTGTTCAGCCTGCAGTGAAATACATGCAGTCGGGGTTAGATACGCGCAGCGGAGACCGAAATCCAGGCTTCCTCCGGGCCCGCGGCGGAGCGGGTGCACCGAGGAGGTGCGGGGAGGCGGCGGAGGTGTGGAGGGCGGGCGGGCGGGCGGGCGGCGAGCGGGAGGAACGCGTCTAATGGTCTCGACAGGATACATAACTACCCCTCCCCTCCTCATCTGCAGTCTCCCCCGCCCCCCAAGTTCTCCTCCGGCGGTAGCGCCTCTGCTACCAACTGTGATCCCTCAAGAACGAAATACGAGAGAAAGCGGAGGATATGACATCCTGGGGCAAATGCACACGAGCAAAATCCACTAGGTAAACCCGGCTACCCGGGAACGCGGGGGGGCGCCCAACCGCCCGCCCAGACAGACACGCCAGCGCTGCATTCGCGAGCATCCTCCTTCCCCGCACGCCCTCTGCCACCTCGCCAAGTCCCTGCCCCTGGCTTTGCCGATGTCTCTCCACTCTTCCCCAAACCATGCCACACTCGCCCCCACCCGAGGCGGGATCGGGGGGCGCCGCTTCTCAGGCAGAGTCTCACGAGTCCAGCCCGCTTTGTCCGGTCGCCGCCCTTCCAGGAGCGGGCGCCCCCGGCGCACGGGTCGGCACAAAAGACCCCCCACATCTGGCCCATCGCGGGGCCCCCGCCTCCCGGGAGGGGCCGTGGGGCCGCAGGGGGCGCGCGAGGGCAACTTGTGCGGGTGGGGAAGCCGCTCCACGGGGGGCTGGCGAGGGGACCCCCTCGGGGGCGTACGGGGCGGGGGCGCAGCCGGGAGACAGCTCCCTCGGACCGGGGCTCCAGGGGGCATCCGAGGACTCGGCGGAGCCGCCGACAGCGCCCTTCCCCTCCCTCGCCCTTCCCCAGCCCCAGCCGACAGCCCAACTCCGCCAGCGCCCCAAACACACGCAACTCCGGGGACCATCCCCCGCGTCCCGGGGCCTCCCCCGCCGCGCCCCTCGCTCCCGGCCCCGGAACCCCGGCGGCCCCGCCACCGCCATCCACAGGCTGAGAGGTTAGCCCTCCACGCGCCCGGCGGCGGCTCCCCTTTCCCGCTCCCGGGGAGGCAGACCTGGGGACGCGGACACCCCCGGGCGCCCCGCTCGCCGCCCCCAACCCCGGAGAGGCAGAGCAGAGGCACACATCGAAACTCACCCACCTCTCCCGGCAGCGGCGGGCTCGGCGCTCCCTACAGAGGCGGCGGACGGAGGCAGCGCTGCCGGGGGTCCCGGAGCGCCCGCCGCCAGCTCCGCCGGACGCGCGGCGCGGGAGCCGGGCGAGCGCTGGGAGCGCGGCGCCGGCGTCTGCAGCCCCGGCTCGCGGCCCGCCCCGCCCCGCCCCGCCGCGCCGGGGGGAAGCGCCCCACCTGCCCCGCCGCCCGCCGCGCTCCCGGCCGGACTCCGCCGCCCGGCGCTGGGCTGCAAGCGGGAGCTCCGGTGTCACCGCCCAGACCGGCGCTCCGAGCGGGCGGGGGCGGGAAGCCGGGCCCGGCTCCCCGCGGTCCCGCCCTCCCCGGCGGCTCCTCCTCCTCCAGCCCCTCCCCCCTACTTGTCCGGGAGTTCCGTCCCTCCGTCCGTCCGTCCGTCCGTCTGTCTGGGATCGCAAGCCACCTCCGGGGTGGGGAGCTGCCCACTGCCCTCGTGCCCTCCCTCGGCCTTGCCCCCCCCCCCCCCCAAGGGCCCAGCCTCAGCGGGGACCTGGACGCTGTCTGCTCCACGCGCGAGGGTGGCACCTAAGTTGGAAGCAGGTGTGAACCGGGGCCGAGCTCCGCGGACAGGAGGGCGGGGCGGGAGGGAGCTGGTCGCCCGCCGCCGGGCCGGCGGGAACCGGTCTGCAGCCCCGGACCCGAGCACGGGCGGGGAAGGAGTGGAGATCCTCGTGTTTTAACCGAAACTGCCCGGTTCCGAGTCCAGCCCTCGTGGACAGGAGGCCTGGATGCATCCCCACCGCCTGGCTTACTTGGATGGGGTAAGAGGAGCTGGGAGGTGCAAGTCCTGAGGAACCTGTGGCAGCGCTAACCACTGGGCCGCGGGCCCACCCTAATCTCCACCTTAAAACCGAACTCCTACCGCAGGGACGTGCTTAGAATGTCTAGTTCCCACCGAAACCGGTTGGCTCAGTGGATAGAGCATCGGCCTGCGGGCTGGAGGGTCCCAGGTTTGGTTCCGGTCAAGGGCATGTACCTCAGTTGTGGGCACATGGGGGGGCGGGGGGGCGGGAAGCGGCTGATTGATGATTCTGTCTCATTGATGTTTCTAACTCTATCCCTCTCTCTTCCTTTCTGTAAAAAATCAATAAAATATATATAAAAAAACAAGAATGTCTAGTTCCCACCCACCACTCACCCCCCCCCCAAAAAAAAATAAATAAATGAATAAAGCAATGGTCTCCTGAAAAATAGGAGAATGGAGGAGGGAGTTCACCGGTAGAGGTTGCTGTCCATACTATCTGGTGCCTTTTTAACAGGTTTCGTTGCAGAATAAAGACCCAGAACGCCATTCTATGATTGGGAGAGTTAAGCCTTCCAGCAGCACCGGGTTCAGCGGAGTGGTCCCGTGGTCATCCAATGGAGCCGGCTTTATGTCCTCCAGGCGTGTCCCCGGGAAAGAACCGCCATCCTAACCTCTCCCCGTGTATGGCTCCTGGAACCTCTTCCCCCATCTTCTGCCAAGATGATGAAAAGGAAACCCAGTAGACCAAAGGGGGGGTCTCTGTGAACTCAACTCAACCATCCTTGTTTTGTCCCGCAGATAAAACCTGCTAGTAGTGTTTCCAATGTGGTATCACCAAGCATATGGAGAAATCAGTCACCTAATGACTCTCGGTCCTCTCCAGGATCTGTTATAGCTTCACCTGGCTCATTTAGGGAGCTTTTGCTCCCTAAAGTTAGAGCTTCTACTGTATACTTGGCAGGAGTGAAAGTTATATGTGTGTTTAAAAAAGCCTTAGGGATCTTGGAGTAGAAGACTTGAAGAGTTTTTTTTGGCCTTAACTTTGGGACAGAAAAAAAAATTTTTTTTTTCCAGTGAGAAACTAATGAGAGTATTGAAAACTGATGTTGGCCAAGAGCTTAGAATAGGACGGTGCGTTATAACCACCCAAGATTTTACTAGGAAAACGTAGCCCAGAAATATTAAGATTATACAAGAGTGACTTTAAAGACTACTTTTAAGAAACTAATTTCAGGGATCCGTAATGAGTCCAAAATGTTTAAACTTTTTTTTTCAGCTGCTTTCAAAGCAATTCTCTGGGAGAATTCAAGCATTCAGCATGGTTTGGGTGAAATGCTTCCATCCTCGGTCATTCATTCCCACTGGCTGGTGTTTTAATTCACATAGCATCATGGGTGTTCTGCCTTCTGTCCAGTCCTGGAAAGCCGTCACACAGAGAAGGTTAATTAACTGGGGCAGACTGGGTAAGCCAGTTCTGAAGGCCAGTTGGGGGGCCAGCCAGCGCTGAGGCAGGCAGCAACAGTGTGAGGCAGGGGAGAAACAGGCAACAACATGTCGTGGAAACAGATACCTAAGTGAGACAGTTCCAAGAGCAAGGTGGCTGGGACCAGGCAGTGTTCAGAGCTGCAAGCTCGAAGCTTCCAAAATCCCATTCCAGACTAAGGCACTGTCCACGCCTGGGTGAGATAGGATCAAGGCATCATCCCAGGTCTTGATTAAAGTACATTGTCAGGGTGGGGTCCCCGCACTGGGAACAAGATAAGGAGAAGACGTTCAGTAATTCACTGAACATGTATTCCTGGAGTTTGGACTATGTATCAGGAACCAGGGTTAGGACCGAGAAGAAAACAGATCCAAATTCCTGCCCTCACAGAACTTGCAATGTAATGGAGGAAGCAGAGAATACACAACATAATAAATAAGTAAAATAAATTGTATTGGAGAGTGAAAAGGGGGAGTGGAGAAAAATCAAGCAGGGAAGTGGGTTATGATGTTTCCATTGGAAGAGGGTTGAAATTTTATTATATATAATATATATTATATATATAATATATATTATAATATATATATATATATATATAGAGAGAGAGAGAGAGAGAGAGAGAGAGAGAGAGATAGAAACATCAGTGATGAGAGAGAATCATTGGTCAGCTACCTTCTGCACACCCACACTGGGGATTGAGTTAACTGTCTAGTTCCATGTCACTGCAGATGCTTTCTGGTTGACCCTTAAAGTTCACATAGTCCAGTCCGGACATGTGCCCTGACTGGGAATTGAACCGTGACCTGGTTCATAGGTCGATGCTCAACCACTGAATCAAGCCAGCTGGGTGAGGGTTGAAATTTTAGCTCCATGTTCAAGAAGAGGCCTTTGGGACAGAGAGCTGAAGGAAGTAGGGAACAAACACTGTCAATCAATAGGGAAGACTTCCTGGTTATCAGGGTCTGTACTGGCAGACCCCGGTGGTATGGTATTTCGGGTTCAGTTCCAGACCTCCACAATGAAGTGAGTCATAATCTCTGTCTGGTGGAAGGACTTGCCTTCCATTTGTTTAAAAAAAAAAAAAAAAAAAAAAAAGCAACATCTGTGAAGCACAATAAAACCAAATAAATTAAAATAGAGTATGCTTGTATTTCCCCAATGGCAAAGGTCAAGATGCTGGAAATGGGTCACAAGGTCAATCAGACCAATAGCATTCATTGATGCTTAGTCTCCTGAGGTTGAATTAAAATTGCTTAAATCAGGGCAGGCCTGAGTTCTTATCTCTGTATTGTACCACGTGATACCCATTAAGTGTTTATTGAACTGAGCCCTTAAATCTCCCAGAATCTGGGTGAGGCTGAGTATACTAAGTATAGTGTTGTATACATTTCAAAATTGGTTTCTATTTTGGCTACTTACGCCCATTCCAATGGACTAATGACACCTATTTTGGCTACTTAAGCCAATTCCAATGGACTAATTACTCTGGTGAGTGAAAGGGGTACCAAACATGACACCGTGTCTAGAACCAGGTACTATCTAAGGACAACAAAGCCTCGTTAGAACAAAATACTGAAGTGTTCTGGAAACCCCAAAGGATTTTGCAGGAGCTATTATTCAGATTGCTTTTCTACAGTAGTGATGGGCTGAACAAAGACATCTCTCTTCTACTTTAACCTCACCTTTGATTTCTATAACAGGCATCCAAAACAGCTAGTTGAAATTATGTGACTCAGGAGTGACAGTCAACATGTTTAACAGGCTGTAGGCTAGGCATCCACAAATTAGTTTGGATGAGACCATGAACAAAATGTGTCCTTGCTGAAGGTCAGCTTAGACTATAATGCCGCCAGCTGCTGAATGCCCTCCTTAACAGCAGGTATCTGGTGTTTTCTCATCACATTTGTACCATTTGGGTACACACACCAGTAAGTTGCTAGTGTCTTTGCTTTAAGTGTGGCAGAGGGAAGTCTAATACACTGAACTCCATTCCTGCACAATTAATGTGAGATGCTGTTCTCACTGCCTAAAGGGCTAGAGTGACTCCATTTGATCAGCCAGGGAAGGATTGGAAGGTATAGCTCCTCTCACCCCTCTGTCCCTCACTTCTCTCATCTGTCTTATTCTCCTTCCCATCAGTTCGCCTTCTGTTCATCCATGTATTTCCTCCTGTTCTCCCTATTTTTCCTTTCCATCAGCTGTCAAGGGCCTGGCATCCACTTAACTCCTCCCCTTACTTGGCCACTAAACCAACTGCCCGTTAATGAAATGGTGCTGATTTGAGGAATAAAAGCAGAAGGAAGTTCCACCACTATTTTTCAAGACCCGGGTCTAAATCCAATGTTTTCCCCCATTGGTTCTCAGAACCTGGCTCCAGTTCCTCCAGGATCTCAGTACTCTATCCCTAGCTGCAACCTCCCCAAGTTGACCTGGCACCCCTGTGCCTGGCTTCACCCAGCTCCCTCTCCCCAACGTCTCTGCTCTCAGCCTGGACCAGTCACCATCATTGGAACAAACCTCCCTTGCTGTCTCCTCTGGATCCAGAGAATCAAGTTAGGGCATCCTCTAGTGGTCAGGAGGAGAAATGGCATCCTCTGGCATCACCCAGAGGTCAGACCTTTGAAGAGGTCAGCACAGGGCAGAGCCTAATAAATCATTCTCCAGTTCCTTTCTTCCTCTTCTTGCTTCAATGTCTTTCCTCTGCTATTACTTCCCTTCCCTCCCAGTGGGAGGAGTGTGCTGGGAGGGGGAGTGTAGTAAAGTACACATCTCCCCCTTCAGAGTGTCCACAGCAGTTTGGCATGTTCATAGATTAGATTACTTTAAAGAATACAAATTGTTCTGCCACAAGGCAAGGGGTTTCAGGAGAGAAATCAAGTCTAAAATCAGTGAATAGCAATAATTTTTGTTAGTGAATGGTTATTGAGCCCATGCACCAGATAGTGTAGCTGACCATTACCTACTGTGTTTCCATTCATCTTGGCAGGAATTGGAAGTAGTATGATCATCCCCTCTTCATAGATGAGGAAACTGATGCCTAGAAAAAAAATTTTTAATATATTTTATTGATATTTTACAGAGAGGAAGGGAGAGAGATAGAGAGCCAGAAGCATCGATGAGAGAGAAACATCGACCAGCTGCCTCTTGTACACCCCCTACCGGGGATGTGCCCGCAACCAATGTACATGCCCTTGACGGGAATCGAACCCGGGACCTTTCAGTCCGAAGACCGACGCTCTACCACTGAGCCAAACCAGTTTCGGCTGATGCTTAGAAAATGTAAGCACCTTGCCCAACGTGACATAACGAGTAAACAGAGAACAGGAACTTGATCCAGGTATGCTGAACCCAAAGCACTTTCCCTAAACCCTAGACCAAGATTCTTCCCAGGCACCACAAAATCAAGGCAGTACTGCTTGTTTTGGCTTAAAACCATCTCAATTGTTCCGAAGTCTCTTCTATGAGACTCAAAGTCAATGTCAGCAAGTGGCTTCCAAGCCTGACACTGGCTCAAAAGTCATCAAAAATGTTAAGATGGTGGCAAGAGCATTAACGGAAGCATTGGGCCCTTTAGAGGGTTGGGCCCTGTGTGACCCTACAGGTCACGTGCCCGTGCATCTCCCCACAGCATTAGGCCTTTGCTAGGATATCACAGGAACTCTACCATTCACTGGTTGGCTGGCTCTACTTGGCAAATAGAAAGTAAGTTAGAAAAGTAACTTGAGTTTCTATCTGAGGATGTCGAGAGTGGTGAACTTTGTTTGGAAGTGAAAAGCAGAATAGTTTTTGAGCAAAAGAGTGATTTTTAAAAGCTGTTCTGGTCCTGGCTTAGAGAGTGAGTTGAAGGGCACAGAGATGGTGGAAGTGAGGAGAGCAGCTGGAAAGCCATTACCCATGTGCCCAGAAGGTGACTAGAACTGGTGAGAGTGTGATCATCATACTAATAGTGCCTGGTTCCTTACCGGTACCCAGCCTTTTCACACTGCTGTTTCCTTTGCTCCTCCAACAATCCTGCTGAAAGCGTTATCACATTCTATAGAACTGGAAATTGATTCTCACAAAATGTGAATGATTTCCTAGGTCAGAGCAATTAAAAACCAGGTCAGCAGCAGATCCCAATGGACACCATGGTCACACATTAGAATTGCAGGATAAACTTTTAAACAATAAGATGTCTAGGCTCCACCCCAGAGATTCTGATTTAATTGGTCTTGAGTGAGGCCCAATCAAGGGAGTTTTTGTTTGTTTGTTTGTTTGTTTGTTGACTTCAGAGAGGAAGAGAGAGGGAGACAGAGGTAGAAACATCAATGATGGGGGAGAATCATTGATTGGCTGCCTCCTGCGTGACCCTACTAGGGATCGAGCCCACAACCCAAACATGTGCCCTTAACTAGACTCAAACCTGGGATCCTTTTTAAAAATATATATATTTTATTGATTTTTTACAGAGGGGAAGAGAGAGGGACAGAGAGTTAGAAATATCGATGAGAGAGAATCATCGACCAGCTGCCTCTTGCACACCCCCTACTGGGGATGTGCCCGCACAAGGTACATACATGCCCTTGACCGGAATCAAACCTGGGACCTTTCAGTCCCCAGGATGACGCTCTGTCGACTGAGCCAAACCAGCCAGCAAACCTGGGATCCTTTAGTCCACAGGCCAATGCTCTCTATCCACTGAGCAAAACTAGTTTGTTTGTTTGTTTGTTTGTTTGTTAGTTTGTTTTGCAAGGGAGTTTTTAAAAGCTCTGCAGAGATTCTAGTTGGCAGCCAGTTTGAAGAACCTCTGGAAAACAGCACCAGCCACGCCAATTGGGGGTTGGAGGGAATTTGGCTAAAAACTGGAGATGACGGGGAAACATCAGCGATGAGGCTTGACAAGTAATTGCAGAAAAATAGCAATGTAATGACAAAGTTTTTAGCCTGAGGAACTAACTTCAACAACCTCATCTCACCTCAGGCTCCAATGAATGCTTCACATCTGCAACAGCTGCACTCAGGGTTACAACAAAAAGAAAAACTGCCCCTTGCAATCTATAACAGTCACCCATAGATTGGTAGCAAGTGGGTATATGACAAACGTGGAGGGAGGGGCTTACTATAAAGTGGAGACACGGCCACTGCTTCCGCTGGATTGTCCCCTGGACTTCCTTTCAGTGCCATGAAATTTGTCCTTAGAAACATTCCACAAACATTTCCCTTTGGATTCCCACAACTATCCCCAGAGAAATGGTCCATGGGAAAACAACCTGGATGGTGAGGATTCTAATATCATCATTTTGTCACCAAATATCTAGATCCTTCTGCCTTCTGCAATTCCCTCTCTGACCCTGCTCGGGTGACAAGGAAGCCATCTTGCTGTTTAAACTCTGACTCTGTCTACTTGACGAATTGCATTCTCTGCAATGTCTGCTTCAGCCTAACCACAAAACTGTTTTACTAATGGATTTTGCAGGCTTCAAGGGAAACTGAGGCATTAGTAATGATTAGACCCTACCTGTGACCATTCTGCTCCCTTGCTGATCACATGGATTTGTTGTAGGCAGTAAGACAGCCTAGCAAGGACCCGGAGCCAGGTACAGAAGGTCATCAGGTGGAAAACCCCAGGTGCCTAGCAAGGGACAATCAATTATAGGGTGGGACCTCACCCCCAGGGTGACTTTTCCTCCCCTAGCACATCACTGGTCCTGCAGTTTGGCTCCCTGAACTTTCCTCCCTAGAGATAACATCTATGACTCCATTATATTTCAGCTCCAGGCCCAGAGCAACAAAGTGAAGGCCCTAGTGGAGGCCAATCAATCTGTGGAGACTACAACCCTGAAAGGACACACCTGGAAAACTACTGAATAGTCTATTGAGATCTTCCCCTGGGACCTCCCCTAAGCTCTCCACCCTTAAAACCCTTAGGAGGGAGGGAGGACCTAGCACGCTCTTCCTTCAGGGAACAAGCCAGTGCCTTCCCTCCCCTCCCCCTCTCTCTCCACACCACCCTGCACATTACCATTAGCTTCCTCACTCCGAAGCTCCAAGGGCCCTTCCTTTACCTCTATCTATAACTTGTTTCCTACGCCCATTTCTTCTAGGAATTACTTTTTCTACCTCTGTAGTTGACCCAATAAAAGTTCTCTTACAGTTTGGGTCTGGATTTTGAATTCTTTAATAGCCAGAACCCAAGTTACGAGGTTGCTGAAGCTCGGTTTGGTCTGACCCTACTGGTCAGACACCTGAGGCCGTTCCTGCCACCTACAATAGATTGACTCCAACTGTTGGCCATATCCCTGCTGACCATGAGTCAACCAAACTACACATCATTCTTATCTCACAACCCCCCTTGCTGACCTCGACCACTGAGTCAGCTGATCCTTGAAAGTCCAGTCAGAAAATGAAAGATGTAAATTCACGGTCTGTTTCCCTAGCAACCCTTTCCTTTAACTCTCACTTTAAAAACCCTTGCCTTATTCTTCCTATCTCTGAGCATATCTTCAGTTCATGCTGAAGGCTGCATTCTCTGATTTGCAAATCATATCAGAATAAAACTCTTTTTAATTCCTCTGGAGAGTCCAGCGGAATTTATTTACAATGGTAGCAGTGCCATCCTCAAGATTCAAGGCAGTCAGGAGAATGGCTGGAGGGGAAGGTGAATATAGGAGCCAGAAGTATTTGAAATGCTGGTAGCATATCCAGGTGGAAAAGAAACAACAAGCAATTTAGATGTGAGCCTGGATCACTGACATTATGTTTAGGTAAGATTTTAAAGCAATCCAGGTAGACATTGATTAAAATCCTAGATGTGAATGAGATCACCAGGAAACTCCATATAGAAAGAAAAGAGGCTCTGACTCAGTTGGTTGAGCTGGTCCCATGCACCCAGAGGTTATTGGTTCGATTCCCTGTCAAGGCACATGCCTGTATTGCAGTAGGGGTAGTGCAAGAGGCATTGATGTTTCTCTCTCTCTCTTTCTCTCTCTCTCACCCCTCATCTCTCTAAGAAAAAAAAAATGATAAAACTTTTTTTAAAAAGAAAGAAAGAGCCAAAACCAGTTTGGCTCAGTGGTAGAGCGTCAGTCTGTGGACTGAAAGGTCCTGGGTTCGATTCCGGTCAAGGGCATGTACCTTGGTTGCGGGCACATTCCCTGGTAGGGGGTGTACAAGAGGCAGCTGGTCGATGTTTCTCTCTCATTGACATTTCCAGCTTTCTATCTCTCTCCCTTCCTCTCTGTAAAATATCAATAAAATATATTTAAAAAATAAAAATAAAAAATAAAAGAAAGAAAGAGGTCCAAGGATCAAACTATGGTCAACAAATTTGAGAGAAAATAAGCAAAATAGGCCATGGCTGAAAAATTCAAGAAAGCAAAAAAAATACAAATAACACAAACTTAGGACCAGTAAAGTATGCAACAATAATATAGAGGGGAATTTAAATAGATTAGCATAGACTTGAATATGCAATTTTCATACCATGTTCAACTCTATGCTAATAAATTTCAAACTCTGGTGATTTTCTGAAAAATGTAAATTTCCAAAATTGAAACCAGAAATATAAAAAATAATAAAAATAAGCTGAAAAAAAAAACAATTTAAAAAATACTTCCCCAGAAAAGTATCCAGAATGTAATAATTTTACTAATAGTCTTTCGAATTCCCAAGGAATAAAATGTCACCTCCTCCCTAATTTGTTCCAGAGCATGTAAAAATGGAAATTACTCCATTAATTTTGTAGTCCTTCTCTTCCATTTTCTTTGCCCTTATCTTTACCACTTATTTATTTTATTGGTCCTTTACACTCAGTTAACCTCATATTCTATCAAACTTGCTGCCTCACAAAAAAAATGGTTTTAAAAGTATTTTTCCTTCTGAGTTTGAATAGGCTGTGAAACATGTTTATAGATAAGAAGTAAACAGGAAGGTGTTTCTCTCCTTTTCTGAGACCAAAGTAACCATACAGGGTGGTTTTAACATCAAAATTCCTAACTTTAAGTGGGTCCTGGTGGGTAGTCACGTCCTGAGTCTGCAGGCAAAGGAAAGTCTTTAATTTTAAATTTCATCTCACCCTCCTTACATCCCTTGCTTTGATTCTAATGTATAAAATAAGCTGCAATATTGCCATTCCCTGGAGCGTTTTATTCAATCCATTGAGATTTTGTTTCCTGACTATTGTCATCATTTTGGCTCTAAGAAACTTTTATAAGACTTTTTCTTAGGCTGATGTTCTTTCCTCAGCACATTAAAGTTCACACACACACACACACACACACACACACACACACACTTGCACGCACTCTAGATGTTGGAAGGAAGGTGTATCTCAACTTTTTGTTCCTTGGAGCCTACCACAGTAACTAGCACATAGTTTACCCTTAATAAATGTTATTTCAAACTAAATCAAATCAAATTGAATTGAATCTACCTAAAATAGAAGTGGAAAGAAAAAGCTATGGGAGCAACAGAGGAAAGCTGTTTCTAACTCTGCCTGGGGGAATTAGGAAAAGTGGAAATAAAAATAACACAAAATGTGTTTTGAGGAGTTATACAAACCATGTTGACAATGCAATTTAATTGCATGGAGCAAACATTTATTTAATTTTAATAATAAAGGCTTACACGTTTTTACGCAGCATTTTAGTCTTTGAAAAATGCTCCAGGCACTAAATAATTGAATTTTCTAGATTATATTCTTCAAAAATCATCCACATTGATTTAATGCTAACAATGTAGTTAAATGAAAACATAAACAAATTAAAGTAGAGACAGCACCAAGCTCAGAATGCCTCTCCATATTCAGACCACCCACTACACAAGAGGGGGTACCAATGTGGCACCAAGAGGAGACAGATGGCCCTGATTCTGTCTCTGACCAATGGGAAAACCATTGTCAATGTGGACACCAATGTCACCTTATCATGTGCACAAGGAGATAACCTAAGAAGACACTCATATCTTCTAGGCCCTAACATGTAAAATAACAGCGACACCATTATAATTAACTAGTTATTAATAATAGGAAAGGAGCAAAAGGGAGGCCAAACATAAGCATGGCCATTCAGACGGCTTCATCAGGAAGCTACAATTTCCCACTCCCCAGGGAATCACTGGCCCATTCCCTGCAAGTCGCTGGGGGAAGGCAAGGTAGACACATGTGCAGTGAAGTTGAGGTGACCAGGGAAGGTACCTGTCAGTAAAACCTGGTAACAGATCTTGGCAAGAATGGGCAGGGCCTCTACAAGCCTATGAAAATTTGGGGATACATAATCCCCGGAACAAAAGATTTCACTCTTTTGGATCGTGGCTCTTAGCTTTCTGTTTCCCTTGGCTTTGCTACTGCCTATGTTCCTTGCTTGGCCATGTAGCCTTGTGGACCCCACACATAATGGATTGATGAGCTACAGCAGGGGACACACACTAAACTAGCCTGATGCTGGACTGGACACTGCTTCAAAATGGACACTGCTTCAAAAACTCTGGACATTGGCTCTAAGTCCTGCTGAAGGCAAAATAGGATTTCTTCCTTGGTGAAACAAAAGGAAACAGGACCTTGGAAATTCAGGGGTGTAACTCCACAGAAATAAAACTTTCTATAATACCTTGTCCTCTTTTGCAAGTCTTAGAAGATTATGTTTCTCAGGATATTGCAAGAAGCCCACTCCCACCAGCCACTGACAGGGATGAGGACTTCTCCCCCGCCATAACAATAGCATCCTAAGGTCAATGTTGGCTATTCTTTCAGCATTCACTATATATATATATATATATATATATATATATATATATATATATTGATTTTAGAAAGGGAGAGGGATAGAGAGTTAGAAACATGAATCAGGAGAAACCAAGATGGTGGCATAGGGTAGACACCCGAATGCAGCCTACCACAACAAATTTGAATTTAGAACTGGAAAACAGGGGAGGCATTGCCCTGAAGCACCAGACGGCTAGCTGAGAGGAGGCTCTGCCATCTGGGAAGGAGAGAGAAGGCGTACAGACCCTCAGAAATTGTGAAGGTACAGAGAACTGTGTGTGCAAAAAGGCTTAATCCCAGCACGCACTGAGAAGGAGGGCAGGTCAGAGATTGCTGCTGGCAGATTCCCAGTGCGCAGAGGGTGGGCAGGGCTGAATTCACTGCTGCCTTACTCCTGGTGCACAGAGAGGGCAGGCTGCATTCACGACTGGCTTTCTTGTTCGAGAGGAAAACAGAATCACCCTATTGCTCTGATAGACAGCCCCAGTCAGGGAGAGGCCAGACTGTCTCACAGCAGGCAGAGATGTCTCTGAGGTGTGTAAAGCCATAGGCCATTACTGTGGGACTTGGGGAGGAGCTGATGGGAAAACAAAGCTTGTCTGCACCAACCCGAGACTCTGCCCCATCCAAGCTGAGCACAGAAGCTCTTCCAGAGGCTGGCTTTCTTTAAGGAGGGATTGGCCGGAATCCAAAGCTTGTCTGCGTCTTTACCAAAGAGGTGAGTGCACCTGCAACCAATCTTGCGAGACCCACCACAAACAGGACATTTCTAAGATGAGACTGACAGGGAACCAAAGATTGTTTGTGCCACCCCCAGACTCCGCCCCATCCAAGCGGAGTACAGAAGTCCTCCTAGCTGAGACACTGCTGATCCTCACAGCCAATTGGCTTGGAGATCAACGCTTCTCAGTGATACCAACAATAAGCAAGGCTTAACAACAAGATTGCACACACAGCCCACAAAGGGCTACACTAAAACTGTCCACTGGGAAGGCTGTGCTACTGGGCTCTACCAGAACACCTAGCACACAAAACTATTCCATCAAATCAGGAAACAATTAAAATGCAGACAAGAAGCAGGACACAAAGGAAGGAGATGGAGGAAAAGAAAAGAATGGACATTGAGTTCAAAACTACAGTTATAAGGCTTTTCAAGAATATCCTTAAAAAGGCCAATAAAATAAATGAGACCTATGAAGATATGAAAAGGGATCAACTAGAAACAATAAGGGATCAACTAGAAATAAAGAAAACCTTGTCTGAAATAAAAAAAAATATTACACAGAGGCCTAAAAACAGACTGGAAGATCACAAGAATTAAGACAAAGATTTAGAACACAAAGAACCAGAGGACACTCATCTATAGAAGCAAAAAAAATAAGAGAATCCAGAAAGTTGAAGATAGTGTAAAAAACCTCTGGGACAACTTCAAGTGAACCAATATCAGAATTATGGGGATCCCAGAAGAAGAGAGAGATCAAGATATCAAAAGAATACTGAAATAAATAGTGACAGAAAACTTCCCCCACCTGGAGAAAGAAATAGACTTACAAGTCCAGGAAGCCCAAGAACCCCAACCAAAAGGAATCCAAAGAGGACCACACCAAGACACATCATAATTAAAATCCCAAGAGCAAGAGACAAAGAGAGAATATTAAAAGCAGCAACACAAAAGCAGATAGTTACCTATAAAGGAGCACCCAAACGATTGTCAGCTGATTTCTCAACAGAAACTATGCAGGCCAGACAGAGTGGCAAGAAATATTCAAGGTGATGAATAGCAAGAACCTACAGCCAAAAATACTCTACCCAGAAAAGCTATCACTCAGAATCGAAGGCCAGATAAAGAGCTTCACAAATAAAAAAAAGCTAAAGGAGTTCATCACAGCCAAACCAGAATTATATGAATTGCTAAAGGGGGCTATTTAGGAAGAGGAAGAAAATAAAGATAAAAATTATGAACAACAGCCGAGACCGGTTTGGCTCAGTGGCTAGAGTGTCAGCATTTGGACTGAAGGGTCCCGGGTTCGATTCCGGTCAAGGGTACGTGCCGTGGTTGCGGGCACATCCTTAGTGGGGGGTGTGCAGGAGGCAGCTGGTCGACGTTTCCCTCTCATCGACATTTCTAACTCTCTATCCCTCTCAATTCCTCTTTGTGTAAAATCAATAAAATATATATTTTTTTAAATTATGAACAACAAATATCTAACTATCAACAAATAAAACTAAAAACCAAGGGAATTAAAAAACTTGATGAACAATATTAACTGGTGAATATAATAGAATCAGAGGTATGGAAGGGGAGTGGACTGTCGATTCTCGGGGAAAAGGGGGTTGGGGGTGTGGGAAGAGACTGAACAAAAACTGTGCACCTATAGATGAGGACAATGGAGATGGGGAAAGGACAGAGGGTGGGGTAGGAACCTGGTGGAGGGGAGCAATTGAGGGGGGGGGGAGAGGAACACATTTGTAATAATCTGAACAATAAAGATTTATTTAAAAAAAAAAGAAACATGAATCAGCTGCCTCCTGCACACCGCCCACTGGGGATGCGCCCACAACCAAGGTACATGCCCTTGACCGGAATCGAACCTGGAACCCTTCAGTCCACAAGCTAATGCTCTATCCACTGAGCCAAACTGGCCAGGCCTCACCATTCACTTTCTATAGTCACTTCTTTCCTAATAAGTGAAAGAATCTCTAAGAATTGTGTTGATCTCTGATGCACTCTGACCATGTGAAGTGAAATTGCTACCCAGGAATCTACCTGTGCTGTCATATATGTAAAAAAGTGTTTAGTGCTTTTATTGATTTCAGAGAGAGGAAGGAAGAAGGCGAGAGAGACAGAAACATTGATAATGAGAGACAATCATTGATCAGCTGCCTCCTGCATGCCCCCTACTGAGGATCAAGCCCACAACCCAGGCATGTGCCCTGACCAGGAATTGGACCATGACCTCCTGGTTCATGGGTTGACACTCAACCACTGAAACATGCTTGCTGGGCAATGGGACATTTCTTGTTGTCACATGTTGTCAGTACAGCCCTAATACTGAGAATAATAGGGGGGGGGGGGGTGCTGGAACTCTGTAGTCCACCTCTAGCTTATTTAAGAAAGATTAGAAATAGAAAGGAGTAATTAAATAAATGTATCAGGTGTCAGAATGGCAGCTTCCTTCCACTCCTAGGCAGAAGTGGGAAGCCACCAAGACAGGATCATGGCTGGGGAAGGGGAAGGAAAGGGTAAGGAAAGCAGGAAGAAGAGTGAAGGAAATAGCCCTTTTGGGCTGTCACCTGCGTAGGGTGAGGCATTAGTAGGGAAGGAAGAAGCTCTGGCTTGAATAGGAAAACTTTTGATTTAGACTAAAGGAGACATTTTAACTCTTGAAAGGGAGTCTCAGCTTCCTAAGTGAGATGGTGCTCATAACTGAAAGCCACTCAAAAACAATGATACAATTCGTGGTACCATCACGGGTCAGGGGGACAGAGATCTCACAGAGCTGCAAAGGGAAAAATAAGTCACACCATGTCCTGTTTGCATCACTGAGATCATCCCATTCACTAAACTGGTTACAGTTTTAAATCATCACCTCATTTGTCCTAACATGTCCAAAGTAATTGCTACATAGTCAATTCTGTTCACTGTAATGACCCAGTTGGCTTAACTATAGGGTATTCCAAATAATTGTGCAAAAATCAAATAAAATAAACAGCCACACAGAAGTTTAACTAAATACCCAAATACAGCTAGCTGCAGTTTTAGACTTCTCTCCCTTTGCGATATAATATAATCCCCAATGAAACAGAATAATGAAATTTAGATCAAGATATCATTAACAGGACATTATGACGTCTCTGGATCCTCAAAACCTGGCAGACATTTAGCATCATTGTTATTTTAAACACTGTTGGTTTTCTACTCAGGAATAGGGCAAGGGACTCGCCTCAATGATTAAGGACGAAATTTAGCTGAAGAAATTAATTTCAGCTAAGCCATCAAAATGTCCAGCCTGAAACTACTTTTTGTAAGGACGAGATGCTTTGTGGCATAACCTAATGGCCCACCCCTAGGCTATTGTGGAAATGGCCTTGATTTTGAACCACGGAGATGCCCAGGTCTCACTGACCACCTGGAGGAAACTGGAGACAGCTTCTTCCACTGAGAACTCCTTTCCTTTTTCACCTGTTGGACAGGTCAGTAATCCTGACAAAATAAAAAATACAATAAAACTGATCAGGAGATGGCTAGAGAGATTAATAAAATTTGCAATGCTTTATAACTGTATGGTAATGACAGATCTAAAATAATAAAATGGCCCACAATTTAAATTTATAATCCCTACTTACTCCATTAAGCCCTTGCATTTTAGAGGCAAGATTATCTTTGCACAAGGCTTCTGCCCAGCTCATGTAAGAGGATTCTATTGTAGTTAAAATAGAGATAAAATGAAAGTTTTAATATGATTAGAGGTCAATGGTTTTTGAGTTGTTAATGTGTAAAAGACCCCCTCGGAGGCAAACGCTGAATATATAGTTCGTGAAAGGCAACATTAAATAAACAAAACACAAGTTACAACCTGGAAAACGTTTTTAGTTCTCACGGAGCGTAATAACACATGTCCTCTAGCTTCCAATTCAACAGGGCTGGGCTGACACACCACAGAAAGGAGGCAAGGAAATTAATTTTGCTTCATGGACTCAGAAGTGAAAGAAAATGGTTTGTGAGAAAGCTTTTCAAAATTGAAAATATGAACCACAGTCATAGACATGATTTCTGAGGGCATGGAAGCTTCTTAATGAGATTCATCCCAGTGATATAGCAAGATAAATAAGATGAGACATCGTTATTTATGTTTATTATACTCTACCCACTTCCGGAAAGGATTTGCTGTGAATGAGAAAATCCTGGGGAGCAGGAGGGATATTTTCAGTCTGGACCAGACAGTGTTTTGAACATATCTATAAAGCTGTCATACTAAGAATGGCGCCGGTGGCAGGTCACACACACAGCTTCCCCATTTGCAGTTCAAGGATGACCTTGGCCCCGGTAATTAACTTCCCTATTTTCTTGACTTGGCCCTACAGCTGCTCATTTAGGCCATCAATTTCTCACTCTCCAATGCCCATCTGCTAACAGCATGGTTCGAAGAGAGAGGCGACCCACCCTCTCAGTGTCACTGCACACACACTGTGGAGAGGCTGAGAAAAAATGCACACACCTCTGAGAAACTTTGTTCCAGCCACCCTTCTAGTTAATGGTTTAGAAACAAGAGACACAGGAGGGGTGGTGACAAAACTCAGCGGAAATGGTCAGCATAAGCGCTCAGATTCTCTGGCACCAACTGGGTGTCCAACCATTCAGTTTGATTCCGACAATAACTACCGGGAACTGGCATCAGATTGGGTGGTTGTAAGGGTTCAATCCTGCAATACTCCTCACTTCAAATGCCAGTCGCAAATGGGATGTCCAGGTTGCTCGCACTTCTCTGCCACTTGATAGAGATTTCAGGGTTCCCACCCCCCACCCCCTTTCAGGTTCCATAATTTGCTAGAACAACTCACAGGACTTGGGAAACTGTTCACTTACTATTAGAGTTTATTGTAAAGGGTACGAGTGAACAGCCAGATGAAGAGCTACACAGGGGGCAGAAGGGCCCCCAGTGCAGGAGCCTTTGTCCTTGTGGAGCTGGCGTACCATCCTCCTGGCACATGGATATGTTCACCAACCTGGAAGATCCCTGAACTCCCTAATTTTTTTATGAAGTTTTTATTAAGTAGGCATGATTGATTAAATCATTGACCAGTACTGATGAAACTCAAACTCCAGCCGCTCTCTCCTCCTCAGAGGCCAGGGAGTTCCAAACTTCTGATTGAGCTTGGTCTTTCTGGCCACCAGCCCACATCCTAAAGATATCCACCGCCCCATCAAGAGTCACCTCATTAACAAAAGCTTAGTGGTTGAAAGGAGCTCATTACAGACAACAAAACAAACAAACAAAAGGCCCAATCACCCCCATAACTCAGGAAATCCCAAGGGATTTAGGAGCTCCATGCTAGGAACCTGGGACAAAGATCAAATATCTATTTCTGATATTACTACGGAGGCTCATCTAGCATCCAACCTAAAAGGGCTCCGAGATCCTCCCAGTGGTTCTCAATCTTTCTAATGCCTCTGCTCTCCCGATGGTCTTAGGCTCAACAGCAGCAGTTCTCAACCAATATTCACGACCCATAGGTTGAGAACCTCTAGCAGGGTCACCTAAGACCATCGGAAAACACAGATATTTACATTACAATTCATAACAGTAGCAAAATTACAGTTATGAAGGAGCAATGAAAATAATTTTATGGTTGGGGGCCACCACAACATGAAAGGTTGAGAACCACTGCAAACCAGCTGTCCCACAGTAAAATCAAATGAGGCCTAATTCTTTTTCACGTGAGCCCCCCAGTACAGACAGCAGTGATTTCAATTTTGTCCCATAAACATTTCCTCTAAGCCACTTGCAGATGGTGGACACTGCCGGGTTTAGGAGAGGAAGACCTGGAGTGAGTTCATACCACGGGCTGACATTGACATGGTGCATTGAAAAGCACGGTCCCTGCTTTATCCACTACAATTCTGCTAACCATCCTACGAAGAAGGACCCATTCTACAGATGTGGAACCTGAGGCTTAGAAAAGTTTAGGTCACGTGTTAGTAAGCAGTGGAAAAGTTATTTGAATTCAAGTCTGTCTGACCCTGGAGTTCTTTCCCATGTACCATGCTGCCTCCCAGCCATCATGAGAGAGCAGACTGCTGTGGAACAAACCACATCTCAGGACTAAAATAACCAGTCTTGATCACAAATAATGAATCAGGCATGTCTTCAGAACTGATGCCTCCTGTACCACACAAGGTTGAAGGCTCAATTCCCCATCAGGACACATAACCAAGTTTTGTCGGGGACATGCGGGAAGTAATGGATCTATGTTTCTCTTTCACAATAATGGTTCTCTCTCTCCATATTTGCTTCCACTCTCTCTAAAATTAATAATAGCATATCCTTAGGTGAGGATTTTTTTTTAAAAAAAGCTGCCTCTGAGACAACAACCTTCAGGGTGACATCTTTAGCGCTCATGAATGGGTATTAGAGACATCATGGATGCAACTACACACAAAAAAATGCTATTTAATTGAAAAAATCTTTTTAAAAAGTAAAGTTTCATTAAAAGGAAAACTTTGTTAATTCAGATGCCACTATATGAATAGGACCCAGGCTGAATTTTACCTTTGCCAACCCTTTTCTAATAAATTAAGAAATTAACTATACAGTTGTGTGAGATTTATATTCACTATAAGTTCCAGAGCATTTTATTATTCTCAATTAAAATTATGCAGTGCTATTTTGACTATTATCTTCATTATTATTCTGAAGCCATACTTGCAAAATCTAATAGAAAGGTAAAATATAGTTCCTAGGATATGTAATATAGAGTATAAATATTAGAAATATTTATGCCACAAATATTTTCTTATTTTCCAAAATTTACATAATGACTTTAGCAAGAATACATTAAGGCATACATTTTCTGCATACACAAAAAAAATCTACACCTGTGTAGTGTATTCAATATAATCCTGAAAAAGGATGTGGTTTGGATATTTATTTCCTAAGTTATGACATCATTCATAACAAAAAACACAACTAAGACTCCAGTAGCATTGGGATTTAAAAGTTATTTAACAAGAAAGCTTTAGGGAGACCCCAAGGGTTTTTCTAGGCTATGAGATATGTTCAATTGCTTCGTAAGTATAAAACAAATAGTCTTCTTTATGGAGTATTTGCTAAAGAATTTTGTCCCTTATTTTAGGTTTTCACGAGACGTGAGTCTCAGGGCCCATTTTTAGCCTGGTCACAGGCACATACCTGGGTTGCCACTTTTTTTTATGACCTCATTGAATCCTCCTAACAACACAATGATGTATTATCCTCCCCATTTGAAAGATGAGGAAATACATTTGAAAATCTTTAAGGAACTTCCTTACAGGCAATAAACTAGTCAATGCTGAAGCTGGGAATCAAATCTGGCAATGCGCACCTCGAGACCCATGCTTTTTTACCACCGTGGTGCATGGCAGGTGCAAAAGTACCCAGGCGGTGCAACACAGCAGCCCTACACTGGATCGTGGGAATGCAACCACTGCAGAGAAACTAAGAGAAATTGCCAGACACACCAGCATTGTTTAATATGCCCCTAAAATGTCAGATAGCAATCTATATATATAAAACCCTAATATGCAAAGAGACCGAACAACCGAACAACCAGTCACTATGACATGCACTGTGGAACATGACAAGCATCAGCAGCAGGCGACAGAGCATGGCGGGCATCACTGCAGCAGGATAGTGGAGCAGGTGAGCAGGGGCGCCAGACCAAGGCAGGGCACCAGCGGCTGTTATCAGAGTGAGCCTCTGGTGGTTACTGAAAATCCTTTGCTCCCACCACAGTTCCACCGGGTGCTCACTCACACCTGCTGCCGGCGATGGCCCCACTTGCACCCACTGCCTGTGGCGGCCCCGCTCACACCCGCAGCCAGTGCTGGAGCCAAGGCTCGCACCTGTTGCCAGCGCCTGGCACCGGTCCTGATGGCTCAGCGCCATCAGTGGGTGTGAGTGGTGGCTGCCCTCATTGATCGCCCTGAGGGCGTCTCCACCTCCCCCTGCTCTTGAGGAACCATCAGGGCAGCAGCCACAGCTTGTACCAGCTGAAGGCGCTGGCCCCAGTCATTCTGGCGGCAGCAGGAGCGGGGCTGCTGGCAGACAGGGGACCGGGGTCCATAGCAGGAGGGGCTGGGTGGGGGTGAGAAGGATGGGCCGAGATCCACCCCTGCACCCACGGTAGCCTTGCAATCCACAGTTTCTTTCAAGGTGCCCAAATCTGTGCACGGGGCCCCTAGTCCAACTATAACAGTTCACTCTCCTACCAAGCATCTCTCTGTGTCCATGCGTCCAGGTCCACTCATTCTTTCTTAGAACAAACATATACTCCATGACTTCATACACAGCCCCTGCCTTGAGGCCTCCCGTGGCCACTCACGAGGACAAAGCACTAGCTTTGCCCAGACAGGGCTTACCAGGAAGTTGTGGTAGAAGCTGAAAAGCTTCAGTCCTTGCCTGAAAAAGTCAGGAAACTTCCCTGTGGTTTGCCGACTCCAGCTGTTTAGTGACTTTAGGACTTTCCTCTTCGTATTTAAAACGTAGCTCAGGAGACTCTGGGCAGCGGACCACTCCTCAGACCCTGAGAATGTCTTCTCACTCGCCCAAAGGCAAGGGAATGAAAGCTCGAAATCAGAAACCTGAAACAGACCAGCACATTTCCCAAACGTGCGCCAGCGAAGAGAAACCGAATTTGGCTTCATGTTCTTCACAGGCAGATTTTAGGGGCAAACGAGTGGTTTCAATAGTCACACAAGGTGAGCGGGAATCGGCAAAAGCAGAGACAGGAGGAATGAAAAGTTCAAGTATGCAGAGAGTTCATGTGGCCGCAGCACAGGTGTGTGTGTGTGTGTGTGTGTCTGTGTGCGTGTGTGTGTGTGTGTGTGTGTGTGTGTGTTCATCGTGCCCAGGTACACGTGCACAGATGTGCGCACACACAGTCACGGGGGCAGGGCGGGCTGGTGATGCTGGGGAGGTAAGTGGGTGCAGCCGAGGTCTAACGTCCACCACAAAGGCACACGGAACGTGCACTTGGGAAAGGAGCAGCTTGGGAGTGTGGGCGGGAGGAAGAAGCCCTCCTCCGTGAGCTAGTCCTGCATTTGACAGACCCAGCCCTGGGGGATCAGAGTGAACATTTTCTCTCTTAACTGCAGTTTAAATAAAGAGGCTGGAGGCTTTCCCATTGAAACTAATACTTGCTGCCAATTAACATTACAGCCTTAATTTTAAGCCTGATCACTCCCCTCTTCTGCAGCCATCACTAAACATAGAGAAGCCTGACCTAAATATAGAGAAGCTTCACCATTTTCAGAGAAAAAAAAGGTTTTTTTAATTTTAAATATTCTTCTATTATAAAATTAACTTCGTTTTATGTAGGAAAAGGTTTGCCCTCCTATACATACCCATGTTACAGAGACTAATTTTGTCCGACCCAAAGATTACCTCTGGACTAGAGGGTGGCAGATGTTTTCAATAGAGGACAAATATTAGATATTTTATAATAGGTTTTTTATTTGATTTTAGGGAAATAGGAAGGGGGGAAGGGAGAGAGAGAGAGAGAGAGAGAGAGAGAGAGAGAGAGAGAGAGAGACAATGCCCAGCCAACTGAGCCGCACCAGCCAGGACACTGGTGAACTTCTTGATGGCAACCTCACGAGAGACCCTGAGCCAGACCACCCGCAAAGCCACTGCTGAATTCCTGACCCTCAGAAACCAGGTGAGATGACACATATCTGTGGTTTCTATGTTTGTGGTAATTTGTCTCACAGTACAGTGATAGATAACTAATACATAGAGAATGCATGCATTAGTCTTGTTAGATAATAAAAAATTATCAGCTTTTTGCCTGAAATTGTCAGAATTCGTTTTTGTGGTTCATTGTCATGAAATCGCCATTTTCCTCTAGTTCTTAATGAAAATATTAATCATTTATCAATAACTTTTCCAATACAATTTCTTGAATTGCAAGTTTTTACCTATCTCACCCCTGCCCCTTCCCCAATCTCAGCCATGTAAATGCTAAAACTGCCAATAGTTGCACTACCAGAACTTAAAATCCCATCAATAGATGCCCGGCCACCTCACCCTAAGAGCTACAGAGCACATTTCTTAACTAGAATGGGGCAGAGCCAGAGCCAGGGGTATCAGGGTGAGGCCTTATTTTGGTTAGTTTCATTGATTATCTTTTTTATATTTCTCTTCCTAGCCCCTTTCCTAAATTCCTATATAATAACAGGCTAATATGCAAATTGTCCCCATGGGCAGAAGTTTGACTGACGGGGAGTTAGATGTGCACTGACCACCAGGGGGCGGCACAAAACATGGCAGGCATTGGTGATGCTGTGCTGGCAGCAGGCGGCAGCAGAGGTGCTGTCGGCCCTGATAGGCCGGATAAGAGCAGGACTGCGATGGTGTGGTGGAGCAGGTGAGTGGGCAGCGTCAAGCCAAGGTGGGTATGATGGGGAACCCAACCACCCCACCAGTTCAACCCTGATTGACAGCCAGGCCTAGGGACCCTACCCATGCACAAATTTCTTGCACCAGGCCTCTAGTGATCTTATAATAGCAATATTTGGTTCTGGACCATAAAAAAAAAAAGCCTCCTTGTCTTTGTTGCCTTGTGAACAAAATAACAAGGTGGCCAATTAGTGTTTCAGCTGACAAGTATTTCCACATAAGGCAAGGGTGGCCTATACCTTCCAGACTGCTGTGGGAAGTAATAAAGCAGCGAATTGGTGGGGGAAAGAGCTGGCCTTTGGTCCCTGATACCACTTCTCTGACAGCAGCCACTGGGCTTCTCCTTGCAGTGGATTGAATTTACCTTGTATTCTTCTTACACCAAACAGCTGCAGTTGCAAGTTATTGCTTGCCAGAACTTATTTTTCTTATATCCGTTCAAACATCGCTGAGTGGGGACAGGCTGATAGAAGGGAAAGGATGCCTCGCTGTCGTCGGATAATGAGTGACTAAAGAACGCAATTCATACTGACACCAGGATAGAATCAAGGATATTTTTTCCTACAGTTCTGTCAGAACTAGAGAGTGAAACGGAATGCTGGTTGTGGGTATAAATATATATGCTCATGGTCTTAAAAAAATACTGTTGGCATGATTTGGAACTTCCAAGTCAATTAGAGTGTGGCTCATCACAGTTATTATGTTGAAATCATCCTTCAAAAAAAAAAAGGAAACAGCCGAAACCGGTTTGGCTCAGTGGATAGAGCGTCGGCCTGCGGACTGAAAGGTCCCAGGTTCGATTCCGATCAAGGGCATGTGCCTTGGTTGCGGGCACATCCCCAGTAGGGGATGTGCAAGAGGTAGCTGATCGATGATTCTCTCCCATCAATGTTTCTAATTCTCTATCCCTCTCTCTTCCTCTCTGTAAAAAATCAATTAAAAATGTATTTAAAAAAAAGAAGAAGAAGAAAACATGTTCTACCTGGTAATAAAAACTCTCAGGGTGAGTCAGGGAGTTCATGAGCATCTCGGATCCTGGATACTCAGCTGCCCAAGAGTCCAGGTGCCGCTATATCAGTGCCCAGTGTGAGCCTCTTCCATTTGGATGCTCATCTGAAGGTCTTTCTTGCCATCCCAATTTACACTTGAAATGGAGATTCTGTAGGCCAAGTCAAATTGGTGCGTTTCAATATAAGGATAACCCATGGACACAGACAGTAGGGGATGAAGGCATGTGCTGAGGGCGAGGTGGTAGTGGAGGAGGGGGAGGTGTGAATGGCTGGGGAGAGGTCAATGGGGGGAAAAGGAGATATTTGTAATGCTTTAAATGGTAAATAATTTAAAAAATAATAATGGGGCAAAATAGTGCATTTCAAGGGTTTATTCCAATCTCTTCCATGGTTCTGTGATTATGTGTTAGGTCCAAGGTAATTCAGAATCTTGTGCCAATCCTGAAGTTATTCCAAATTGCTTTTTTGGGAGATGAGTACCAGAAAGTCTTGTACACTGTAGGCACTCAATATAGGTGGTATGGAATCCTGGTATTTATTTATGCATGGTATTTTTTTTTTTTTTTACTGAGGTAATCTGTCTTTTCAATAGACAGAAGCAAGATGTTCCTGGCATGTGACACACTGACCCAAGGTCTCTTGATAATAGGGAGCACCAAACAGGATTCCTGGAAGGGATGAGTTCTCCCAGATTCTTTGTGATCCTGTCATATCCCACTCTTAAATGATTTCCTCAAAGACCCACAGATAGAGTAAACTGGAGCCTTACAGGTCCATGAGCATGTACAATTCAGGAGTCTAACCAAGACATGTTGTGGCCCGAGCTACAAGACCCTGTCATATACCCTCTTATATGAGCCCAGGTTCTAGCATGATAGTTTGGCTCTGAGGGTGTTACTTTTAATAAAGAGAAAGAAAAAAAGAGGGAGGGAGGAAGAGAGGGAGATTCAACCCCAAATTCAGCATATTCATATGATTATATAAAAGCAAAAAGATGGCTGAAACCGGTTTGGCTCAGTGGATAGATCTATAGACTTAAGGGTCCCGGGTTCGATTCCGGTCAAGGGCATGTACCTTGGTTGCAGGCACATCCCTGGTAGGGAGTGTGCAAGAGGAAGCTGGTAGATGTTTCTCTCTCATTGATGATTTTAGCTTTCTATCTCTCTCCTTCTCTGTGAAAAATCAATAAAATATATTTTTAAAAATAAAATAAAAGCAAAAAGATGCAATGTCAAAATTGAGGTCTTTTTGTTGTTGTTGTTGTTGTTGTTAATCCTTACCTGAGGATATTTTTTCCATTGATTTTTTTTTTAGAGATAGTGGAAGGGATGAAGAGAGGCACAGAGATAAAAATAAAGATGTGAGGGAAACACATCGATTGGTTGCCTCCATGCACCCCAACCGGGACTGGGATCAAGACTGCAACTCAGGTATATGCCCTTCACTGGAATCGAACCTGAGACCCTCAGTCCATGGACCAATGCTTTATCCACTGAGTCAGACTTGCTAGGACAAAATTGAGCTCTTAAAATTCTATCCTAGGAAGGGCTTTTTTTTTTTCTTTCATAAAATGAAAGTTTTTCATCTCCTTATTCTGGGGAAAGAAATGAGAAAGGTTGATGAAAGCACCTTTCTTTCAGAAGTCATCTCTGTCAGTTTAGAACCAGCAAAATGAAACAATCAAACAAACTCATCCATCATGATATGCCTCTTGTCTCCTTTCCATCTTTCTTCTACTTCCTAAATTGCTAGTCTCCCAGTCACCTTGTTTTCACTCCCTGTCAGATGGTGAACATAGTTATAATACTTGATATATTTAAAGATACTGGTGCTTTAATACTAAATATTTGTCATATGCACAGGATTTCAAAGAACTAATTAAGTACCTCAAGCTATTTCAGAAATTAGAATAGGTAAGGAAAACATGCTTTAAAAAAAATCAAAATGATAACTGTTGTCTCTACTAAAAACTTCTAGATTTTATCTAGGCATTGGGGGTTCCTATCACATTTAACCATTGGCTGCATGACCAGAGGTACAAGTTAGGTTATGCTGTGATAACAAAAACCCCCAAACCACAGTGTAACCACAGCACCAACTCAAAATGATCCTATCCTATTTGATGAGGAGCTGGGCATGGCAGAGGTAGGGTCAATTTGCATGTTTCTCTTTTATTAGATATGATGATAGGTTCAGAATGCCTTATTTAAAATCCTTGGAGCCAGATCTATTTCAGAGTTCATAATTTTCAGGTTAAGGAAAGGTAATTCAGTGTATAGAAGATCTATTATTTAACCCCTCTATCAGGCTGGACCCAAGACTCAAATATATTAAATCTTCTAGCATCAAAAATGTATCAAATATAAATGCACACAAATATAAAAATAAAGATAATAAACAAGTTTATATGTGTTCAGGTCTGATTTTTCCCCCCAAACAAGTTTGCTGTAAGCTTAAAATAAAATTATGGGTTTTCAGAACTCAGAATTTGGGAATTGTGGATAAGAGACTGTGGTTTTGTATTTTATTTAATATTTAAAATATTCCTATTGAGTGATCTGCAGCATACATATTAAGTAATAAAAGTATGTATATTATAGTATGTAATATATTTGGGAGGTGCTTATAGTTTTAAAATTTGCTTATACTTAAAGGGAAAAAGAGAAGAAGAAAAAATAAGCCTAAAACTGAAACAATGAAAGCAAAGGGAACAGGATGGAGAAGATTGATAAAAGCCAGCTTTCTAGGAGTATACCTTGACTATAAAGCAAATTTAAATTTTATAAATCCTTAAGGAGCTAAACCAAAATGACGCATGTGAATGGGCTGGTGTAGAACTGAACTATATAGCATAACCACACTGAGAGGGATTATTTCAATGACTCTACAATGTAGAATTTAAATGAACATCCTTTAGTGAAATATAACTAAGGACAAAAAAAACTATTAAAAAATGAAACTGTTTGCCCACCTGGTGTGGCTCATTGGTGTGTCAACCATGAACCAAGAGATCACAGCTCGATTCCTGGCAGGTCACATGCCCAGGTTTCAGGCTCTATTCCCAGTAGGGGATGTGCAGGCAGCAGCCAATTGATAATGTTTCTATCTTTCTATCCTTCTCCATAAAAAGCAATAAAAACATACTTTCTTTAAAAAAAGAAATTGTTGCCGAAACCGGTTTGGCTCAGTGATAGAGTGTCGGTCTTCGGACTGAAGGGTCCCAGGTTCAATTCCAGTCAAGGGCATGTACATTGGTTGCAGGCACATCCCTGATAAGGGGGTGTGCAAGAGGCAGCTGGTTAATGTTTCTCTCTCATCGACGTTTCTAGCTCTCCATCTCTCTCCCTTCCTCTCTGTAAAATATCAATAAAATATATATTTTTTTAAAAAGAAATTGTTGGTGGTAGTGTGACAATTGTTATTCTGAGACTGTCATCTGTGTATTTTGAGGTAAAGCAAATGAGTAAATACGATGTTTTGAATTGGGAACCAGATTTTCAGCATCAAAAAATGTGACACAGTTGTATTATTGAAAAAGTTAGGGGAAAAAAACCTTAGTACCTGAATTTGAGTTGGAAGTATCAGTATGAACTCAATAATCCAATGGAAAGGGAGAATACCTAAGTAAAAAAATAAAATAAAATAAGAAGGGAAACTAATACTTAAAAATTATTGACATATCAGTGCTCACTTTGGCAGCACATATAAAATTGGAACAATACAGAGAAGATTAGCCTGGTCCCTGCGCAAGAAAGACAAGCAAATTCTTTAAGTGTTCCATATTTTTTTGTAAAAAATTAACATACCAATCAATTATTTATGTACCGGTATGTATTTCCTTCTTCTCTCCATTGATAAGACCTAGAACAAATTTCCTTCTTCTCTCCATCGATAAGACTCAGAAGCAATGCGCAGTGAAAAGTGATGACATTATAGTTTCTAAAAGGAACAGGGAGTCTTGGAGATATGGTTGATTCCAGGTCTGGGGAAGGAAATGTAATATAATACAAGCCTGGAACTCTTCTCATCCAAAAAGACAAGTCAACCACTGGTTTTCTATCAAACTAAGTCAAGGTCCAACTTGAACAAGTTCCCAGTGGCCAAAATGGGACAATTTCAGCAAGAAAAAGCTGTGAGACATTTACTCTTAACCTTTGTGACAGCATGAATGGACCTGGAGATTATTCTACTGAGTGAACTAAGCCAGTCAGAGAAAGACAAATGCCATATGATCTCACTTAAATGTAGAAGCCAATGAGCAAATAAACTGACGGGCAAAATAGAACCAGAGGCATGGGGCACTGAAACAGACTGAGGGATGTCAGAGAAGAGGGGGTGGGAGGGACTGAATAAAAGAAGTTGAAGAGATTAGCCAAAGAACATATGTGCATAGCCCATGGACACAGACGACAGTGTGGTGAAAGCCATGGGAGGGAGAAGGGACAAGGCGAAGGCTGGGAGGGGGGACGCAAAAAAAGAGAGGAAAAGGGGGACACCTATTATAGAGTCAACAATGAAAATAAATTTTAAAGATGACAACAATGGATTGAAAGCAATGAAATGTGTTTAAATCTATGAAACAAACTCACTGGTCACTTTCAGAGGATGCTATTGTTAGCATGAAAACTTTCAAACCTATAAAGAATTATTATGCGTTTATTTGAGCCAAACTGTCAACAATTGCAGGGAAGCAGAATCTCAATCGATTGGGATAATGCTCTAGAGCAGTGTTTCTCAAACTTTTGACATATGTGTACCCCTTCTATAATTTTCGTAACGCTGAGTACCCCTCATCAAAAAAAAGGATGTATTTTAATAACAATCAAAATATATTTATTTTTTATTTTTTTGGTACATACACAAAATAATAATAAATGAAAAAATAAAATTATTCATAATAAAATATAAATAAAAGTTATATTATAAATAACATTTATTTGGATCAATGAGAAGGATGAAATTGACTTGACTCATGAGAACGTAAAATTAGGCGCAGCTAAGCATGGTGCAATGCATACCCCCACCAAACTCTTCCCGTACCACACTTTGGGAAACACTGCTCTAGAGAATGGCAGTTTTTCACCTATTTTTATACATTACAATCAAAGGAGAAGACATAGGTGGGTTACATGAAATCCATTGGTGATAGATTAGAGAGATGGGAGAATGCAAGGAGGGGAGTGTGTGTGTGTGTGTGTGTGTGTGTGTGTGTGTGTGTGTGTGTGAAGAGGAACCTCTGGGATTGGATAAAGAGTAAAATGAGCCAAAACAGGTTTGGCTCAGTGGATAGAGCTCCGGTCTTCGGACTGAAAGGTCCCAGGTTCAATTCCAGTCAAAGGCATGTACATTGGTTGTGGGCACATCTGTGCTTGTCGGTGTTTGTCCCATCATTGATGTTTATAACTCTATCCCTCTCCTTTCCTCTCTGTAAAAAATCAATAGAATGTATTTTTTAAAAAGAGTAAAATGATAGACACAAACTTCTTTTACTTAGATGGATACAGAATAGTTAACAGTCAACAATGAACATGATAACAATAACAGTGAAGTAATTTGTGGGATTCGTCCTGGGTACCCCCCCATCCCAGGCCATTTGGTTGTGCCCTGAGGGGTCCCGGGGAAAAAGGGAAGTTACAAATTACCCTGACATTTCAAGGATATGTTATCATAGGTGCAAAAAAAGCAACAGGCCTAGTTAAGATTGACCTTGTCCAGGAAGATACTGGTCTAGGGCATGACTACCCACCATAACTGCTTTTGGTTAAAGTTTTAATTTCTGACCATCCTTTGTGGTTACTTTAGGTCTTTGAGTTTGCGAGACTGCCATGCAGGCCTCCCCTGAGCTTGTGGCTCCTTTCATCCACACTGTCACCAACTTATTATTTTTTTAATTTTTTAAAATAAATCTTTATTACTCAGATTATTACAATTGTTTCTCCTTTTTATCCCCCAAAGCTCCCTACCACCCAGTTCCCTTCCCACCCTCTGCCCTTACCCCCTCCCCTCTCAATTGTCTTCATCCATTGGTTATACGATTTCAATCCAGTCTCTCACTGCTTCCCCACCCCTTATCCTCCTGATAATTATCAGTCCACTCCCCTTCTTTGCCCCTGATTCTACTATATTCACCACTTATTATTCTGTTCCTCAGATTTTTTTTCCTTCTCTTTTCCTTTTTTCCATCTATGAATTTCAAGTGGGACACTCTCTCTCATTTGTTTTTGTAGGGAAATACAACAGAGTGTTCTGTAGCTAATGGCTGCAGACTGTCCAAATGTCTCAGGACCACATGAATGGAATCCGCTCCTCCTCCGGTTCACACCGCCCCCCCGCCCCCCCCCCCCCCGTCCCACCGCCCCCCCTTGGGCACACGGCCCCCCGGGGCACATGGCCAACTTATTATTTTTGAAAACTGATAAATAAAGGGAAAGAATCAAGATCTCTACCTTTCCTAAACAATCTAAATCTGGGTTTCCAAATAGTTGATGAGAAGATATTTCTCTGTATAGAAAAAACTATCAAGCTAATAAAGAAGGAATGGTAGAATTAGAATCTCTAATTAAATAATGTGTCTTGCCATTGATCATCAGTGGCTGCTAGCATTACAAAAGGAGAGATAATTGGATATTGTGTTGTGATAGAAGTCACAAAATAGAATTTGAATGCAATCAAAGCTCCACATTTCATTATCAATTTACAGCAAATACAGAAGGCAAAGAATGACATCCTGGGGATGTAATAGTCCTTTGAAAGTCTTGTGCATTGAGCATGCCTTGTGTGTGTGTGTGTGTGTGTGTGTGTGTGTGTGTGTGTGTGTGTGTGTGTGTCTGTGTGTGTGTTAATCCTCACCTGAGGATATTTTTCCATTGATTTTTAGAGAAAGTAGAAGGCAGGGGGAGAGACAGAGAAACATCAATGTGAGAGAGACACGTTGATTGGTCGCCCCCAGCACATGCTGACTAGGATCAAACCTGCAACTAAGCTGCCAGGATACAAACTGGGACTCTTTGTTCTTGGGCAATTGGTCTACTCACTGAGCCAAACCGGCTAAGGGTAGAGCCTGTCTTTTTATTCTGATGTTTTGACACCAGGAGCCTTACGGATCATGAGAGACAAACCCTCCCAGAGTTAACCAATTCCTAGAAAGAGTGATGAATTCATCTCGGAGCATCCTTTCATATGCAAAATAACCAATCCCAAGTGAATATCTCCTGTTCCTTCTCCTCAGGGCTCTCACAGGCCAAGCCTGCGTTCCCCTGCTTTACCTATTCCAGGGCCAGATACAAGATTACTGGAGCCAGTCCTTTTGCCCCAGAGCCTGCTGAATTATTCAAACTAGCCAATCCTAAATTTGCTGACCTGCCTTGTCTTGTCCTTCCACAGAAACCAAAATAAAGGTTCATGTTTTCCTCCAGCTTCTTCTGCCTCCTGATTTACCCTCATACTCACCCTGTGTCTCCCCAGCACCCACGGCACCCCCTGCTTCCTCCTCTCAGGAACTGTGAGTAACAAACTACCTTTGCACTGCAGTTGTCTTCTGGTCTGTTGACCTCATCATACCTGAGCAATAAAAATATCTACAGGTTTTAGATCATATGCAGACCAGGGTTTGGAAAATTATTGCCCACCCGCCAAATCCAGCCCTCCACCTGTTTTTGTATGGCCTGGGAGCCAAGAATAAATCTTTACATTGCATTATTCAGTTTGTTTTTTGTGGTTTTTTTTAATCAAAAGAAGAATCCTATTTTGTGACACATGAAAATTATATGAAATTCATATTTTAGGGTCCATAAAGAAAGTCTTACTGGCACACAGCCATGTTCATTCGCTTAACAATAATTTTCCATGTGGCCAGTGTGTCTTGGTGGTTGAGCATCAACCTATGTAATCAAGAAGCCACAGTTCGATTCCTGGTGGACACATGCCTGGGTTGTGGGCTCAGTTCTCAATGTAGGGTGTGCAGGAGGCAGCCAATCAATGATTCTTTCTCATCACTGATGTTTCTATCTCTCTCTCTCTTCCTCTCTGCAATCAATAAAAATATATATATTTAAGAATATTAAGAATTTAAGAATAATAATTTTCCAACCCCTGGTCTCAAGGATGAACACTGAGCCACCAGCTCCTGGGCACTGGGGTCAGGCTCTGCGCAGTGAGCGTCACAGCGCACGGTCCCACGCAGTCCCGCGGGCAGCTCTTCCCTCTGCTGGGCTCCCAGCTAACGCAGCCCCTCGTTTGGGAGTCTGTGGAAGAAGCCACTCTTTGGTCTGGGAACTGCTTGACAGGTTTTGTTTTTTACATCTAATGACCCAATTTCCTCCTTTTCACTTCCATTGATGTCCTTGAAACATTCAGATTTTAAAACACCTTGAGTGTGAGAAATCTCTACAAGACAAATGACAAGTAAATTGCAAGGGAATTGACCTCAATACAAAAAAAAAAAAAAAATAGCAAGGAAATAAAATGAGGAGGGAGAACCTTTAGTTAAAAGTGTCATAAGATGCCGAGACCGGTTTGACTCAATGGTTCGGTTTGACTCATCGGCCTGCAGATTGAAAGGTCCTAGGTTCAATTCTGGTCAAGGGCATGTACCTTGGTTGCAGGCACATCCCCAGTAGGGGGTGTGCAAGAGGCAGCTGATGGATGATTCTCTCTCATTGATGTTTCTAACTCTCTCTCTCCCTTCCTCTCTGTAAAAAATCAATAAAATATATTTTTTTTAAAAGTGCCATAAGAAACACATCACCTGTTGCAATATGTGAACTGTGTTTAACTCCGAATTTGAACCAATTCTTTAAAATATTATGAGACTAATGGATAAATTTAACACTGATTGGGAAGCTGATAGCTAATATTATGAAGTTACTAATCATATTTTTTAGGTGTGATTATGGAATTGTAGGTATAGTTTTAAAAAGAGACTTTATCTGTTAGTGGTTAATATTAAAATGTTTATGGTTTACATCAGTGGCCCGCAAACAGCCGCGTGAAAGCCACATGAGGCTTTTTGGCCCCTTGAGTGTGGCTCTTCCACAAAATACCACAGCCTGGGCAAGTCTATTTTGAAGAAGTAGCATTAGAAGAAGTTTAAGTTTTAAAAAATTGGCTCTCAAAAGAAATTTCAATGGTTGTACTGATTTTGCCAACTAATGAGTTTGCCAACCACTGGTTTATTTTTTTTTTCTGTTGATTATTTATTTATTTATACTTTACAGAGAGGAAGGGAGAGAGATAGAGAGCTAGAAATGTCGATGAGAGACAAACATCAACCAGCTGCCTCCTGCACACCCCCTGCCGGGGATGTGCCCGAAACCAATGTACATGCCCCTGACCGGAATCGAACCTGGGACCTTTCAGTCCTCAGACTCACGCTCTACCACTGAGCCAAACCGGTTTCAGCTGCCGACCACTGGTTTAAATGACTGGCTGCCTGTCATTCAATTTGCAATAACCTGGAGTGGAGAGTGATGTGTGAAAGTAGAAAAAAGGGTAAAATTGGCTTAAAGTAATAGATGTTGGAGCAGGGTTCTGAATACACAGGAGTTTTTATGTAGACTGTTTTATTTAATTGTGAAGTACTTGAAAAGGTTTATAATAAAAATCAGAAACGCCTTTGAAGAGCGTGTTAAATGCTCACCTCCCTTTTTTTAGAAAAGGTAAGTCAATTCAGAATGACTAACCAGCGTGTCCAATTGCTAATACATGGCGGAGCCAAACTCCACCCTCAGGTGTCTCTGCAACCCAAACTCCCTGTCCTTCAGAGTCCAGAGAGGCTACCCCTGGAGGCTGCTCCCTCCCTGCTCATCCACAAGCAGATCAGTTCTTCCTCTGACCCCAGGGCACAAGCCAGGAGCCTGTGGGACCCGTGTACCTGTGACAACGCCAGCCTCGGCCCTGTTACTTGGCTTCTCTGGGTTTATACCCCACCCCTGGCCTCCAACTCTCCCCGCAGCACAGCTTCCCTGACTTTTCAAACAATTCCCCTTTATTCACCCTGCAGGAAGTACACCAGGAACTTAACTTTTGAGATATTTTTGAAGCTTTCTCTTTTCCAGTAGCTTCCGGGGAAATACGACTTTGCACTCTCAGCGTATGCACCACATGAAATGATCACACCACTTTTTCCTGCATTTTGGACTCCAAAATGCCAGGTCTTGGTTTGATCCCCTTCCTTATACCTTAGACTTCTCTCTAAGTTACTTTTGATTGCTTGAAAAAAATCACATCTAACATTAATAATTGTCAAAACAAAAAAACCCACAATGCCTCTCGCTTATATTCAGGGAATGGAATGGCATTACGTGCTTTAGAATATTATCCTCATTAATCCTTACAATAGTCATCAAAGGAGGAAGATTTGCCAGCACCGAGGAAGTTCAAAGAGAGATTATGGTGGGCCCAATTAACCTGAGCCTTGACAAAGGGTTTACTAGTCTGGACACTAATATGAGTCTTAAAACATCACTTTGTCCTGTCACCTGTGACTCCGGAGATCATCCTCAAAGGGGGGAAAAAACCAAAACACTACAACTATCAGTAATCTGCTCTCTCCAATATCCCCCCAACAACCACTTCAAACAGCACTGATAACTCTTTTTCTTTCTTTTTTAAAAAAATATATTTTATTGATATTTTACAGAGAGGAAGGGAGAGAGACAGAGAGCTAGAAACATCGATGAGAGAGAAACATCGACCAGCTGCCTCCTGCACACCCCCTATCGGGGATGTGCCCGCAACCAATGTACATGCCCTTGACCGGAATCAAACCCGGGACCCTTCAGTCCGCAGACCGATGCTCTACCACTGAGCCAAACCGGTTTCGGCTCTTTCTTTCTTTTTTAAAAAAATATATTTTATTGATTTTTTACAGAGAGGAAGGGAGAGAGACAGAGAGCTAGAAACGTCGATGAGAGAGAAACATCGACCAGCTGCCTCTTGCACACCCCCTACTGGGGATGTGCCTCTCAACCAATGTACATGCCCTTGACCATAATCAAACCTGGGACCCTTCAGTCTGCAGGCTGATGCTCTCTCTATCCACTGAGCCAAACCAGTTTCGGAGAAAACTCTTTTTCTGAATCCAACATTCTTTACTGAGGAGGCATGGGATTTGTTTTAGTGATTACAGGATAGGTTCAACTGTTTGGGAAAGCCAATATTCAGAGTGCACAAACCCTCCCTGAATTGTCCCCACATGGAACAGAATATACAACAAGGAAAACAACTCCCACCACCCCTCCTAATTCTTCTTGCCTTCTCCTCCAAATAGTAGGTACTTGCCACTATTTTTCTTTACTCAGACATCAAATTTCCACCTGCGCACACAGACTGTAAATGCCTCAAGCCCCCACGGGACAGAGGGAGTGCTGCTCTCTCCTGGAAGAATTTCACCTGGCACAGACTAAATTTAGGAAGTTATCAACGGCTTGAAAGGGTTAGGCCCTCACCATGAGGGAGTTTTCAGATTTGATTTCCTCGTTTCCTAGTTCTGGTGCATGAATTGCTGAGCCTAGAGAAAAACATGTGCTGTGTGGGTTTGGAAAGAAAAGCAGGTTTGGGCTTCGAATCACTATTTAAGAACCAGTGTTCTCCTTCCCCTTTAGACATCAGACAGAGCTATGATCTTAAGTGATTTTAATCCTTCCAGCTAGGCTGTCTTCATTCCTCACCTGGCATCAAATATGGCAGCACCAGGTGTCACATTCATAAGACCCTCAGCCCCTATCACATTCCCATTTCAAAATTTAAAGGCATGAGTGAGCCTTTGAGAAGGGACATATTTTTTCTTTCTTTGATGTACCAATGCTATTCCAAATAATTCACTCAATAAATCTGTTATTTCTTTTTAAAAAAATATATTTTATTGACTTTTTACAGAGAGGAAGAGAGAGAGATAGAGAGTCAGAAACGTCGATGAGAGAGAAACATCAACCAGCCGCCTCCTGCACACCCCACACTGGGGATGTGCCCACAACCAATGTACATGCCCCCGACCGGAATCAAACACGGGATCTTCCAGTCCACAGACCGATGCTCTACCACTGGGCCAAACCGGTTTCGGCAATGTTATTTCTGTATGAGTTCAGTCCCTATACCTTTTAGAGGTTTATCTCTCTTTCCTGCAAATGCCCCTGTTCCTGCATTTATCCTTTGAAATGCATCTGTTGTGTCTTTCCAGACTAAACCCCACTCCTGACACATTCTTTGGTTCACACGCCTTAAGCACAAATGTATCTTTAAGCCTCAACCACTTAGTAGCAAGATGCTTTTGCATATGTTTATTACTAATATCTCACTTAGTCTTGTTAACTAGATTGGAAACTCTCCAAGGCAGGGACAATTTTGTCTATTATTTTATCCTCTATGCAGAGCTTAGCTCTCAATAAATGCATAGTAACTCACAGCAATTAATTATTTGGGTAAATGTCAGATGGTTTGAGATGGTGGTTTAATAATAATCACCTGCAGTGACAGCACTACTAATCTCATCGGAGTCCTTGGCTATCTTCTTCCAGACAATACTTATGAATTTTGCATAAGATTGCTGTTGTCTTGGCATTACTGTTTTATGAGATTTATAATCTTGCAAACCATTTGTCTCTGAAACAATGTGGAAGATAAAAGTAATTTCAGTAATACATTGAAAGTGTCCTGCTTGCTGATATGTTAGTACAAACATCCTATAAAATGAGGAGAGACATGTTTTGGAAATATTTTAAGCTGGCAACAAGATTGGACATAGAAGGAAGTACCACAGGACCCTGTGCAACCATTTAACTAATTTACAATGAGCCAGTTTTCTCAGGATCCAACGAAGATTGGGACCCAAGAAAGAGCAAGGCCTGCCTACTCTTCCCCCTCAGACTCCCTGGGAGACAGGGCTTAAGGCCAGTCACCAGTCAATAATAACTTCTCACCCTAACTGGTTTGGCTCAGTGGATAGAGCTTCGGCCCACAGACTCAAGGGTCCCATGTTCAATTCCGGTCAAGAGCATGTACCTTGGTTGCAGGCACATACCCAGTGGAAAGTGTGCGGGAGGCAGCTGATCCATGTTTCTTTCTCATGCATGTTTCTAACTATCACTCTCATTTCCTCTCTGTGAAAAAAAATTTTTTTTAAATCTAATAAAATATATTTTTAAAAAAGAATAACTCCTCCTTAACCAGACTTCATGCTATATAATAATCCGTTAGGGCAAGTGAGATATACTAATTTTCAGTACAAAATATAGCCAAAACAAGGATGGTGGAGAGTGGATGCCACAGCTACAAAAACTTCATCACAGCAGAAGCATGATTCATTTATTCATTCATTCAACAAACATTTATTACCCAGCACATGCCAGTCACAACCTTCAATACCTCACAATCTTGGGGCAGAGATGGGCATAAAACACATCATAGAGCCATGGAGCATACACCAAAATGCAGGCATTGCACAAAGTTCCAGAGGAGGCACCTTTGCCCCCTAAATCAAGCTTGAAAACTTCAAAAAAAAATGCCTTAACATGAAGTATTTATTTCCTCAGAAGCTTATCCCCACCTCAGCCCCACCCCCAACCTGGAGATAAAGTTCTATGATTTAGCGTTGCCCCAAGTGTGCTCATGGACCACTAGTTCTGAGGGAGGAGGATGGCAGTTATCTGGAGGGAAAAAAAAAAGGAGAGGGAAATGCCCGGTCACTGAAGTCTGGAAACTGCTGACTTAATTAATGGAGAATTTCATGGCTCCCTTAAAATGTTAATGTGAGTTATGAATCACGAGGAGAAGATACAGTATGCAGTAGTTCCCAGAGTTAGCTAAATACGGATTTCTTGTTGTCAATGAAGAGTTTTATCATTGGACATACTCAGCAATACTGCTCGAAGGCTTTCCCAAGGCCCATTTCTCTCCATGCCCCCTTCCAGAAATAAGACATCGGGCTTTATAGAAAGCTGGGTTCTTTGGAAAAGATAGCACTGCTCGAAAAGTAGAAGGCAGCAGGAAAGGAGGGAGAAAATATGAGATGGACTGACACCACAGAAGAGGCCATAGCATCATCAGTCTGCAGTATAAGAACTGAGCAGGCTGTTGGGGACTGGACATCGTGGCCATCACTCATTCACAGGGTCGCCAGGAGTCAGAGCTCACTCAATGGCACGGAACACTCACGCACGCATTCAAAATACGTTCATTAATCTCAGTGACCAAACAGTAAGGTCCTACAGAAGGGTATACGTTCATTTCAAAGATCGAGAAATGAGGATTGGTAGACTTTTTTTTTTTAATGACTTCTTCCTAGTTCAGATATGTGTAGCCAAACTACTTTTCCCAGCTCCCAAGATCAGACTCTCTCTACTGTCCTTAGGGTGCCCTACTTTAGGTTTACAAATTGGAACATAAGCTGGGTTTCCTGTTTTTCCAGCAGGACTCAGAAATATGTTGATGTGGCTTAAAAAGCACACACCACGACTCCGAGGCCTGGGTGGACTACATTCAGGTAGGGTAAAGCAGCCTCTGTAAAACTTGGGGCTGTGGATGGGGGTTCTCACCCTGGCTGCATCTTGGCATCATCAATGGGGAGCTTAAATAACCACCCCCCAAAGTCCAAGCCTGCCCAGGCGAAAAAGTCAGATTCTCCAGAAGTGAAACATGTGACTGTACTTTAAAAAAAAAAAAAAAAAAAACTTCCTGGGAATACTAATCTACAATCAGGACTGAGAAGCATGGTCCTAAAAGGTCCAGCTGGAAGTCTCCAGAGAAGCTGGTATCCCTGCCTTGTTTGTTTGTTTGTTTGTTTGACCTGGGAATTCTGAGATCTTTCGTTATTGAAATGTTAGTACAAATTTCCTACACAATGAGACATGTTCTAGAAATATTTGAGCTGGCCACAAGATTTGATATAGAAGGCAGTGCCATGGGGCCCTGGGCAAGGACGCACCTGACACATGAATCAATGCTCTTGGTCTCCAAGTGAAGATTAACAGAGGGGCCCAAAAAGCCCCTCAGAGTGGGTACAAGGCTCAGAGCGAGTCACCAGCCAAGAATACCTCTCCTTCCATGAGATCCCGTCATTCTGGAAAGTTTCCTATGCCTAGAGGAAAAGCAAGCAGTCTTCTGAGATTTACAGTGGCTGGTCCTGTGAGCGTCTGTGTTCTTTTTATTTTTTCTCTGTAGCTGAGGTTATAAAAATAAAACTACTAGTTCTTTTGTGTGGGAGAAGTTTTTCTTTTTTTCTTTTTCTATTCTACAAAAGGAAGATCATTAAGTAGTTTATTGGTCACATTCTGTATTTGTGGCTACTACCTCTTTCACCTTTTATTTTTTCTTCCCCTCTAAAACACTTTCATAAATTAATTGCTTATAAAGATCTTTCATTTTGTTTGAATGCTTTGGATAACTAGTTTAGTTAGACCAGGAAAAAAAGTGAACAAATTACATTGCAAAGTTAAAGCTTTTTGAATCAAGAAAGTTTTTCAATAAATTTAAAAAAAGATTTTGTTATTATAAGAATGTAAAATTATTTGTTCAAGTAAAAAATATATGACTAATGTCCTTTAAAAGGTTTCACTCTTGCCCTAGCTAGTTTTGCTCAGTAGAGTGTCAGCCCGTGGATTGTAGGGTTCTGGGTTCGATTCTGTCAAGTCAAGGGCACATACCTCCATTGCAGGATCGATCCCCAGTCCTGGTTGGGGCATGTGTGTGAGACAATCAATCGATGTGTCTTTCTCACATCAATGTTTTTCTACTCTAACCTTCCACTAACCTCCCTTCCATTCTCTTTTAAAAAGGAAAAAATAATAATCAGTGGAAAAAATATCCTCAGGTGAGGATTAACAACAACAACAAAAAACAAATATAAGAGTTCCCTCTTGTTAACTGTTTATAATTCTACATATCAATCATATTCATGTGAAACCCTATATCTATATGAAGTCCCCAGTTTTTAAAATTAAAGTGAAATTCATGTAACATAAAATTAGTCAATTTGAAGTGCATAGTGTCAGTGGCATGTAGGACATTTGCAATGTTGGCAACCATCAATTCTACCTAGTTCCAGAACTAGATGGGGTTTTCATCACCCCAAAAGACCTTATGCCTACCCATTAGGTAGTCACTCCCTAGTCATCCCTTTCCTAGGCCCAGGCAACCACAAGTCTGCTTTCTGTATCTATGGACTTAACTGTTCCGGCCATTTCATATAAATGGAATCATATACTATGTGAGGTTACTGAGGTTAACACATTATAGTATATGAGTCTTTCACTCATTTCTACAGCTGAATAACATTCCATTATACAGACAGATCACATTTCATTTGTCCATTCATCTGTGATGAACATTTGGGTGTTCCCACCTGGCTACTGTGAATGGTGCTGCTATAAACATTCTTGTACAAGTAGTTGTTGGAGTACTTGTTTTCAGTTTTTTTAGTATATACCCAGAAATGGACTTTCTGGGTCATACGGTAATTCTATATTTAACTTTCTCAGGAATAATCAAATTGTTTTCCATAGTTGTTGCACCAATTTACAACCCCCTTCAGTTAACTTTTAAGACTTCAAATTAATAGTAAATTAAGTGATTAGTATATATCTTATAGACCTGAAAACACTAGTTGTACTATATATCCTTGCCATCATTTAGCAGTTAGAATATATGTAAAAATATACTACTTTAAGAATTATTTAAAAGGTGTATTTGATTGTAGAAAGATATGTATGCAAGATGACAGGTGTACTGTATTTGTTTTGTTTTAAATAAAAAGTGTGCCATAAAATGAAAGAAGGTAATGGAAGAAAATAATAGAAGAAAATTTGAGGGTATACAAATATAGAAAGAAAAAGTAAAGAGCCTGAGCGTATAGTAAAGTTGAAATGAGCAAAGAAATATGTTAACCATTTCTGCAAGGTAGGCTCAGTGATAATTGATTTTTGATTTATTCAGAAGGTGAAAAGAAGTTTGTGCTCCCTTTACTACAAATTGCTACATAGTTTGTAATAAAAAAGAGTAAAGTAATAATTTGGGTCTCTTTCTGTGAAAGTAATAAATTGATCATTGAATTTATAGAATGTTCTTAACAAAAACAAAGTAAAAAGGGAAGAGTTAAAAGACATTATTTTTTAAAATATGTTTTTATTGATTTCAGAGAGAGAGAAGGAGAGGGAGCAATAGAAACATTGATGAGAGAGAAACATTGATCATCTTCCTGGACACGCCCTATTGGGGATCAAGCCCACAATCCAGGCCTGTGTCCTAACCAGGAATCCAATGGGTGACCTCCTAGTGCATGGGATGATGCTCAACCAATTGAGTCACACTGGTGGGTAAAAGGTATTGCTGCTCAGATATCATTGGTTCTCTTTCTTACTGACATGCTCTATAACTCGTTGTTTTAGTCACACTTTTAAAATATATATATAATTTTATTATAATGTATATATATTATTTTTATTGTTGACATCACTACAGATGTCCCCCATTTTGCTCCCATTTGCCCCCTCTACCCAAACCCTGCTCTCCCCTCCCCACATTGTTGTCTGTGTCCATGTGCTATGCATATATGTTTTTTGGCTATTTTCTTCACCTTTAATCAATTTTAACAAACGCCTTTAGTTTTAAAGTATGGAGGTTGTGCACCAAAAAAGTATGAGTAAAAAAAGGAGGTGGTGCAGTCACACTGGCTGTTGGTTGTGGCTCATTTGGTTGAGCATTGTCCCATGCTCTGAGAGGTCACTGGTTCAATTTTCAGGTTGCAGACTTGATCCCCAGTAGTGGGTGTGCAGGAGATAAACGATCCATGTTTTCCTCTCTCATCAATATTTCTCTCTCTCCCTTTCCATTCCTCTCTCTCTGAAATCAATAAAAACATATATTTTTTAAAAGCAGGTGTCCATATTTGCTTATTTATCCCAATACAGTGTTTCCTTTCTCTTTTCAACTGAAAGTTAAAAATTTCAGATTAAACAAAAAATAAAATAGTTTCCAAGAATCATTCTTATGTATTGCTGTGTTTCCTTTAAATATTACCTGAAACCACTTTTTATCTTTAGGTATCTGTGGCTAATGCTCATATCATGTCCCCTCTCATAACTCTTTTTGATATTTACTCTATCAAATTCAGAGCCCAAAATGTAAATTCCAAAACTGTAGCCATATCTACAATACCTACATTATCTGTGGAATTTCCCAGATGTCCACTGCATGCCCCCTACTGGGGATCAAGCCCACAGCATGGACATGTTCCATGATCAGGAATTGAACTGGTAACCTCTTGGTGCAGAGGATGATGCTCAATCCACTGAGCCACACCAGACAGACTCCATATAAATACCTTTGCCAATTGATGATGATCAGAAAACACTTTATGGGGTAAATTAAAGACCTTAGAGTTCTGACAAGCCCTCACTGTTGATAAGGTATTCTTACCTTCAAAATAAGCAATGATGAAATCGTTATAAATTGATTGCTTGTTGTCCCTCAATAGAGGGTTCTAGTTTTTTGCATTCTGATATTGTTGGTTATTTAATAAATAAGCCCTTGAATCTTGTCCTCAAGCATTTTCTGTACACCAACCTAAAGGTCCCTGTGACAACAGATGAGAAAGTGAGTCCTCTAGAAAAACAAACACCCAAGGAGTTGAGCAAAGAACTGAGGCAGTGAGCAGTAAAACCGTGAGGACTAGGAGACTCAGGGCACATGCTTCCCACTGTAAGATGACACCTTCACCACATTCTGTGAGACCCTCAATCAGGATTCCCAGAACTTTCCCCTTCAAAAGTAAACAACATCATGGAAATAAACTGCTTTGTCTTAGATCAACAAAACATAACTAAATGAATAGAATGAACTGATTTAATTGTGGTCAGCGTTCTATTTTACAGGGCACAGGTGAGGAAAACTTTTCTTCTTAATTCAGCTCTGACCTTCAATTTAACAGGTCACACTTGTTAAACTGGTATGATACATTGTTCCAACTGAACCCTCGGGTTCGGGGGTGGGGGAAATCCTATGATTGAGTAGATTGTAAGTTAATAAACCATGAGGGAAAACTTAAGAATAATGATTCTATAAAAAGTATAAAATAAAACAATGTCAATAATGGTAAAATATGATTCAAATTGCCTTCACTAAGCTCCTGCACTCCCTGGAACCATGGTATTATTTGCATAGGTTCATTGAATGTGCTATTAAAAACAAAAAAATGTGTTCTTCCTCCAACCAGAATACAATTAGGTAAGTTGAATCAAACCTATACCCGGTCATGCCAGAGATCTCATCTAATTAGGTAAGACAGTCCAAGGACTCCGCCTTCACATGGGGAGCAAGGCCTTCAGTGTCTTCTCACGAACAGCACTCAGCCTGCCCTGTGGCTATGGAACCTCGGCCTCACAGGCAGGCCTGGGACACTGACAAACTAGGGTTCGCCCGGGAAAGATGAGACCTGCTATACTGTGATGGTCCATGTCACGTCTGGGTCCCAGGGTGTCCAGATCTTTGATAAACACTATTTCTTGGCGTTTCCAGGTGAGACTGGACTGAGTAAAGCCACCGGCTGTCCCCTACATGGGTGGGCCTCATCCAATCCCGAGGGCCTGGATTGTCCCTTCCCTAGTCTGACTGAGCTGGGACATCAGTCTTGTGCCCTCAGGCATTAGTGCTCCTGGTTCTCAGAACTTCAGACTCCAACACCATTAGTTTTCTCTGATCTCCAGCTTGCAGATTGTGGAATTTACCAGCCTCTATAACCATGTGCTCTAATTCCTTATTATCTATCATTATATATCACCTTCATATCTCTCTCTCTCTCTCTCTCTCTCTCTCTCTCTCTCTCTCTCTCCATCTTCTATCACCTATTTATTACCTATCTATTTAATCTATCACCTACCCATTATCAATTTTATCTATTATCTACCTATCTAATCTATCATCTAACTAGCTAGCTAATCTATCACTTACTTATTATCTATCTAATATCTATCAATCAATCTATCTATCTATCTATCTATCTATCTATCTATCTTTGTATCCAGCTCCTATTGGTTGATTCTCCCATTGGTTCTGTTTCTCTGGAGAACCCAGAACAATACTTAGACCCAAAAGTTAAAGGGACTGAGGGAAAAGCCTGGTGGAAGTGAATGTGATTATTCTTAATTCATGACCTCAATGGACAAACTGACAAAGAAAAGAAAATAAGAAGAAGACATAGAATTTATACCCCTAGGGGCTTTACATGGTCTCCAGATAGAAGTAACTCTTAAGCCTTAATATCATGTTGTTCTGGTTTGTGTTTTCTTTGAATCTACAAAAGGGTCTTTGCATATTAACCATCTCTTACTGCTATGAAAATAAAACTCATCAAATAAAATAAAACATCATTTTAATGATACCGAGTCAGAAAAATCACTGAGCATCTTGAGTGTCTGAAGCCGCACCTGAGGCAGGAACTTGGACAAAGAAGAGACTCCGGAAGCAAAACTGCTACTTTGCTCTCCCTCCATCATGATTAAGGCTATGAAAGACCACAATCAGGAAAAGAAAAAGAATTTGCACCCTGAGATAAACCAAAAATAACAGGGTCACTCTGTCTATGTCTGGTCCACAAGATAATAAAAGCTCGACAAACCTGAACTCCCTGAACTAATACAGGGATGGGCAAAAGTAGGTTTAGAGTTATTCATATGGAAAAAAAATGTTTAATACAAGAATAAATAATAATATAGAATAAATTTGGTGTTTTGGGTACTTACATCTGTAAACCTACCTTTGCTTACTCCTATATAATATTCAAAATGCCAATACAGATATGATGATCCCAATGTGGCTATGATGATCAAGTGAGAAAATGAGTTTCTACCATGAGCAAAAGAATGTGAATTTGACTGACTTGTAATCCTGTGGCTTTCTTCCTTTATTTGGTTCTTTGCTTGGAGGGTCAGTCCTTTTGAAGTCTGAGTCCCTTCACCTCTTTGCATAGACCTTCCCTACAAACCACCTACCTAATAGCTAATTAGCCCTCAACTGAGGTGACTCGTGTGCTGTCTTTTTCTCATTTTGTTATGTGTATAGATATAGATAGATAAATATAGTTAGGGACATATTGGTATGTATATATCCCTATATACATACATATACATATACATATACATATACATATACATATACATATACATATACATATACATATACATGTACACACATATAGATATCACTTACTTATTATATATACATACATATATACATAGATAGATAGATATCTATCTATCTATCTGTCTATTTATCTATCTATCTATCTATACACTGAGTGGCCAGATTATTATGATCTCTGAAAGCATAATAATCTGGCCACTCAGTATATATCCTATATAATAAAAGGCTAATATGGAAATTGTCCCCTTGACCAGGAGTTCGACCAGCAAGCAAGCCGGCCAACTGCCCATGTCCCCTCCCCCTGGCCAGACTGGCTTGACCCCACCCATGCATGAATTCATACACCAGGCCTCTAATACACACACACACACACACACTGAATGGACAGATTATTACGCATATATATAATATATAACATATATTATATTATATATATTTGTATTGATTTCAGAGAGAAAGGAAGAGGAAATAGAAACATCAATGATTTGAGAGAATCACTGATCAACTGCCTCTTGCATGCCCCCTACTGAGGATTGAGTCCACAACCCGGGCATATGCCCTGACTGGCAATCAAACCATGATCTCCAGGTCCATAGGTTGATGCTCAATCACTGAATCACACTGGCCAAGCTCATTTCTTTTTTCTAAATGCTTTTATCTGTTATCAAAAACTCAAAGAAAATTGCCACGCTCTACTAACTAGGCACTCCCAGGGTTGAGGCCTCCTCCGTGGTTCAGAGCATTTGCTCATGAGGGTGCATGGCCATGTGATCCGGAGGAGGGGCTGCCCTGCTGCTGCCTCCTCCCTCCCAGAGGCACCAGAGCCACAGGCTGGGAGGTCGCTGCAAATCTGCACATGGGTCACCTCAGTTGAGGGCTAATCCGCTCTTAGGTAGGTGGTTTGCAGGGAAGGTCTATCCAAAAGAAGATCTGTGTGTGTGTGTATTACCCAATGCAAGGGACTCTTGGTGCACTTGGCTTCGGGTCGCCACGAGTCTCATTGAGTGGCATCTGTAAACTCGGCCCTGTGCATCCTTTATCCCGTGGCATTCCATAAGGTCTTGTCCCAGTTCTTCTCAGGAAGCCCAGCCGCTGGCCCCCTGGAATGTGCTAAAGCAGGAAAGGAAAAAACCGCGCTGCTATTCTTGGTCAGCTCCATGGCAAGAAGCTTCAGATTCTCTGTGAAATGAGAGGTTCAATTGTGTGAGGTCACCAGGTCACAGTCTCCCAGAGAACACTGCTCTGTGGAGCCAAACGTCCTTCTCAGAGGGGTCCTTAAACTTTAATAGCATCAGTCAGCTGCGGCCAGACCCTGTGAGCACGCAATCCCAAAATGAGCCTCTGTGTGATGTCTATTACAGAGGAGCTCCAGCCTACCTGGGTGCAGTTTTAGGCCATCAAAGGTGACATTGAATGCTGCCTCCTAAATTTCAATCACAGCCTTAGCCACCCTGTGATTTAGCCAATAGCAGCTCTGTGGCTCTTTGGGAACAAAAGGCCACCTCCGCAGGGCTGGAGGGGATGTTTACGGCGCAGCAGGAAGCAGAGCGGCACACACAGTCAAAAGCAGGCAAGGTGAAGGGTTTGCTTCGCTGCTGCTGGCGTGTCATGGGATTGCTGTGTCCCTCGCACCTCACCGTCAGAAATTTGTGTACAGAACCTCTTTTCTGGTTTACAGAATTTACTTACAATGACAACCATCCTCTTGACACGTAACAGCAACCTCAATAAAAGTGAAATAAGTACCAAGGGTAGGGGAAAGCATGTCTTTCAAATGGCTACCAGCCAAACCAATGCCTCCAACAAGGACGACCCTCAAATACGTAATGTTGAGTGAAAAAGGCAGACATACAATGTATATGGTTAAGATTCCATCCATAAGCAGTTCAAGAACAGGCAAAATGAATGTATGGTGACAGAAATCAGGGAGTGGTTGCCTCTGAGTGGCACCATTGACCAGGAGTCCTGGGGTAAAAGAAATAGTTGTTTAGCTCAGCTGGTGTGGCTCAGTGGTTGAGCATCAACCTATGAACCTGGAGGTTAAAGTTCAATTCCTAGTCGAAGGCTCAATCCCCAGTTGGGGGGCGGGCATGCAGGAGGCACTGATCAATGTTTCTCTCTCTTCATTAATGTCTCTCTCTCTCTCTCCCCCCCCCCCCCCGTCTCCCTCTCTGAAATAATAAATATATGTTTTTTAAAAAGACATGGTTGTTTACACGGGCATGTGTATATACAAAAATTCAAGTTTTACTGTATGAAACTTTACTGCATGCTATGGTCTGAATGTTGTACCCTGCTCCAAATTCATATGTTGAAATCCTAACCCCAGAAAAATATGGTATTAGGAGGTGGGGCATTTGAGAGGTGATTAGGTCCTATGGGTGGGGCTCTCATGAAGGGGATTAGTGCACTTACTACAAAAAAACAACAACAACAAAAACCCCCAAAAAACTCCATAGCAATCCCTTGACCTTTTACCCTGTGAGGACACATTGAGAAGGGGATAGCTATGAACTCAGAGAGCTATGAACTCAGAGAGCCTTGATTTTATACTTCCCAGTCTCCAGAACTGTCAGCCATAAATTTGTTGTTTATAAGCTACCCAGTCTGTAGTATTTTGTTATAGCAGCCTTAATGGATTGGGACTCTATATAACTTATGATTCAACTTTAAAAAAAATATATTTTATTGATTTTTTTACAGAGAGGAAGAGAGAGGGATAGAGAGTTAGAATCATCGATGAGAATCATCGATCAGTTGCCTCTTGCATACCCCCTACTGGGGATGTGCCCACAACCAAGGCACATGCCCTTGACCAGAATTGAACCTGGGACCTTTCAGTCCGCAGGCTGACTCTCTATCCACTGAGCCAAACCAGTTTCGGCTGATTCAACTTTTTAATATTTTTAAAACCCACAAGCTACACACATGAGCTCTAAAGTTGGGACTAAGAAGACCACTCTCTACTGTAAGGACAAATGTGGGACCCCATTTCCTGCCCCTCCCCTCACTGAATAGCCCAATATAGCCCAATGTCACTTGTTGCCCCTCTCAGTAGGGTGGCTATCTTACTGTTCACGTGGCCCACATTTGCCCTCTACTGTATAGAAATGCTGGGATACAGCCAAGGTGCACCTTCTCCCTATGCTCACCCAGCCTAACAGTATTTTTTCTCCTTGTGACAAATACTTTGCAGGGTGGTTGCCATCAAGTTCAGGGGTGTTGTTTGGCATCTCCCTGCACCCCTGTCCCTCTCACCATTTCCATTTGGAAATAAATGCCCAGCCTGGTGCAGTCTGATCTGCAGGCCACTCGCTGTTTCTGACTCTGCAGCGGCTCCTGGAGAGTAGCCCACCCACATTGCTGTCTGTTTTATTCAAAGCATTTTCCTTCATTAATCTTAATATCCATGTGCTAATTGGTGCCCTAGTCATGAGTCACTGAGCGTGATGGGACCTGAAGCAGAAGAGGAATGCAAAACCCTAGGGCTGAGTCTGATTCTCAGGAGGAATCAGACCTCCACTCACATCCCTGGTGCTTCTCCCATCAATCCCGCCACCCCAGGGCGGTGACTCATGGGCTCCGATTAGATTTGCGTTCTCAGTGATTGAGTTTCCATTTATGCATAAATAACGTACGAGGATGCTATCAGCCCATTAGGCATTGGGATTGGGATGCTTAAGCAGAAAAGAGATAAATTTGAAGATGTCCTTTGCCAAACTTAGAAGCAAAGCTATATTGCAGGAGAAGCCCCATTATGATTTCCACTCTGGTGCAGTGACATTTTTAAAAGCGAACAGAATGCCCGGCCAGTGTGGCTCAGAGGTTGAGCGTTGATCTATGAACCAGGAGGTCGCAGTTCAATTCCCAGACAGGGCACATGCCTGGGTTGCGGGCTCGATCCCCAGTAGGGGGAGTGCAGAAGGTAACTGATCAATGATCTCTCTCATCATTGATGTTTCAATCTCTCTTTTCCCTTCCTCTCTGAAGTCAATTCAAAAATATATTTTTAAAAAATAAAAGGGAACAGAAAGACTTTTTTTCTTTTCTTTTTGTTTGTTTATTTTTTCTTTTTTTTTTAATTTATTAAGGTATTATATGTGTACATAGCTTACCATTGCCCCCCCTCCCCCCACCTCCCTTTCATGCCCTCCCTCCCCAGAGTTCTGTGTTCGTTGATTGTACTTACATGCATGCATATCAGTCCTTCAGTTGTTCTCTTATTTCCCCCCAGGTCTCCTTCCCCTCCCCACTGTCATTTGACAATCTGCTTGTTTTATGGTGACTATCTCAGGACCACACGAATAGACTCCGCTCCTCCTCTGGTTCACACCACCCCTCTCCCAGAGTCCCACTGCTTCCCTGGGGCACATGTCTCCCCCGGGGCACATGGCTCTCCCAGGACACACGGTCCCCCTGGGGCACCTGGCTCACCCGGGGCACACGGCCCCCTGGGCAGAAAGATTCTTTCCATAAGTTCCATTCTATTGGCAGGATCCCCTGAAATGTCTCTGAGACCTGAGGAAAATAATTGTGTGTGTTGTTTTTGTCCCCGGATTACAACCCAGCAGCAAAGGAATCGACCTCTGCACTTCCCACACCAGGCCATAGTCTCTAAAACCCGGGTGTGCCTTCAGTGTGCCGGCACTGGGCCTGAGTCTCAGGATGATCTTTCCTTCTCCCAATAACTGCCCTTCTCTGTGCTCAGCCAGGGGGTTTCTCTCATAAAGCCCCAGGTTAAAATTGGAACGGGAAGGAAATGCCACTCATTTTTATTCGCTTCCTAGTAAATATAATGGCTTTCTGTCCACGTTAATTCTGGTCACAGGCTATGCAGGGTCAAGCAAACTAAAACTTTATTTCTATCGGAGTTTTATATTTGCAAACATGATTTAGATTATTTTAGTTTGTCAGTCCTTATCGCACCTTTGACAGTCAGAGCGGAATGATATTCCCCATCTCATAGGTGACAAAAACGAAAGGCAAGATCACTTAACAAATGCATGGCTGAAAGAAAAAAAAAAGCATTTGAGAGCCTTGGGCTTGAATTTCTAATTCATGTTATCATGTCTTAAGTTTTTATCAAATATAATTCCGTCTCCACTATTTCCCCGTCGGCCACCCCGAAGCATCATTGGCATGTCGCTCACCAGGGATCCCCGGATGCCAGAAGGATGGTGGTCTTACCAGAGGCCCAGGGCTCCTGCATGTTGGTTAAAGTTCCCTCAAGATAAGCCGCCTGCAATGATTCAACTTGACTAGTTCCATGGCGATCGGTTCTATCTCTGGCATTCCAGAGACAGGGCTTCCATTAAATTCAGCCAGGCCCTCGAAAGCCCTGTGTATTATTAGTTCTCCTTCAGTGCCAGAAGCCAACTCTCCTTACATTAACTCAAGAAAACACGAGGACTCGTGACAGTGACTGTCCCTGATGTCTGTGGTTAATTATGCTAGCCATGGGGCATTTGCTTGGACACACATGAATATGTATTTCAACTAGAGCCGTGGTCGGCAAACTGCGGCTCGCGAGCCATAAGCGTGGCTCTTTGGCCCCTTGAGTGTGGCTCTTCCACAAAGTACCACGGCCTGGGCGAGTCTATTTTGAAGAAGCGGCATTAGAAGAAGTTTAAGTTTACAAAATTTGGCTCTCAAAAGAAACTTCAATCGCTGTCCTGTTGATATTTGGCTCTGTGGACTAATGAGTTTGCCGAGCACTGAACTATAGGATGCCTGCTGAGTTTCCCCCCACATCCTCTCCTGGCAAAGTTCCACAAAGGCTGCCACGTGGGAAAATGGTAACATCGTCGGTGGCTTTAAATAGGAACTGGCCGCTCTGGGGAAGGAGTCGCTTACTCCACCTGGAGACAGCAATGCCTCCAACAGCGAGGCGCCTCTTTCTCCGTCAGAGAAGGGCCCACACACAGCTGTGTGGAGAGAGACACAGAAATTCTATCATCTCAGAAGCAGCCCGGAGAGCTCGTCTGATTCCCAGGTCCTTTTTTTAACTTGTCACTTGGTTCCAAGACATTACCTGCCGCTATTCCGGTGGCTAATCGGGGTGCTTTCTGCTTTACAACAAATGAAGTAAAACTCATGAGTCGGTTTCATTTCCTTTAAAGTCTGCTCATTACTAAGAAGCACCAGCCCTCAAGCTCGTTAAAAATCAGAGCGTGGGATGCTTATCACCTGGGAGAAGTCAGTTCCCTGTAAGAGAACTCAATTTGCACGCTCTCCCGGCCCCCAGGGGTTTTCCTCATCTCTTCCACGGAGATTCAGCGAGTCTCCACTCCTCAGCCAGAGGCAGGGGACCGGCAGGATTGTCGTTCTTGGACCCATGAGCCGTCTAGGCTGCGCGTTCTCCCCAGTCTCCGCAGAAGCTGGGCTCCATCCAACTTCCCCGAGGCTGCCTCTTAAACAATCCTCCACCTTTGAAAAGTTCATTTTAAAGCAGCGGTTGGAATGCAGACTGCATCCCCACTGTCCACCTCCGAAACAGTGCCAGCCCTGGATTCCACAATTGTTATTCTTACAATTAGACAGTGCTGGCCCTCTGCCACGTCATGAGCACCATTACGGGGCAGAAAGACAAATAAATAGTCAAGCTTTTAGAGACTCTACGTGCTTAGAGAAATTAAATGCAGGCAGGGTTTGGGGCAATTGATACCAAGAGAGAGGTATCTCTGCCTACAGATCAAATGGCTTAACTGGCCAAAATAATCTTCACTCACACCTCCTAGAAATATTTACCCTCTACGGTCAACATATTGTACGAAACAATGACCTGGCACATATGCCCGAGGAATCTAAGGTGAGACTCTGCCCGCAGCTCACCTGGGTTGGCCCAATGCTTTGAGGTGCCCCTGGGAGGCCTGTGAGAGCCGCTCTGAGGTCCTCTCGCCTCCCTTCCCACCCGGGAGGCTGTCAGAGTCGGAAGAGGTGTGAGATGTCCTTGCTCACCCTTCCAGAATCAAGGTGCAGACTATCAGTCTGCTTAGCTGCCATCCTCCGATTGGCTCCTCAGCTCCAGGGCATCCATACACAACAGACACAAGGGTAAGCACTTGGGATGCAAGGATGGGCAAAGAGTGCATGCCTTAATGAACCAGGTGACTAGTCAAATGTGGAAGACAGGCATTAATCACACAGTCAAGACATAAATATAAAATGCAACAGTAGTAAGTAAAATGGTACATGGTGCCATGAGGATTTGTCTCAGTCAGGGAGATCAGAGAAGCATCCCCTGAGAAAATGAGAATTGAGCTGAGAGCTGAAGATGGTAAAGTCAAGGAGGGCAGCATGTGCCAAGGCCCTGTGGCAGGTGGCGGCAGGGAGCCTGAGAGACAGAAGAAAGCCTGTGTGGTCGGAGCGCAGAGTAAGGATGGCACGGGTGAGATGAGGCAGGAGAGGGGGGTGAGGAGCAGACTACACAGGGCCTTTCTTTTTTTTTGTTTTGTTTTGTTTGTTTTTTTAAAATATATATATATATTTTTTTCATTTTTTAAAAAAATTACTAAGGTATTATATGAGTACATAGCTTACCATTGTTCCCCCCCCCCCCCACCTCTCATTCATGCCCTCCCTCCCCAGAGTTCTGTGTTCGTTGGTTGTACTTATATGCATGCATACCAGTCCTTCAGTTGATCTCTTATCTCCCCCTAGGTCTCCTTCCCCTCCCCGCTGTCATTTGACAGTCTGCTTGTTTTATGGTGACTATCTCAGGATCACATAAATAGAATCCGCTCCTCCTCTGGTTCACACTGACCCTCCCACCCCCGGGTCCGACCGCTTCCCCGGGGCACACGGCTCTCCGGGGGCACATGTCTCCCCCTGGGGCACTCGGCTCTCCCGGGGCACACGGCCCCCCTGGGGCATGCGGCTCACCCAGGGCACATGGCCCCTGGGGCACGCGGCTCTCTCAGGCACACGGCCCCCTGGGGCACACGGCTACACAGGGCCTTTCAACCCTCAACAAAGAGTTTTGAACATGTTGTAAGAAAAGTGAGAGGACATAAACTTGGGGGCTGGGTGGTGGGTTATGTGATTAGATTTGGGTTTCAAAAAATCTGCAGTGTGGAGAATGGGCTAGAATGGGGATGGGGAAGGCACAGGAAGGCCAAAGAGAGGGCTGACAGAAGAAAGGTTTAGGACTTGGGAAAATTGGTGGAGTGGGAGGGAAGGGGCATATCCGAGGGCTAGTTAGGAGGTAAGATCGGCAGGCTGTGACTGAAGCATGCTGGGTAGGTCTGAGCATTTTGGGTGGAGGGTGGAAATTAGTAACTAGAGCATGGAACATTCTGAGCTCTGGGTCAGGAGAGGGACCCAAGTAGCATGCGAAGAATATAGGAATGGATGTTTCCTGTTTTAGAGTAAGATTGGCTTTGAAAAGATTTTGTAATGACTGAATTTTGCCTTTGTTACTATTTCCACAACCGTCTACTGCCCAATCCCTCTTCATTCTGATGGTATCTGCTCTCATGTCTCATGGGCTGTGGATTCTATAATTAGAAAATAAACACACGGCCCAATCTAACACCTTTATTTTCAGTTGAGGTTCAGGGATGAAAACAAAACCCAAGATTGTTGATGCTGTTTTGAATAAAGAATAAATTTATTCCCCTAATGTGTTTTCTGTTGAACACTAGTCCCACGAGACACTCTTCAAAATGTAAGCTGAAATAAACTTGTCAGACACCATATAGTTTTGGATATTCATGATGCTTATTAGCATACTGGAGGTTTAGAGAAGTCCTGCAGCAAGGAAACTACTAACTCTAGCTTACCAGAAGTGAACTTCCTTATCCTAGCATGTTCTAAAGTACAGACCTTAGGAAACCCATCCTCAGACCTATATTATTATTTCTATATTCCAACTACTTTATGGCCAGAAGAAGTTTCTGGGCCTGTCCTCCTTTTCTGGCATTCTCCCCGGATTCTTAGTCTTCAGCTGCACTCTGGTTCCTACTTCAGAATCCTACCCAGGCTTATCTCATTCCCTCAAAGTGCTCCAAGCTCCGCAGCCACCCAATTGCTCTTCACTGGCTTTCAGATCATCAGTCCATTGCTCAGTACAACAAATACCAGCTATATAATAGGAGAAAAAGAAATCTGCATAGACTAATTCACACTAACATGTGAATGACTAATAGCTCGTGCCATCTTTTTCCAACTCTTTCTGCCCCACCCCCCTCGAAAAAGACACATCTAATTCCAAAGAGTGCCTCATCAATGAACCAGTACGTTTAGGGCACATCAGGAAAAGAGATTTTAAGCCAAAAGAGCCACCATTTAGAGCAGACCAGGTCTGGTACATAATCTCTAAATGATTTCTCCTCTCAAAAATCTTTACTTCATGTACTCTTGAAACCATAGGATCCATACAATTCCCAAGTTTATTCATTATTTTGTCACCCACTGTCGCAGCCATGCCAATCTGTACCAAATAACCATTCATATTCTTTCTGGTGTCCGTGGTGAGGATGGCCACAGGAAACAAGGCCTGTTGCAAGATTGCTTTTGAATCAGGCATTCGTAAACACACCTCTTTGTGATGTTAATTCTATGAAAGTCCTTAAATCCCTACAGAAAGATCAAAATGATATTCATGTAGTCATTGCACAATATAACACCAAAGGCAATATCATCTTGTCCAAAGTCTTTTTTTTTTTTTAATCAGGGACCAGTATAGTCATCATCACCCGTTCTAGTATTTTGGTGGCGAGATTCATCTCGCATTGATCCCCTCGCTCTCTTGCCTCCCTAACACATCCCTGGATCTTTTCATGTTGTTTAGCCTTTATTTTTTCATCCCTTAAGCCTGTCATGAATGTGGCCCAATGTAATCAGCTTATCTAGGTTTCTCAGGCTTCCTTTGGGTTCAGCTGGACTAAAGGAAAGCTAGACGATGTTTGCTGAGTGCAGGTTGCATCTTTTGCTGCACAGACTTCTTGGACATGCTCTTGACAGCAGCGGGGGGTGGGACAGGGGTTGCAGGGTGCCATGGTACAGGGCCACTGGCTTAGTGGGAAGTGACATTCTTCACCCTCTCTTGGTAGGAAACTCTTCACCTCCCAGCAGGTTGTCTGGAGCCTCTATTGGTTTTAGTAATCCTGTTTCCTTCTCTGTATCTTAGACAATATTCCTTAACTTCTCCTTGTTCATGCGGTTCTTTGTGCCTACAGGCTTTTCTGACTTCTCAACCAGTGCCCACCTGAGCCTCTCACTGCAGTCTTCGATGCTCTGAAAGTCATGCCCATTGCCTCTAAGATCTTCCTCCTGGGCAATCAACTACTCCTCTCTCTCTCTCTCTCTCTCTCTCTCTCTCTCTCTCTCTCTCACACACACACACACACACACACACACTGTCTCAGACCCCACTTTAGGAAACCCTCTTAGAAATATTACTGCTATCTGGGATAATTTAAGCAGAACAAAATGATCCAAAGCCTGACAGTGTTCCTGGAAATAGAAGATCCTATTATTGCCAACAGTCTGAAATCTTCAAGTGCTCAGATTTTTCGAGCCACTTGCCAAACATCTAAAAATGATGCAGGTCTGTGTCATTTCAAGTTCTTGATGGGAGGGGTTACCTCGGCCCATGTCCAAAGGAATGGGAAAGTGCCAGCACAACACTGAAAAGCATCTGTATTGCTTAGACAGTGAAGGGGAGACCAGGTTAATGAATTTGAACTATCAATCATCCACACTGACAGTTCTACGGCTCTTCCCCAGGACAGCACTGCTGTAAACTTCCCCGGGGTTGGGCTCAACAGGACATGCAGAGTGACATCAGTTGTTGTCAGGTGGGGACTAGACTCAATCAGGGTGATCGCCTTGTTGTAAGGTATAAATGCTAATCACTCTGTTGTATACCTGAAACTAATATAATATTTTATGTCAATTGAAATTGAAAAATAAATTATAAAACCACTGTTCTCAAAACTGCCTGGTATTGACACAAGAACAGACACATAGACCAATGGAACAGAACAGAGAATCCAGAGATCAACCCAAGCTACTATGCTCAATTGACATTTGACAAGGAGGGAAGAGCATACAATGGAATCAAGACAGTCTCTTCAATAAATGATGTTGGGAAAATTGGACAGATACATTTAAAAAAATGAAACTAGCCGAAACCGGTTTGGCTCAGTGGATAGAGCATTGGCCTGTGGACTGAAAGGTCCCAGGTTTGATTCCGGTCAAGGGCATGTACCTTGGTTGTGGGCACATCCTCAGTGGGGGGTGTGCAGGAGGCAGCTGATAGATGTTTCTAGCTATCTATCCCTCTCTCTTCCTCTCTGTAAAAAAATCAATAAAATATAGTTTTAAAAAATGAAACTAACTCTGGGGAGGGAGGGCATGTATGGGAGTGGGGGGGCAATGGTAAGATATGTACACATATACCTTAATAAAAAAATAAAATATATATTCTTAAAAATAAAAATAAAATAAATGCTATAAATATTATTTTTTAAATGAAACTAGACAACCAACTTACACCATACACAAAAACAAACTCAAAATGGATAAAGGACTTAAACAGTAAGACTGGGAAACCATAAAAATCTTAGAAGAATCCATAGGCAGCAAAATAGCAGACATATGTAATAGCAATATCTTTACCAATTCAGCTCCTAGGACAATGGAAAGTAAGGAAAAAATAAACAAATGGAAATACATCAAAATAAAAAGCTTCTGCACAGCAAAAGAACCATCAACAAAACAACAAGAAAGCCCACTGCATGGAAGAACATATTTGACAATGTTATCTTCCATAAGGTTTTAATCTCCAAAATTTAGAGGGAACTCATACAATTTAACAAAAGGAAGATCATCCAATAAAAAAATAGGCAAAGGACCTAAATAGACACTTTTTAAAAGAGGACATACAGAGGCCAAGAGACATATGAAAACATGTTCAAAGTCACTAATCGTCCAAGAAATGCAAATCAAAATGACAATGAGATACCATCTCACACCTGTCAGAATGGCAATCATCAACAAATCAACAAACAAGTGCTGGCAAGGATTCAGAGAAAAAGGAACCCTTTTGCACGGCTGGTGGGGTGCAGTCACTGTGGAGAACAGTATGGAGTTTCCTCAAAAAGAAAAATTAAAAATGGAACTTCCATTTGACCCATTAATCCCACTTCTAGGAATATATCCCAAGAAAACAGAAACATCAGCCGAAACCGGTTTGGCTCAGTGGTAGAGCATTGGTCTGCGGGCTGAAGGGTCCCGGGTTTGATTCCAGTCAAGGGCATGTACATTGGTTGCGGGCACATCCCAGGTGTGGGGTGTGCAGGAGGCAGCTGGTTGATGTTTCTCTCTCATCAACATTTCTAGCTCTCTATCCCTCTCCCTTCCTCTCTGTAAAATATCAATAAAATATATTTTAAAAAAAGAAAGAAAACAGAAACATCAATCAGAAAGGATATATGCACCCCTATGTTCATAGCAGCACAATTTACAATAGCTAAGATTTGGAAACAGCCTAAGTGCCCATTACCAGATGAGTGGATTAGAAAACTGTGGCACATCTACACAATAGAATACTGCTGTAAAAAAAAGAAGGAATTCTTACCATTCACAGCAGCATGGATGAAACTGGAGAGCATTATGCTAGGCGAAATAAGCCAGTCAGAGAATGATAAATATCACATGATATCACTCATTTGTGGAATATAATGAACAACATAAACTAGTGGGGGGAAAAATAGAACCAGAGACATAGAAGCATCAAACAAACTGTCCAATCCATGAGGAAAGATGGGGAGTGAGGGGGTAAGCGATCAATGTAACTAATTAGGCTGTAATTAGTAACTAATTTGACTAGTAACTAATTAGTAACTAATTAGTAACTAATGAGTTAAAGGATTTGCATGCCTGCATATGAGCATAACCAATGGAAACAGACAGCAGAGGGGTGAGGACATGTGCTCAGGGGTGGAAGCTCCTGGGGAAAAGGAAACTCATGTAATACTTCTAACAATAAAGAATTTAAATTAAAATAAATGAAGAAGTTAAATAAAATAAGCTTTTAACATAAGGATGTTACCGCCTTAGCCCACGTTATTTTGAAATTTGAAAAGCATCTTTCCAAATGCTCATCCAGTATAATCGAAAGCAGTATTGTTGGGTTAATTTACTCACTGGGAACAATCTAATTTCCAAGACTTCCTGGGCCTGCCCCATGCGCTGAATGGAACCGACACTTGCACAAATAGCAGCCAAGGGCCTATGACCTACTTGGTGCTGTCTGGACTTCAAAGTTACTCAGTTTTGGCATCCACCCCAAAAGTAATTTTCCCAAACAAAGACCAAGGAACTTCCCCCAAACGATTGAACTCCAGATGGAAAAATAAATATTGAAAATAAGAAAGGGAAAAAAAAATATGTAGTCCCCACCCCCAAAGAGGATTTCTAAAAATTAGTGCCAAATATTCAGTTAAAAACCCAGCAAGCAAGAATGCTAGGGAAAGATACACAAGAGTCTTTGTAAGTTCTGTTGAAAGAATGAGAACCCTGAAAAGGCCTCTTTGTGCAACTACTTTGCCAATATTTCTTATAGATTTTATTAGACTGCCTTTAACACACATGAGAATTAGGAATGAGATGCAGACCTAAATATTTATTTCTCCAACTTCTTGTTCTTTGGTGGTTGGTGGTGACCTAACAGATCAGAATGGGCGATGCTTAAATATTTTTTTTTAGTTGATATTTTACAGAGAGGAAGGGAGAGGGATAGAGAGCTAGAAACGTCGATGAGAGAGAAACATCGACCAGCTGCCTCTTGCACACCCCCTACCGGGGATGTGCCCTCAGCCAAGGTACATGCCCTTGACGGGAATCGAACCTGGGACCTTTCAGTTCACAGACCGACGCTCTACCACTGAGCCAAACCGGTTTCGGTAGGAATGGGCGATGCTTAAAGCCAGCTTGAGGCCCCAAGAGGCCCCGACAGGTGGCAAAGTTGCAGGGACATCTTGGTTGATCAGCAGTCCGCAACACTCACTGCATCATCTGACTCGGACACACCTTGTGTGCCTAGAAAGAGGTACACGGCAATAACAAACAACTTAGCAATGGGTATGCTTCCTTGAAAATGGATAACAATGAACTCTTTTGAGGTTGAGCCAATAAAGTGAGAGGCTAAAACTGGAATATTTGTAAACACAGTTACTGTCTTTCTGATTCTAGTTTAATGCCCCTTAGCTGGTGCCCCATCTTTGTGACCTCAATGAGCAGGGATACCGTGGGAGTATGTTATTATAGATGGATGCCATGCAGTGTGAGGAGGAGAATATAGAAATGACTCACAAACTCCCTGAGGGGAAACTATTTTTAGTTAAAAAGGATCTAGCCCAAATGGGACCATTGAATCTACTGTCCTTTTTAAATTTTTTTAGGTACGGAAACCTAGCAATTGGCCTCTGGGCAAAGCTAAAGCTAGCCTCCTAATCACTGTGACTTACTTATAATTTTCTACAATTCGTTCTGTTGAGAGTCAGTTTACTTGCTAGGCTGCCCTGACAGTAATATTTCACTACTTCTCTGTGCCGCCTCGGTGTCAAACAAACTTGACAGTGATCTACAATCCATGCAGAGCCTGAGAACAGCCAGCATCCCTGGGAAATGTCCAGTATTAGAATGGAGATATCTCCCACAGGATCAGTCGGAGATACTTAGGTAAAATTCACTCTCGGGGAAGAAAGAACATCAATCCCTCTTCTAAATACGGATGTAGATGGAAGAATAAGGGGATGAAGGTGCAGAAGCTCTCTTGAGGTGTCTCCAGGTTAAGGGGGAAAATCCCAGAGAGGCTATAGGATATAGAAAGGAGTGAGTTAAGGGCAGCCCCGACAAATTTTATGTTTCCTCACTACTTTGCAAAGGGCAAAATTGACTCTGAATGCCCAACCTCCAGAGGACATGGTGCTCTGTAAGCTGTGTTCAAGACTCCACTGTGCGCTCTCTCCTGGACATGTAGAGATAGCAATGGAATTTAGAAGAGACTAAAAGGTAGCCTCCTGGGATCCACTCCCAGTTTTATCACTGACTCATAACTTTATTACTCCCACTAGAGGCTTGGTGCACAAAATTTGTGTGTGGTGGGGGCGGGGGGGTTGGGGAGGGGAGAATTATCCCTCAGCCGAGCCTGCACCCTCTCCAATCTGGGACATCCTTCTCACAATCCAGGATTGCTGGCTCCCAACCACTCACCTGCCTGCCTGCCTGCCTGATTGCCCCTAATTGCTTCTGCCTGCCAACCTGATCACCCCCTAATCACTCTCCTGCCAGCCTTATTGATGCCTAACAGCTTCTCTGCCAGCCCAATTGCCCCTAATTGCCCTCCCCTGCTGACCTGGTCACTCCTAAATGCCCTCCCCTGCTGGCCTGGTCACCCCCAACTGCCCTCCCCTGCTGGCAATCTTATGTCCACATGGGAGTGGCTATCTTTGACCACATGGGGGCAGCCATCTTGTGTGTTGGAGTGATGGTCAATTTGCATATTACCTCTTTATTAGATTATAGATAGGATGGTTATTAGGGTGAGTTTATGAAGGTGTTACAAGACTTGAGATTGGGAGGTCAATCCAGCACCTCTCCTTGCTTAGTATCTAAATTAAATGTAAACTTTCTTAGAATACAAGTAATGAGAAAGGCAGACAGGAAGCATATAAAAACCTAAGAGAAACAGGTTGGAAAATTTTATCAATTTCCCTCTTCAATTTTTAAAATTTATTGAAGTGAAAATTAATTTTATATTTATGACTTTCACTTCAATAAATTTAAAAGTGAACAATTCAGTGATGTTTAGTACATTCATAATGCTGTACAACCACCCTCTCTACCTGGTTCCAAAACAGTCCCAATCCTCTAGGGCAATGTTTCCCAAAGTGTGGTACGTGTACCCCCAGGGGTACGGGAAGAGTTTGGTGGGGATATGCACTGCACCGTGCTTAGCTGCACCTAATTCTACGTTCTCATGAGTCAAGTCAAGACAGTCTTGTGAGGCGTGAGATGGTCCGGTGTGCAAATAAATGTTATTTATAATATTAACTTTTATTTATATTTTATTATGAATAATTTTATTTTTCATTTATTATTATTTTGTGTATGTACCAAAAAATAAATATATTTTGATATTAAAATACATCCTTTTTTTTGACGAGGGGTACTCAGCGTTACGAAAATTATAGGAGTACACATATGTCAAAAGTTTGGGAAACACTGCTCTAGAGCATAGTCGGCAAACTCATTAGTCAACAGAGCCAAATATCAACAGTACAGCAATTAAAATTTCTTTTGAGAGCCAAATTTTCAAAACCTAAACTTCTAACACCACTTCTTCAAAATAGACTTGCCTAGGCCATGGTATTTTGTGGAAGAGCCACACTCAAGGGGCCAAAGAGCTGCATGTGGTTCGAGAGCCGCAGTTTGCCAACAACTGCTCTAGAGTAAACCCCATGCCCAGTAGCAGTCACTCTCTGGTCCCTGGCAACCACCAATCTTCATTCTGCATCTATGGCTTTATCTATTCTGGACATTTTGTGTAAGTGGAATCATAAAATAGTGATTCCATTCTCTTTCTGGCTTATTTCACTTATCATAATGTTTTTTTAATTTTTTCCATGTAGTAGCATGCATGACTGTTTTACTTCTTTTTATGGCTGAGTAATATTCCATTGTCTGCACATACCACACTGTTTACTCATTCATCTGTTGATGGAAATTTTGGCTGTTTCTCTCTTTGTGCTCCCTTTTGAAAAATTCTATGCCTCCTGCTCTGCCTCATATACACTCCAGGTGTTAATTACAACAGGTGTTAATATCAACAGTACAGCAATTAAAATTTCTTTTGAGAGCCAAACTTCCTAGAACCCCTATTCCAACCCTGAGCAATGTTGTTCTTTTTCATTTTGTGATTTTGTGTGTGTGTGTGTGTATGTGTGTGTGTGTGTGTATGATTTCTATATAATTTAAAAATTATCACTAGCACATGTCCAAATAAGAAGCTCAAAGTCTCTATTGCAGATCAGGAAACAGATACAGTAGCAATTTTGACACTGAAAAAAAGATAAAGTATCTGACAGTTTTATTGGTAGCTCTGTATCTCAACAACCTGACATTAAAATCTCTGAGCTTTTCTCTCAACATCGAGGGGGAAGAAGGCAAGTGATAGAAGGATCCCATATGCACAGTGTTACTTGTTTTCATGGGACAGAGCATAAGTAGCAAACAGCAGAATCCATTGGTTCTTAAGCCTAAAATCAGCATTAATATTCTACGAGGATGAAATAAAAGAGATCATTAAGAAAGATATCTAGACCACACTGAAGTGGCTGAAGGCCAGCAAGATTTGAAACAGTGATTTTCAAAGTGGGTTCCAGTGCCTGCCACACCAGGAGCAGGGTCACCTGGAACCTGTTAAAAAATGTATATTCTCAGCCCCGGGAGAGCCGTGTGCCCCGGGGGAGTGGCGGGACCCGGAGGAGCCATGTGTCCCGGAGGGGTGGTGTGAACCGGAGGAGGAGCGGATTCTATTCGTGTGGTCCTGAGACATTTGGACAGTCTGCAGCCATTTGCTACAGAACACTTTGTCGTATTTCCCTATAGTAGAATCAGGGGCAAAGAAAGGGAGTGGACTGATAATTATCAGGGGGATAAGGAGGTGGGTGAGCAGTGAGAGACTGGATTGAAATTGTATAACCAATGGATGAAGACAAAGGGGGGAGGGGAAGAGGAGGTACGGGCAGAGGGTGGGATGGGAACTGGGTGGTAGGGAGCTTTGGGGGAGAAGGAGAAACAATTGTAATAATCTGAGTAGTAAAGATTTATAAAAAAATTTTTTATGTATCTCATAAATTAAAATAAAACACCTCTGAGATAAACCATAAAAACAAAAAAATGCATATTCTCAGCCTCCATCCCAAACTGACTGAATCAGAAACACTAGGGGGTGGGGCCCAGTCAAAACCGTTGTAGCAATTTCTCCAGGTGATTTGATGCATGCTAACATTTGAGAACAATGATTTAAAATGAGTGGATTGCTCTCGATTTGATACCTGGGCTCTTAAAGTAATGATGTGTGATATTTATTCAACTGAAGGACATTCTTTTCATCAGGAGTGTTTGAAAAGTGGGCCTATAGAACTTGCCAAAATGATTAATTGTGTTGACTCCTTGTTATCCAGGACTAAGATTGTTTTCATGAGGATTTTTGGAAAAGCAACTGTAATCTACATATTGTGAGAAGGAAAGGAGCCAAATAATTTAATGGGGCTAGAAAGGGCTTTTCAGCTGAGACAGCTGCCATTGGAGGGCTGACCAGCAGTATCTGCATATTAATTATGGCCATTATGTCTCTCATCCAGCATTTGTGGAAAAAGAAATAAGTTCAGAGGTACATATCCTGGGCCAGAGAAAGGGACTTGTTATTGTTCCATAGTCCTGCTATAATTTTAAAAAATATATTTATATATATATATTATTTTTAATAATATATATATATTATATATAAATAAAATATAAATAAAATATATATATTTTATTTATATATATATTTTAAATTATAGCAGGACTTTGTTTTGTTTTTTGTTTGTTTTTGTTTAATGTATTGGTTTTATTTTTTACTGATATTTAGAGAGAGTGGAAGAGAGAGAGAAAGAGAGAAACATCTATGTGAGAGCATACCATTGATTGGCTGCCTCCTGCATGCCCCCTACTAGGGACTCAGCTGCAACCCAGGCATGTTCCCTGACTGGGAATGGAATCGGCAACCCTTTGGTGCACAGGAAGATGCCCAATCAATTGAGCCATACCAGCCAAGGCAATGTATTGACTTTAAAAGATATTTTTATGAGTAACATTTTGGAGAAATTTAGGAAAATATCCAAAAAGGGTAAAAGGTCTCAAATATATGGTGATGAAAGGAAATTTGACTTTGGGTGAAAAACACACAATGCAATATACAGATGATATATCATAGAATTGTACATTTGAAACCTATATGATTTTATTAACCAATGTCACCTCAATAAATTTAACTTTAAAAAAAAGAAGTACATTTATATCATTACCCAGTACACACATACACGCATATCTGAAACAGAAGTTTCATTAAACAGTACCTCCCCTCCCCTCATGCAATGCATTATCGACCTATGAACCCAGAGGTCATGGTTTGATTCCAAGTCAAGGGTGCATGCCCGGGTTGTAGGCTCCATCCCCAGTGTGGGATGTGCAGGAGACAGCTAATCAATGATTCTCATCATTGATGTTTCTTTTTCTCTCCCTCTGTCTTCCTCTCTGGAAGCAATTCAAAAAAATTTAAAAATACAAATACAAATAAAAATCTGGTCACTCACTAAGTTGCTTCTATTGCCCACTAATTGGTTGTGATTTTCAACTTGAACAAAAACAGGTCTACCCTATTTTTTTTCCCTTTAAACATATTTTTATTGATTTCAGAGAGGAAGGGAAAGGGAAAGAAAAAAAACATCGGTGATGAGAGAGAATCATTGATTGGTTGCCTCCTGCACTGGGGATGGATCCTGCAACCCAGGACTGTGCCCTGACCAGGAATTGAACCGTGACCTCCTGATTTATAAGTCGACTCCCAACCACAGAACCATGCTGGCCAGGCTATAATATTCTTTTTAAAATACTGGGAGTTAAGTAGAGTTTTGTGTGCTGGTCTGGGATTCTAACCATCATTAACAACCTTGTCCCACTGCAAACATGTATTCTTATTTTCAAACGACTGGATTAGAATCCAATTTGGGAAACTCAATCCACCGGTAAACTGGGGCCTGCTAAAGTCTAAACCAGGAACATTTTTATATTAGGAGTTCATTTAGACGAAAACAAGGAAAAGCTGACCGCCTTCCAGAAGTCTTCCTGCAGTAATTCTAATGAACTCATCTGCTTGGAAACAGCTTATCAGGAAGTAGTCAACCTTAGCATTTATGCAACTTCTTCTTCCTTTGAAAAAGGACTTAATTTGAATTTCCTAAGACAGCACAGAGGCAATTTATTTTCCCCTTAACACATGGATTGGAAGTTAATGTATTTGCTAAAAATAATATATACATAATCCTATAGTGACCTGAGGGTTTTATGAGATCTCCCAGGTTTGCTCCTCTAGTTCCAGTTCTACCTTAGGCAAGACCTTTTCCATCCTGACTGGTCCTGCTGGAGAGAACGGGTCAGGCAGTCTGGGAAATATTCCCCCATCACCCAAGCTTCTTCAAAGCTGCATTTAGACACTTTCAGAATATCATTAAAAATAACAGAGACTGGCCTTATTTTTAGGTGCTCTGTTAAAAGCCTTTTTACTCTATTTTATGTACATTTGAACAATAATCAATCCAATGAACTCTAAACCATATGTGTATCAGTAGTTAAACTTGGGCCTCTTATTAATTGTTTTATGAAATTATTTCAGAAAGCATTGGGGTTTGAAAGTACATGAGTGTACCTCACCGATTTTTATCACTTTTAAAGTATATTCTATTATCATTTACTGTTTTCTTTTTTTTCTTTTTTTGTTCTCGGCACACCCCAGAGGCCAGCAGCCAGCCCCCAGTCCTGGACTCCTGGCTGGGGGGTGGACCCAAACCGCCACTTTGTGTCATTTACTGTTTTCTATGCCTCAAAAATAAAAGCTAGATAGCCTTTCAAGACAGTACACAGCTAAGTGGTGCAGACTCCTGCTTCCGGACCATCTGATGGATACTCCAGGAGGCTCCAAGCAAAGCTCAAGGCCTCTCCTCAAGGAGTCATTATGTCCAAATGTCCCCAAACTATGTTTATCCTATGTCTTTTGTCCGAAATCCCTTTGTGAGAGGGCAGTAAATGCCCTATACGTGATATGGGTGGTAGAAAGAAAAGGTTTCAGGCATCTGAAATCCCCCTTATTCCATCATCAGCCCATTAGCCTTTCAGGCTGTGATCTTGAGCAAGTTTCTCAATCTCCTAGGCAACCTTCAGTTTCCTCATCTACAAAGTAGATATCATTGTACCCACCCATGTTGGGGACCAAGAGAGATCATTTAGCTGATATGTGAGAAGTACTTAGTATAGTGTCAGGCACATGGTAAGCTGCTCAAAAAATATTACTTCTTTTCCTTTCTCTTTATTTTTCTAGAGTCTCATTTGAAAAGAAACAATTCAAAAAATATACTCTTAGGGCTTCCAGTTCAAGATGGAGCACTGAGCACTGGTATTTGCTCTCCCTCCCTTGCTCTGCCCCTTTTACCCACTACCCCTTACAGCACCACGACAGCAAAGAGAGCAGGAGCAGGACTACCAGCGGGCACAGTGGAAGAAAGACCAGCCTCACCAGGCTCCAGGACCAAAAAAGGGAAATAGGCAAATTTGGACTTTAAGGAAAGAGCTCCTCAAAGAAGTCATGACCTTGGACAAGCTCAAAGGGATAATAATCCTAGTACATGGTATAAGAATAGCTAATTGATTTTTAAACTTTAAGAATCCACTCCTGGAAGGTTTTAATATAATTACAGGGGGAAAATGTTATATTATCAATCTTGACTTGAGGTTGTATATACATTAAGAGTGAGTGTTTGGCCGAAACCGGTTTGGCTCAGTGGTAGAGCGTCGGTCTGGGGACTGAAAGGTCGCGGGTTCGATTCCAGTCAAGAGCATGTACATTGGTTGCGGGCACATCCCCAGTAGGAGGTGTGCAAGAGGCAGCTGGTCGATGTTTCTCTCTCATCGACATTTCTAGCTCTCTATCTCTCTCCGTTCCTCTCTGTAAAATATCAATAAAATATATTTTTTTAAAAAGAGTGAGTGTTTGTAGCTAGACTGCCTGGATTTAAATCCCAGCAGTTGGATCTTATCGAGATGACTGCTAAGCCAAGACTAGAGGGAGTGTGATGTGTGCAGACCCAGAGGAATGCATTCCAGGCAGTGGGAACGGCAAGGAAACTGAGGCAGGACAAGCCAGGTGTGTTTGAGGAACAGGTCTGTCCCTCAATAGAGAAGAATAATGGGACATAAGGTCAGAGGGCATGCAGTTGTGGCCATAAAATAATAATAATATCAAAATTCAACAAGGATGAATGAATAGACAATGATTTTGATAAGTCAAGAAGGAACATAGTATTTAAAGGTGTTCAAGTAGCTACCAGAAGTAGGAAAGAGAACTGCTCGAAGTGGCTGACTCTAAGAAACTGGCCTGGAGGTAATGGCACACTCTATTATTAAATCTTCCGCACAGAAACAAAAAGCTCATGCGCAAGAACGAAAAGAGAACACGCATATTTAGTTGAACTTTGATAAAAGGGAAATAAAATGAAAAACTCTCCAAGTGGAAAAAAAATGTATTTGTCTGCCACAAGAGTGATCATAATGAAATTTGCATGATTTTACGCCCCTGAAGTAATTCAATAGTAAGTATGCCCCAAGTGGACTCTTCTTACCTTTGAGATTTTGCAGTTCCCTGAAAAAGCTTTTCCATGCGCCTGCTCTATGCTTGGGAAATGGGTTATGCAAATTAATTAACACTTCTAACTCCATGATTGCCAAAGTTTCTGTCCTGAAATACTTGGATTCTCCAGTCTCCCAGAAGCCACAGATTGGAGACAGTGCTGCTGACCAGACACCCACGAAGAAGGGGATAAAGAGGAGCAACTTAAGAGCGAAAGACTGAGAAGACAGGTCTTTGGATCCACGATGCCTGTGAGACCAGAAGAAGGAAAGCAGTATCTCTGGTTAGCTAGGAGTCACCTTCACACGAACCTGGGACACGTATGAAATCATGAATGCTTCCAGAGGCTGCTTGTCACATGTGTCACTGTCATTCTTTGATAGAATACACAAAAGAGCAGATGAGTTAATATGCTAACAATTAATCAGAAGCTTGCTTTCAAGTTAACTAGGACCTAAGCTAGATTTTCCTTCTTTGATTCAAATCTGAAGAAGTATTTGCCCAACAAGCAAGGGAAAGATAAACACAATAGTCAGAATTGCACTAATTAACGAAGATCAGATGGAGATCTGGTTAGAGCAGGAGAAGTAGGTTGATGCAATGATGTTGTCAATGTTCCAGTTCTTAAGTGGTGGGTTCACAGAAGTTCTATTATTATGCTTCATTATTTACATATACAATATTTTTGTATGTGTCAGATATTTACTAGTACTTAAAAAAAACATTTTCTTGATTTTTAGAGAGGAAGGGAGTGAGAGAGAAAGAGAAAGAGAGAGAGAGAGAGAGAGAGAGAGAGAGAGAGAGAGAGAGAGAGAAACATAAATGTGAGAGCAAAACATCGAGGGATTGTGCCCACAACCCAGACATGTGCCCTGACAAGGAATTGAAATGGCAACCTTTTGGTGCACAGGACAACACTCAACCAACTTATCTACACTGGCTAGGGCACTAATGCATTTTTAAAAAAACATATATTTAATTGATATTTTACAGAGAAGAAGGGAGAGAGATAGAGAGCTAGAAATGTCGATGAGAGAGAAACATCGACCAGCCGCCTCCTGCACACCCCCTACCGGGGATGTGCCTGCAACCAGCGTACATGCCCTTGACTGGAATCGAACCCGGGACCTTTCAGTCTGCAGACCGACACTCTACCACTGAGCCAAACCGGTTTCGGCTAATGCATTTTTTAAAAAGTATAAGTTGCCAGAGAAATATCTACTGCATTATCTTACAACATCATTCCATTTCTTAATAATACCAAGATATATATTCATTTTTTTACCCATTTGTCAAATTGTACCACATTTTAGTTCTCCTAGAAATCCTGTGTAGAAGTATAACATCAATTCTAATGTTCTCATAAATAAAGTAACCTAAACAAACAAGAAACCCTATATAGGTTATAGTGGAAGATGGGAATTAGAATCAAAGCAACTCAAGTTCAATACTTGTGGCCTCTAAAACTCTCAAGTTTCAGCTGTTGATTTTCATTGTTACAGCTACTTCTTTCCTCATTTCAGTTGATCACATGCATTGCCTTGATTGTTTCCCACAGAGAGGCACCATTATCCTATAACTCTAGTTTGGAGAGTGCTGTGTACTGTGGTCAGAACCAATCTCACTTTTCCATGACAATGGTACTTGCTCCCATGCGAAACCCTAGGTCCAGGACCTCAGCATGGGTGGCCCCTGGACCTCAGTACTCAGCTAGGAGAGGTCAATGTGGATGCTTAGGCTGGCTGACATTCAAAGACATGACTTGAATATTCAGAAGATCATCAGTGAAAGAAGTTTTGCTAAGTCTAGACGGTGACTTGCAGGAATACGTCTATAATACAATAAAATATACATTGAAACTCAGGTAGCCACAGTCCTTGTTGTAGGATGACTCCAAAGTTAGACATCAACAATTGCTCCCAACCTGAGTCCATTTCTCCCCCTCAATCTGAGTTGACCCTATAATTTGCCTTAACCTACAGAATACAGTGGGGATTCCTCTGAGCCAACCCATAGATGTCTGGTAGCTTCTGCTTTTACTGTCTCAAAACCTTGAGCCTCCAGAAAAAGAGTCCCAGCAACTCAAGTGGAGAGACTACATGGGAAGAGAGAGAGAGAGAAAAAAATGTTGGTCTGGAAGCTACAAATCCAAAGTCAAGTGTGTCAGCAGGGCTGGAGTCTTCCCAAGGTTCTGAGGGAGCATCTATTCTCTGCTTCTTCCAGCTCCTTGTGGTTTCCAGAAAACCTCGGTGTTCCCCTGGCTCACAGCTACATCACTCCCATCTGTTTCTATTGTCACATGCCATCCCCCTGTGTGTGTCTACTTGTCCCCTCTTTTCTCACAAGGACACCAATAATTTTGGATTAAGCCCCCTTTACTCCAGCATGACCTCATCTTAACTAATTACATCTGCAAAGACCCTTTTCCAAATAACACGACATTCCGAGGTTCTGGGTAGATGTGAATTTGGAGAGATAATATTTAATCCCATGCAGAAACCATCTGCATGCTCTTACCTGAGTCAAGCCTTCAGACCATGACAGCTGCCTGGGAGGCTCCAAGAGAGATGAATGTGACAACCCAAATGACCTTATCTGCTGCCTGCCCAAATTGCAGAATGAAAAACCAAATGGAATGTTTTTTAAGCCACTAAGGTTTGAGATGGTTTGTTAATGGTAGATGTAATCAGAACAATCCTTCTGAGAATTAGAGGCAATTCAATTAATCCATGTGAATTACTAATAAAATGCTGTTAACATATAAATAAAATGACTAGTAAAGAGACTAAAACATTGAGGTTTTTGGAAAAGGCTATTGTAACTTTCATGAGATGTTCTACACATGATTTCATTACATTGTTTTGTTTCACCCAAGGGTTTCTGAGAGGTGACTTCCTGTTTAAAATGAGAAGGAAAAAGGGAGAGGTGTTCTATGCCTCAAAATGACCATGAATTGCTGAATAACATGGAAAGAATGTGAAATGCTCTGAACCAGAGAAGAGAGTTTTGTTTCTTGTGAAGGGCAGTGGATTTTTATTATATTTGAAGGGAATTGATTGCTATAGCTGGCATTCTAGTCATAAAGATTAGAAGGTGAACAGACAAAGGTGTGAAAAAAAAAATGAGATCTGACCCTGACCTCAATAATTCAGCTCTCATCTCAATAAGTTCAAGTCTTCATCTTCTGGAAGCTTTGCATCATTCCAGATGAAGAAAGATGCGCTGCCAATTTTCCGTAACAACTACCAAATTCTATGCAGGATGAGAAATGGCAGTGCTAGTCCTTTGTGACCCCAGAAGCATCAAGGTCTGTTATAAAACTGTGGAGTATAAGAGGCTATAACTCGAGGGGGAAAAAATTCTCCAAAATGGATGGTGACTATGTCCACTGGGAAAATAATTACAAATCTTCATTCACAGACAAGGACAGAGTAGACTTAAATTTAAGTAAAAAGATAGGGTCCTTCCTGGAGACTATTCTTTTTTAATATATTTTATTGATTTTTTACAGAGAGGAAGGGAGAAGGATAGAAAGTTAGAAACATCAATGAGAGAGAATCATTGATCAGCTGCCTCTTGCACACCCCCTATTGGGGATGTGCCCGCAGCCAAGGTACATGCCCTTGACCGGAATCGAACCCGGGACCTTTCAGTCCGCAGGCTGACGCTCTATCCACTGAGCCAAACTGGTCTTGGCCTTCCTGGAGACTATTATGCTAAGAGAAATAAGCCAGTTAGAGAAAGATAAATCTCACATGATATCACTTACAAGTAGAATCTAAAGAACAAAATAAACTGATGAAGAAAATAGGTCCAGATATGGATACATGGAACAGAATGATAGACCTTAATCAGGAAGGAGGGTTGGGGAGTGAGGGGAGGTATAGGAAGAGATTAACCAAAGAACATATATGCATATATGCATAACCCATGGATACAGACAATAGCTTGGGGAAGGCCTAGGGTGAGGTAGGGGTAGGTGGAGGGGGACAAAAAAGGGAGAAAATGGGAGACATCTATAATACTGTCAACAATAAAATAAAATCCTACCGTGTTTCCCCAAAAATAAGACATCCTCCAAAAATAAGACCTCCTTACAGGTTTCCTTCTGAGTGAAATATAAGGCATCCCTCGAAATAAGGCCCCCAGGCTCTGTCTCAGAATGAAAATTAATTTACCATAAACTGGTCGCTAGGGCCGCCCCAACTGGCGTCTAGCAACCAGTGATTTGACGCGGAGTCCTGATGTCACTGCTGTGTGAATGGAGAGAAATCAGCGTGGAAACTTTGTGAAACCTAAACTGCAAGAAGTTGTGACTTGGGTGAAGAATTCATGGGAGAAAATCACTGACAGCTGTACTGCGAGCAGGCTACCTCAACAAGAAGTACTCATTTAAAGACAGTGCTATTGCTAAACATGAGAGATTTGGTCCACTGATTCTCAAAGAAATGGAGTCACAAGAAATTCATCAGGAAATTCAGGAATTGGATTGTTATGATGATGTTCCAGAAGATGATGACATGATTGTCATTGAATAAATGAGTAAATTCTTGATACTGTAGGATTCACAGTTTGTCTGGTTTGTGTTGACAACTACCGTACTACCGTACCGTATACAGGCAATAAATTTCCTTTATTTTCACTTAACAATAAATATGTACCGTATTCTTCTTCATGGAAAAATAAGACATCCCCTGAAAATAAGACCTAGCGCATCTTTGGGAGCAAAAATTAATATAAGACACTGTCTTATTTTCGGGGAAACAGGGTATATAATAAAACCCTAATATGTAAATCACCCAATGGTGGATGACTGGTCGCTATGAATTTACCACCAGGGGGCAGACTCTCAATGCAGGAGCTTCCCCCTAGTGGTCAGTGCACTCCCATAGGGAGCTGTTCAGCCAGTAGCTGGGCTCATGGTTGACAAGTGCAGCAGCAGTGGCAGGAGCCTCGGTGGCAGGAGCCTCAGTGGCAGCACTAAGGAGCAGTGAGCCAAGCGGTAGGGAGCAGCAAGCAGGCAGACGGTAAGGAGCGAGGGGTCCTGGACTGTGAGAGGGATGTCCTGGATTGCAAGAGAGTACGGGCCAAGCTGAGGAATTCCCTCCCCCACCCCAACGGCACGAATTTTGTGCACCGGGCCTCTAGTTATAAAATAAAAAGATAGGGGTCCTTTCCACTTAGCAACTCTGAGCACTAGGAAAGCTCCCTGAGCCATTTGGCATTTCAAGTTTCTCATTCAGAAAAGGGGGCTAACAATAGCCTGCTTTTTTCAGACGGTCATTGTGGAAAACATGAGTTTAAATGTGAAAGCACTTTGAACACTTCAAAAATACATCTCAGAGGGAGGGCAGGGGAGGGTGGGTGGGAAGAGACCAACCAAAGAACTTATATGGATATATGCATAACCCATGGACACAGACAATAGGGTGGTGAAGGCCTGGGGCAGGAATGGGCTAGAAGGGGTCAATGGAGGAAAACAGGAGACAACAATAAAGATTAAGAAAAAATATATATAACAAAGATGAGGTTTTGTCATTACTCTTTAACATATATATTTAAGCATCTTCATGGGGAAAATATTTTCTGGAGTGCCAATGTCAGACAGATATGGCTGATGAAAAGGAATCGCCAAAGAAACATGTGAAACAGTGGTGGTGATGGCAGCCACAACGCATGTGTCCACTTCCCACTATCCTGTCCAGGAATCCTAGGACTTCCTTTACAAAGCACTTTCTCTATTCCTACTCTCATGGATTTATGACAATGATAATGACTTGCCATACGTGAGCTTCCAGTTTAAGTCCCCCAGGAAAACCATCCTCCTAGGATCTCCCCACCAGGTTCACTTGTCACCTCCTACTTACTGTCAAGACAGACACAGACATTGCCAAGATGAGGCTGGTGTCAGAGCACGTGTTTTCTCTTTAAGGTCTGATTATCAGCCAGTAGGCATCTTCCACGATGATGAGAAGAGAAAAAACTGAATCTATTGTTGTACATGACCATAAAGTCTCTTGATGTTTGGATTTCCAAGCAAATCTAAAAGAAACTAACGAAGTACTGCTAACTATGAGTGAGACAACTTGCCAAAGTTATGTCATACTTTCTAATATTGATAACATTATTTCCCCATTTATAAATATAATAGTTGAAGGTCAAATCTTCAGTAATTTGCAGAACATGTACCTGGGTGGTTTGACTCCAGAAGTTAAGCTCTTGCTCTTACACAGCACCTTGCCTGGAACCTTTATATAAGAAGTGCAGAATTGATGGTGAAGCTTACGTGTTCCTTCCAAACTTGGCTTGTTGGCTGCTCTTCTACCACCTGGGTGAGCACACAAGCTGTGGCTTGTCTGTTCTTTTGGTGGAAATTTAGTCATCCAGGTTTCCCTCCTTTTGCCTGTGATATACATGAGTTACTTTCTCCCCCTCCCCCCTTTTTGGTAACAAAATGCACACTATTAATCCTTCTCTATTCACTCTAATGATTTCTTCAGTGATGGTTACAAGGAAAGTCTAAATCCCTAAGTATGACATTTAAGACTCTCCATGAGTGATCTTCTCCTAATTCCTGTCTCATCACCCCTCATCTCTCCTCATTTGCTTGAAGCACTAGGAAACAATATTCAGATCACAACCTGCGGGTCCCATGACTTGCAGAATAATGTTCCCATCTAGGATTAATTCTTGTCACTATTTCAAAAAGCTGTTCATAGAAATTAAACAATTACCTGGAATAAATACTTCATAGGTCAACTAAAACTTTAAGCTGCGTGGCTTTGGGCCAAAAATGCTAACTCAATATAAGAATACCGATCATCTTGATTATCAGTTCTGATTACCAGTAATGCACAGCTTTTCCCATCACATTGAGAAGGAAAGTAAGTCTTGGTAAATGCAAATTTATTTATAATGATACAAATCTTTTTGAAAACAACATGGGATGGGGGAGGGGATAGATCATAAAAGTGCCCCTTGGTGATAGAAAGCTTAGAAACTAATTGACCCACTGTTGTCTTTATTCTAGCTCACTCTTTCATATTGAAATCCTTCATGTTTTTGAAACTCATATAAAAGCTTCTTCCTCCATGAATTCTTCCCCTGTATTATCAGAGAGAAGTAATCTCTCCTTGCTTTTTGATTCTCTGGCATGGAGTATATAGTATACTGTTCTTACTTACTAATGTATTTTCTTGGCTCTAAAATGCTATTAATTATAATCTGCCTCATTATTCTATATACCACAAAGGAAGAAAAACATTATCAACTAAATTATGGCATACCATCTTGATTTCAACATGTGGAAAAGTAAGACGAAAATGTGTGTTACAATTTGATGGACATAGTATTATGAATAGTTTGCATTTCATTTCCCTGGATATACTATTAAGAGGGAGCTACTACGCCTTGTTCATTTCTATTTCCTCAGGACCTTATCCTATGCCTTACATGTGGTATATATTTAACCTGTGTTTGTTACATTACATTGTTAGCTTAGAATTGTCCTAAAAGACTCTCAAAGCTGGGTGACACTAAGGCTCTTAGTGAAAATACTTAGTCTGTTTCTGCCTTTTGCATGCATTTATAGATTACTAGTCTAGTTCAGTGTTTCTCAAAGTGTGGTATTTGTACCCCCAGGGGTACGGGAAGAGTTTGGTGGGAGTACGCGTTGCACCGGAGTTTGGTGGGGATATGCACTGCACCGTGCTTAGCTGCGCCTAATTCTACATTCTCATGAGTCAAGTCAAGACAGTCTTGTGAGGCATGAGGTGGTCCGGTGTGCAAATAAATGTTATTTATAATATAACTTTTATTTATATTTTATTATGAATAATTTTATTTTTCATTTATTATTTTGTGTATGTACCAAAAAAATAAAAAATAAATATATTTTGATTGTTATTAAAATACATCCATTTTTTTTTGACAAGGGGTACTCAGCGTTACAAAAATTATAGAAGGGGTACACATATGTCAAAAGTTTGGGAAACACTGGCTAGTCTATAAATTCAACAATGAAGAAAGCATGTGATCCTAGCAGCCTCCTCGCCTACATATCAGTGGCTCTGCTCTACGTCATCCTTTTCCTGGGACCAGAAACACCAGGCTCCTCAGGACCTAGGCTCAGAACCACACACTGCTGCTTTCCTGCAGTCTACTGTCCAGAGCAAGTAATATATGCAAACTAGACTCAAGAGACAGGGGAATATACCCTCCCTCTTCCAAAGAAGACTTGCAAAGTCACATGGCAAATGGCTAGTTACAGGAAGGGGTGAGGAAAGAGTCAATAATGTGATTCTACCCTGTATACCTGGTAGTAATAAGGGAGTCTACACATAAATACTGATTTAGAGTTTACAAAGTATGATCACAGATATTTTCTCATTTGATTTCACACCAGACCAAAAGGGCAGAGCCAATATAATTAATCCTCACTTTACTGATGAAAAAGAGGGAAACTTGGCGAACTTAAATGACTTGTCCAACATACATAATGTTAAGTGATTGTAGTAGAATTCAATCAGAATGATCAAGTATATTAAATGTACTATTGAGCGATGCAGCTAGAACTCAAAGCCACACAATAACCCTTTGTGGAAATACAGTAGGCACCTGGTTGGAGTGTTTTCGGAAAAGGGCTAGGTCAATTCAGAGAAACAACAACATTAGGCTTTATCTTCAGGAACAACCAACCACACCCAAGATTTCTGGGAAGTATGATCTGGCTGGTTTCTACAGGACACATATAACTGAGAATTGCTACTTGTCTTTATGTAAACACATTAGTTTATGAAGAGATTGGGCTAAGAGTATGAAGAAGGATGAGAACCCAAATTGGTGGCGGCACTGAGAAGCCAACAGCATCACACACTGATGAACAGCTTATGGGTTTTCTGTCTCCAACTGATTGAAAAAACAAACAAACTGGTTTGGGGTGATGAACTGTAACATGTTGGAGGTAATTGGTTTAGTAAGGAAAAGGGTGTTAATTTAGAAATATCAATACTGCTACCCTCTTGGGGGGATTAGAAAGACACAGAACAACATCAGAGCTGCCCGGGAAGAGACAGTTCATTGTTTCATTTATCACCACAGATGCCTCACAGCCATGCCACTCCACATAAGGGGGCTTTTGTGTTTCTGCCAGAGAACACTGGACCTTGCTACCCACTCACTGCTGTTTATATCCAGAGGAAGAAAGCATGAGTCATGGTCACCTGATAAAGTAAAAGGTGGGGGTAGAAAACAGGAACCTAATGGAAGCTCCCTGTGACTTTCCAGTAACCCTCCCAATAATATTTAGTCAGCTTTGCCTTCAGTGGAAACCTTCCCTGAGGCTTCCCCACCCACTCCCACCCACGGCTGTTGCTTCACTCTTCTTTTGTTGGTTTATGTCAATTGCAATTAATTATTTATTCATGTGACTACAGTGCATGTTGCATCTTACCTAGATTGTAAACCTTAGGAGGGGAGATCAGTAATGTTCTGGTTCATCTTCCATTCCCTTGGACCTAGAGCAGTGCTTGCCATGTAATAATCACTCATTGGTCAAATGAGAGATTGATTCCCCTGAACCAATTTTTACCATGTGCACTTCCCTCCAGCACATTTTCTGTGACCCTGAATGGAGGGGTAGAGGAAAAAGCCTAGGGGGTACATGCTCTTGATTAACTGTCCACCCCCCTTCCAACACTTCTTCTTGACAGTAAAACTAAAACCCTTAGCATAATCCATAAGGCACTGGTGGTCATGCCCCTTTCTCTTTCCTGTCTCTTGACTTCTCACCACCAAGCTCCAGAGGCATTGCCCTTCATTCTCTTCTTTTGTATTGAATATATTGTAACTCTGTCTACCCTGGGGCCCTTGCAAGCATCACCCCTTCAGCCCTGAATTGTCTGTGCACCCCCATGTCCCCTCTAAAATGACTCATCTCCCAGCTGCATGTCAATCATCACCTCGGGGAAGCCTTTCCTGATTCCCCAGACTAGGTCAGATATCCACATATCATAAAATCACAGACCACTACTCTCCTTGGTAGCACAAACCACAGCTGTTATTTTCATTTGTTTGTTCCCCTTGGACTGTATGCTCCATGAGGGAGGAACTGAAGTGATTTTTGTTTACCACCTAATATGCAGGGTTTTTGTTCACCATCAAACACCCAATGCTTAGCACTGTGCTTGGCACTTGGTCAGAACTAAATAAATAGTATTAAGTGGGTTAGTCAATAAAAGACACACACACACACACACACACACACACACACACACACACGTCTTTCTTCCTTAGGAATAAGAACTTGGAGGCAATAGATCTGGTTCTAAGAATAACTTTTGATTGGTTATACCAATACATTTGAATTCAAGTGACCTAGGTTTTAGCCAAGAAATAAGTCCCAAACAATTGTCCATAGTTTATTTGCTAATACATGGCAAGAATTTTAATTCAGCCCATCCAATGTGGCTCAGTGGTTGAGCATCAACCTGTGAACCAGGAGGTCATGATTCAATTCCTGGTCAGGGCACTTACCCAAGTTGCCTGCTTGATCCCCAATAGGGGGTGTGCAGGAAGCAGGAGATCAATGATTCTTTCTCATCATTAATGTTTCTCTCTCCCCCTCTCTATTCCTCTCTTAAATCAAACCAGGTTTCTTTAAAAAAAAAAAAAAGAATTTTAATTCACCACAGGGTACCCCTGAGGGAGCTTTTGATTTTAAAAAAAGAAGATACAGAAATATCTTTTCTCCTTAGTAATGATAGCTTCAAGCTATCCCTTCTTTTTTTCTTTTAAATATATTTTATTGATTTTTTACAGAGAGGGAGAGAGAGGGATAGAGAGTTAGAAACATCGATGAGAGAGAATCATCAATCAGCTGCCTCCTGCACACCCCCTACTGGGGATGTGCCCGCAACCAATGTACATGCCCTTGACCGGAATCGAACCCGGGACCATTAGGTGCGCAGACCAATGCTCTATCCACTGAGCCAAACCGGTTTGGGCTTGACTTATATTTTTAAAGGGTCCCTCTGGCTTTAGAAGCTATCACTTCTTATATCCAAGCCAATCATTAGTGAGCCTTCTCTTTATAACTTCGACATTTATCACAGTTTATCTCTTGTATTTTAAACACTCCCCCATCCCTCCCCCCCTACATATGGCCACAGCTTGTTTGCAAAGACTGCTGATTATGCTTTCAAACAAAACTGTTCCCATATGCCTGTGATTCATTTCCGCCTTCCTGCCTTGCTTCATTTGTTTTCAAATTGGAGTTTAATTCTGAAGTGGTTGCTGTGACAGGAAGTGAGTGGGGAGAGGAAGAATGAGGAGAGAGTGACCACAGAGCTGGGGGATGAATGAGACGGTTGAAGTTTATTAAACCCACAGCTGGGGTCAAAGACTGTTAGATTGGAAACGCCCTTTAAAGGAATACCAAGTTCCCACTGGATCCCTTCCTTCCATTGTAAAGCAGGGGGACCAGGAAACCCGGAGATGGAGAGAAGGCCTCTCTTTCTGGAATGCATGAGAGTCCCATCACAACGGAAGCCAACATTTGGTTCCGTGGCTCACCAGAGTGACATTTGGAAAAGGGGAAGCATCCTGTCTCCAGAGAATATGAATGAAATCAAGGAATGAGTTCAGTGATTGCTTATTACAATTCAGTGCATGACCTTTTAACGGAGCAAATGTTTGTGCATATAAAACTAACTGGGGATGCTGGGTTCATTTATTCTTCAGCAAATACTCTTCAGCATCCATTATGGGCCATAGCCCCTTCTAGCCACCGGAGACACAACAGTGAAAAAAAAACCTCAGCCATTCCTGTCCTCACAGGGAGGATAGACAATTGAACAGCCAAGCAAGAAAATATATGTCAGAAGTTAACGTGCACCAAGGAGGAAGTAGGAAGTGTGGCAGAATTTTCTAGGCGGCTGGAAAATACACAGCGAGTACCAGAGATTCAGGAAAAACCTTTTATTTAAAGCAGCCTTGCTGGCTCAGGGGATTTGAAGATCCAAAGCCTGAGCAACTTATGCATGAGATTACTCCTTATATATATTTTTAAATGCTTTGTTTCCTTACTTCTGGGCTTTTTCAGCCCTACCTAAGTTAGTTAGAATGGGGAAGTAAGATTACAGCCTGGGCGACAGAGGACTAGGACATACAAGTGAGTGAGGGTGGAGGGTTGGTATTCTGAGAAGCCATCAAACAAGGTCTCATCTGTCAGGTGAAGGAATAAACCATGTGGCTATGGGAGGGAGGGGAGAGCCATGCAAGTAGATGGAATAGCAAGTGCAAGGTCCTGAGACAAGACATGGCTAGTATGCTTGAGGAACATCCAGGAAGCTACTGCTACTACGGTGGCATGTCGGAGGTGAAGTCAGACAAGTAAAAAGGTGCCAAATGAAGTAGGCTCTGTAGTCTGAGAATGGTGGGCGTTACTCTATATGAGATGGGAACCACCCAAAGGGCTTTTTTAAAAAGAAGTAATGTGATTTGACTTATATTTTTAAAGGGCCCCTCTGGCTGCAGTGTTGAGACAAGACCTCAGGGAGTGGGGCAAGGCCAGATGCAGGGAGACCAGGTAGACAGGAAGCTATTGCTACAATCCAAGCAAGAGACAACTCTGAAGCAGGGTTGCTGCAGAGGAAATGGTAAACCTTGTATTTGTATTGGTTTCCAGGGGCTGCTGTTAACAAATCACCACAAACTTGGTGCTGAATGTTATCGGTGGGGAGTCCTCTGAGTCCCTCTCTGTTGCTGGCAGAAGAGGGCCTCTTTTTTTTTTTTAAATATATTTTATTGATATTTTACAGAGAGGAAGGGAGAGAGATAGAGAGCTAGAAACGTCGATGAGAGAGAAACATCAACCAGCTGCCTCCTGCACACCCCCTACTGGGGATGTGCCCGCAACCAATGTACATGCCCTTGACTGGAATCGAACCCGGGATCTTTCAGTCCGCAGACCAACACTCTACCACTGAGCCAAACCGGTTTCCAAAGAAGAGGGCCTCTTGAGGCGCCACAGAAATAGGCCCCCAGGGGTGGAAGAGGAATCATGGAAAGCTTACTGATGAGGCAACATTAAGGGGTTTCCCTTCCAAGGTTTCATCTCCCTCCATCCACCATTGAAAAAGCCCCCTTTGTCCTCCGCAGGCTGGGATTACAGCCTCTGCCCAGAGTTTCCGCTCCATGTTTGCACATCCAGTGCAGCATCTGGCTAATCTGGCTTAGCTCAGTTTGTGTTCCCAGCTGTAGTCCACCGAGTTTGGGGTTTGCATGACGATGTGCCTGTTTAAGGCCGCATGGCTGTGGAGGTGCACAGTGAGTGCAGATAAGTGAGCAAAAGGAGAGAGAGAGAGAGAGAGAGAGAGAGAGAGAGAGAGAGAGAGAGAGAGAGAGAGAAAGAGAGAGAATTCTTTGTCTCTGGGGATTTTAACTATAGGAGCATAACCAATTAAGCCTTCAGGATTTTTCCGGTTTGACGTGGCCCTGCCTCCCTCCTTGCCCCCAGCCTATGATCTTTGTTCTCCAGGCTGGACTGATAGGCAAGCTCCTTCCTACATCACTGCAATGTGCCCATCTTCCCCTTTTTTGGAACCCTTCCCACAGTAAAACAAGAGGTCTGAGCAGACAACGTGAACAAGACCCAGGATGATCAATTCTACAGAAGGTTCACATTTAAGCAATCTGAGCCCTCCTTGAATTTCAGAAGCAGGTGAAAATTTTCATGCCTCATTACTACAGCCTGTATGGCCCCAAGAACTAACCAATGACTTTATATGGTACCAGTACAAGAGCAGAGAAAGACAACCAAACCTTCCCAGTTGGAGAGGAATCCACTTTTAAAATGTCTATTATTACTTGGAAACGTACCCAATGTACTCCCCTCACAAAGGGAATCCCAATAGCCTCCTTCGCTCTGGGTCTGTTACTGCCACTGTCCGAAGACTTTCCAGAAGGAATTTGCTTTGGAGACTTAACCGGTCCATCAGAAGTTGCCAGAGAAGTAAGAAGGAGGCGACACCCTTGTCATCACAGACCGGTGTGGAGCCGTAACTACTGCAAATGTGCAGACAGCGTGGCCTGAGAAGGATTTTCCCCGAGGGATGAGGGACAAGCTTTTAAAAAGACAGTAAGGCCATAGTTATTTCTATTTAAATGCACTTTCCCCCCAACAGCGCACAGTACATTTCCAATAGCATCACTTAATCTGCGCTCCCCAGGCTGTTGCTCCCACGGTCTACATTCTACAGGGATCCTGCTGAATGGCTGGGAGAGTCACTTCCAATTCTTGCCCTGTTTCTACTAATGACAATGATGGCAATGACAATACCTGGCAAGGTGCTGCCTGCCTTTATGGACCTGGTCCTCCTGGGGCATCTCTCTGCCAATGGTAACAGCAGAGATTCAAATGCAGCATCAATACCACAAAAGGATTTGACGGACTTGATTCTCCTTCTAAGGTGTTGCAAGCCTGAAAGCATACATCAAACCATCCTTGGGCAGGATTAGACCATCTAGACCATCTGCTCTAAAAAGAAACAGAAGAAATGAAAGGACTTTACACATATTTTAGTTAAAGGAAATGCAATTATTTAGGTGGTAGTAGCAGGCAAAAAACAGCCTTAACAAAGCTTCAGGAATTTTCTGCTTAAAAGTTTCAGAACAAGTTTATACTCTACCTTGGCTATATCATGATTCTAATTATTCTAACTGAAAAGCATTGTGCAGTAAAGGATAAGAATTGAGAGCCGTTTTGACAATATATGAAAACCTACAGAGTCACTGGAGTTTCCAAAGTAAGTGATGCCACTGTTTGTTCCTTTTAGACTGTTTGCTTCTGTTTTCTTAGCTCCTTAGAATATGGAGCGAACAAGGCCAAGGTTCAGGGTTTGCTTCCCAACTAAGGAAGTTAGCCTCAGAAGGAGAAAGGAGAATCACCTTCATTGATAGCAACATACCCCATCCCCCCAAAAGCAAGTCAATGTGCCTGTCTCTGGGACCAGGAGATTAGTGCCATGGCCTCTCCATGTGCAAACAGCACCAGCATACAACTCTAGATGGTGGCCAGAGGCAAAGGCCACGGGGAGGTCAAGCACCACGCAGACAGGGACAGCCACTGGTGAGACCATGTGGGGCCGCTGGTGACCTTGCAAAGATCACTTCCATGAGCTTTCTACAGGTCTTCCTCCCGCGCAGTCACACACTTTTGATTGGGACAGAAAGGAGCAGGAAGCAGCACTGAGGAAGGAGAGGAACGTCCATTCTTCTGATGGCTTTTGACCATTTTTCACTTTTTTATGACCCTTTTGGGTAAACTGGTCCAGGGAACCAATTGGATGCCCCTCTCTCTCCTCATGCTCTCACTAACTCCTCTCTCCACCCGCAGAACTTGAGGAGTGGGTGATTGTAAAGCCAGGGTGGGATCTCTAACCATTGTAGGTCCCTTAATCCAACCTCAGAGGGGACATACAAGGGCTCAGCGAAGGGAGCTACAGAAAGAGGGAGTGGAGAAGGATGGTAAATGCATGAAAGGAACTGACTTTTCTTGAAGGAAAATGCATTGCTCTGTTGACAGCCAGTTGAACTGGCTCAATTTGCAAAAGTTGAATTTGATGAGGTGGGGAATGGGGTGTTGGTACTGGTGACTACTACACCTCAAGATATTTTTCAAGAGCAAGGCCAGAGCTTCAAATTGCCAGTCACAAAAGCCGGGGGCTGGGAGTAGGGGTTAGAACAACCAGAAATGGGGAGAGAGGGCAGAGTCCTTTTCAGGAACTGACCAGCCTTTAGTTAAATAGGAGTCAGTCGCACTGTTCGCTGCCCTGGGCTGAACGCCTGAAGCCGCTCTGTCTCCGAGTCAGCAGCCTCCTAGAGGAGCAGGTCCACGGGATAAGTGAAGGGGCCCAGGGGCCCATCACACAAGCTCTCAAATGCAGAGACCCAGGGGATGGCTAAGAGGCCCTCACCTCATTATTCTTCCATCTCAGGCCCCGGAGAGGTTGGCCAGCCTCTGAGGTCCTGGAAGCATTAGGATAGCAGCTGCCGCCAGCAGACTGACATGAGATAAGATCTTATAAAGCAGAATGTCAGTTAACATTATACAAGACTCACAGCTTAACAAAGGAAGGCTTCACTCCAGGCCCAGGGAATGTTCCTGTGAGAGTGCCAGGCCCTGTCACGGGCCTGCGGTGGCACGTCTGTCTAATCTGTGCCAAGTCTGGATCAACGCTGGGAGGACTCCTGTGCAGGGCTGCTGTGGAAAAGTTCCCCAGAAGGAGGCCAGGGATGTTGCAGCGGTGGGGAGGGTGGTTCTTCTCAATCGAGCTCCTCAGGGCAACATTAAAAGACAATCAGACTTAACACAAGCTTTTAGCTTTCTCATTTCAAGTCCTGACACATAGATACCAAAAATACTGATGAGAAAATAGTAAGGACCTCTGTACTACTTCCAGGAAAATATGGCAAGAATGTTCCAGAAAAGCCAAATCATTAGCAATGGAGACATGAAAGAGTAATTAACTACCTTCAGGTTTTATTTTATTTTTATTATTCTATTGGTTTTTTACAGAGAGAAAGGGAGATAGTTTGAAACATTGATGAGAGAGAAAAATCGACCAGCTGCCTCCTGCACACCCTCTACTGGGGATGTGCCCGCAACCAAGGTACGTGCCCTTGACCGGAATTGAACCTGGGACCCTTCAGTCCGCAGGCCGACGCTCTATCCACTGAGCCAAACCGGTTTCAGCCTACCTTCAGTTTTATGTGCAAATATTTTTATATTCACAGAACAGGGTGAATTGAATTAGGGCACTCAAATTCGTGACCTATTAATGATGAGCTAGTCATGCCATAAGAACAGAGCTGATGATTCTGAACATCCATCTCCCCAAATGCGTGCTTTCTGGAGCCATCCTAAGACATTATTGGTCCTGGTCAGGTAGCTCAGTTGGTTAGAGTGTGTCCTGATATACCAAAGTTTTGGGTTTGATCCCGGTCAGGGCACATATAAGAAGCAACTGATAAAATCACAAGTGGAATAACAAATCAATGCTGAGTCTCTCTCACTCTCTCTCTTTCTCAAAAAATCAATTAAAAAAAAAAAGGGACTACTCAAGAAATTATCACAAATTGGGTAGCTTAAAACAATGGAAATGTATCCTCTCACAGTCCTAGGCCAGAAGTCCTAGGTCAAGGAATTGGCTGGGCCGTGTGCCCTCCGAAGCCTCTAAGGGAGGATGCTTTCTCCTCTTCCAGCTTCTGGTGGCTCCATGTTCCTTGGCTTGTGGCAGCATCACTCCCATCTCTGCCTTCATCATCACATGGCCGTTTCTGCATCTGTATATTCTCTTCTTCTCTCTCTCATTAGGACACTTGTCATTGGATTTATGACCTATCTGGAAAACCCAGGACAATCTCATCTCCAGGCCCTTAATTATATGTGCAATGACTTTTTTTCCATATAAGGTCACATTCATAGGTTCTGGGGTTAGAATGTGGACATAGCTTTTTGGGGGTGTACCATTCAAGCCACTATAGTAAGTGTACTCTGGGCATCGAGGCCTTCAAGAAGTGTCCAAGTGCTTAAAAACAGACAGCCAATATTCACTTCCTTTCAAAAGGAAGGAAACCCTTCTCCTTTTGCTTTATGTGCCATTTGGAAGATAGCTGACATTATGCCTCAAATGAATGTTAAGGATCTGGTGCCAGAGTACCCCATGCCATTTGTATACATGTAGGCAACTTCAAAAGTATATTTTCCTAGTTATACCATTTACACTTGGTTACCCGCACACAACGGAAAAAGTCTAGTTTTCACATCAGCTGCTTAGGCACAGTGACTACATCTTCAGAAGCAAAAACCCACAAATGCTCATGTGGTGATTCCAGAATATAATGTTAGGGATAAACAATCATTTTTTTTTAAAGGCCTCCTACTAGTGGTGGGAATCTTGGGCAAGTTATTTATAAATCATCCTGTATTTTAGTTTTCCCATCTGTAAAATGGTATAATCTCCTTCACAGGTTACGGGGATTAAATCGGTTATACTTATAAAGCAGTTAGACCAGTGCCTGGCACAAATTCTAACAGGCTGCTGAGGATGTACTAAAGGTTCATGCAGGAACGACCAGATGAGGATAGGCATAATTTAGAGAGAGGCAGGGAAACTTGCTAGTACATTTAATTTAATTAATTTTTTTAATTAATTTTTTTTTATTTTTTAAATTATTATCTGTGTACATATCTTACCATTGCCCCCTTCTCCCAAACATGCCCTCCCCAGAGTTTTGTGTCCATTGGCTAGTACATTTTAAAGTTTTCCCATAGTAAGGGTAAAAATGAAAACAGTTTTCCAGCTCTCAGGAAAACAAGATTCAATTAAGCATACAACAACCCTTTTTCACAACAGTTTGACAAACTGGAAATTTAAGTGCAAAACAAGTATATGGGCCCATTTCTGAAGTGTTTACCAGTTGGAAGGGAGACTGAGGTAGGTAGGGTCTGTGGCCAAGCAAATGGGCATTCTTGGCATCCTGCTATCTCAATGCATATATGAACTTAAATCCCTAAGTACTACCTTAAATGCACCTGTTTAACTTTGTGTTCCTCAAATATATTTGATCAGAGAACCCTTTTTATTATGTCATCTATTTGGTAGGTTATGGACAGGTTGCAGTTACCTTCCTAAGTCCTTAGGGTGTCCTCCAAGATTTAGTCTCGGTGCATGGGACACAGCATGGCTTTTTTGTGGTTCAATATTTTCCTAACTGGATACCCCCCTTGATTCTTATAGCAATTCTTAATTTAAAGAGTGTTATTCAGTGAAGGTGTAAGTCTTGATTTGGAAATCTGGTACTCATCGTCAAAATGAAAATGTCTTAAACAGAAATACATTTTACTTATCTCTTATTTATTTTTCTTTTATTTAGTACAAAAATAAGCATTTCAAAAACACCTTAAGATATTGATAAACTGAGCAACAGAAAAGGCCCATCTGACAAACTCAGGGGATTCTGAGGGGTCCAGACAGTGCAGCAAGGCAAACCCCTGGCTGTAGGCATGAGCTCCTGCTTTGTAAACTCACTCTGAGTCAAAACAATATGAAGACAAAGATATACTGTGAAAAGCAAAATAAAGCACCAAGCACCTTTAATAATGTTGTAATAAAATATTCATTAATTCCTCTGAAAATCTGGGAAAAGGAAAAGACAAAAATGATATAAAAAGAGTTAAGTGTTTATAAAGTCAGTTTTCTCTGAGCTGTGGAAAAACTGATTAAAAATCCTTTGAGACAAGGAGGAAGTTTGTGGTTCTCTGCCAATGTCATTGCCACTGACAGGCCTCAGTGGTCCACCTAGATTTTACAGTGCAAACTGAGGCATGAGGTCTTACAATGACAAAAATACACCTTTCTTTTCTCTTATACTGTAATGCTTTTGCTGGTATACCATGAAGTACTATCATAAATAAATTATAATTATACTTCATCCTAAACAGACATTAAGAAAGTGCATACTGCCAAGCTGATTTTTGAATCTTCTAAACTGTATTTGTTCACTAACCTGCCAATCTGAAAACTTTATTTGCAGAGGGCTTCCTCCCATTAATGTGAGTTATAAATGCTATAAATTCAAAAACAATTATTTTTTAAAAATGGGACTCAGACCAGTGAAACTTAGTACTAGCCAAAATCTACTGACATACCATGGACAAAAGGCCAACTCTACAGTGACATGCAAAGGTCCCTTGATGAAAAAGCCAAATAAAAATTACTCTCAAAATACTCGGTCCATAAGAATTAGTTTACAAATAGAAATTTAAATTTAATTAGAGGAATTTAGGCCTTTGGGCTAGAATCTCACAAACAGAAAGAGAAGCAATTTTAACTCTGATTTGTATGATATTGCCAGTAAGTTTAACCATGAATTTAAAGAATTATGTCGAAACAATGCATGCGGTAAAAGTTATGGGGTTAACAAATACTGAATCTATAATTAAAAACAATTCCTTCTGTTTTTCCCCCACAATCGATAAGACACGAAAACCAACCATTTTCTACTTTTCTATCTCCAGGAATTCCATGAGAATCCAGAAATTAAAAAAAAAAAAAAGAAAGAAAAAGAAAAAGAAAAAAGGTCAAACCTGCATCTAGATGGCTGACTTTGAAAACCCTAGAAACAGCAGTAAGATGCTTAAGATAACATTGCTGCATTCTGAAGAAAAATTACAAACACCTGCACACATTGTTTTCTAGGGAAGCTTTAGTAAATTTAAATAACACATCCTGATAGTTTTCCTGGTGTTACCGTTTAGTAGTTTGAATGATTTGCAAAACCAGTTCTGAGACTTGATAAATATCGATGGTGCCACCTGGAGATTTCAATCAGGTTCAGCCCTTGCACTGATTCGGGAAGTGATGGGGAGGCCCACCCAGGAGTCCTTCTCCTCTGCTCATCTGGGGAGCCGTAAGGTCGGGGACCGGATGGTTACAGGTGCTCTGAACTGTCAGAAAGAAGAGCTGCCGCTCAAGGGAAAACAAGAATCTGGAGAATGCTTTACTGGGCTTTCCACAGACGTAATCACTATTTAAATTTAACGCATGCAGAAACTAAAGAAAACGGAAGCTCCTTTATTCCAGACAACCTGTAAGTTCAGAATTCCACATGTAATTTTCTTTATAGGAGCAGAATGTACCACGCATCAAAAACCATCTTCCTTCTGAATCCTTGATAAGTTTTTAGTTTCAAAAGAGAATGAGAAACAGGATGCTTCGGTGATGTCATATGAGATGGCTTTTAGGTTGGCCACACAGTCTGAGTTTCTTTGTGGTGAGCAGCTGGGCCAGGCCGTTGAGAAACACCAGAACGATGCTCATGCACATGACAATCACGTAGTGGCTGATGCTGCAGAAGAGACAAAGGTGTCACAGGCAGACAGAATACACACAAGGAAAAGCGTAAGATTCTTCTAAGTAATGTTTGTCTACACAGAATTACAAAGGATGCCAATGATTTTGAAACAGGTATCAAAATGTTAAGAAACAAATCTGAAATAGAAGTAGTGATGAACATAAAGAATATTTTGAGACGTCTCTAAAAACTGGAACATGTTATAAAAATGTCTGACTGATATTAGTATTGACTGTCTGTATCTTTGTTACCAGTAGAAACCGAATATCAAAATCTAGTTTTTAGAAAAATAAAGATAATGTTCCCTAATTCTTGGACCCTCTGAATAATATCCACAAACTCCCCAACATGTCCCCAGGTTAGGTATCCTGACACTCCAGGGCATGCCAGTCTACGCTCTGACATAAGTTAAAGGTACTCTGACAAAACTACCAGCCACAAAGAAAGAAAAATGTTACCCAAACTCAAAATCAGTGAAGTGAAAGTTTTAGTCAAGGAATCTAAACAAAGAAGAAAACAAAAACCCACATCTCTCTATTAATCTCAGCGTCAAAGCTAGTGTCTCCCTGACTTTCAGAAAAAGAAGAATAATGAATACTCTTAAAATTACTCAGTCCCATTTCTTGTCTATCAGCAACAGTCAATTCTCAGTTTGTCTTTTAAACACAGAAATTGTACTGCCTACACAGAACATGGTTTGCAACTGATGATAAATTTAGAAGTATGGGAAGAAATTTAGGATATAGATCTGACAAACATACAATAGAACAGAGACACCCCTTCCCTCCCCGGCACTGATACGTGTGAAGATTGGCATGTTATTTATTTACTGAGCCTACCAGATTTGCATTTAACTATCTACCTTTATTACAGATTCACGTTTCACATCTTCAACAGGAGATGTTTGGGCAGGCCTATAAGAGGCTGGCTTGCCCTAACTGGTTTGGCTCAGTGGATAGTGTCGGCCTGCAGATTCAAGGGTACCAGGTTTGATCCCGGTCGAGGGCATGTACCTTGGTTGCGGGCACATACCTGGTGGGGATGTGCAGGAGGCAGCTGATCGATGTTTCTAACTCTATCCCTCTCCCTTCCTCTCTGTAAAAAATCAATAAAATATATTAAAAGAGAAAAAGCGGTTGGCTTGATGGAGGGAGGACATGGTTTCTCCCCTACCCTGGCTTCTACCCCCAGCAAATAGGTCCTCTGGGTGCTGGCGACCGGAGCCTCTTCCAGGAATGGCTCCCAGTTTAGCCTCAGAGAACTTGTCTTGGCCCAGTTGAGTAAAATAGGATGATTACTTTCAGGGACAAGGAGACGAAGGGGAAAAGGGAAAGGAGGCTGACAGGTCTCCCTCCCACCTTTTTGATAATTCCACTTCACTAGGTGGACAGCTCCTAAATGGCAATCGCTGGCCTCGGCCAAACCAGGCACAGCTTCACATGCTTGTCAGGTGGTTGTCCACAGGCCAGGAAAGAGGGACTCTTACTCTGAGCAGATTTTATTTTTATTTTTTGGTGGTGTTGCAGCTTTTAAGCAAGAGCCTCCGATTGGAAAGTTTTATAGTTTGGTAAGATTGCCTTTGGAAGGACACTGGTTAAGACATTCTCATTTGGAATGTTTCTGTAGGTTCATCTTATAAAGTAAACTTGCAGTTGAAAGGAAAGGTTGACTAACTAAAAAAGAGAAATTAGAACTAGTTCTGTTAGAAATTGGGGTCTGGTCTAGGGTAGGCTCCTGATCTAAAAAATAAACAATAAAATCAGATCCTTAATTACTAAACAAATATTAACATTTAGTAGAACTTCTGAAACTTTTGTTTTCACTGTAAAAAAAACCACGCATGATAGGATATTGGATTTGTTACCTCTGCCCTAGAATGCCATGGGGATGGGGGTGATGGTCTTTCTTTCGTTCCCCAGTACATCTCTGAGGTCCAATACAAGGTCTTTTAGGCCTTTGATTACTACCCTGTTTCTCCGAAAATAAGACAATGTCTTATATTAATTTTTGCTCCCAAAGATGTACTACGTCTTATTTTCAGGGGATGTCTTATTTTTCCATGAAGAAGAATACGGTGCACATTTATTGTTAAATGAAAATAAAGGAAATTTATTACCTGTATACGGTACGGTAGTACAGTAGTTGTCAACACAAACCAGACAAACTGTGAATCCTGTAGTATCAAGAATTGACTCATTTATTCAATGACAATCATGTCATCATCTTCTGGAACATCATCATAACAACCCAATTCCTGAATTTCCTGGTGAATTTCTTGTGACTCCATTTCTTTCAGAATTAGTGGACCAAATCTCTCATGTTTAGCAATAGCACTGTCTCTAAATGAGTACTTCTTGTCAAGGTAGCCTGCTCGCAGTGCATCTGCAATGCAACTGTCAGTGATTTTCTCCCATGAATTCTTCACCCAAGTCACAACTTGTTGCAGTTTAGGTTTCACAAAGTTTCCACGCTGATTTCTCTCCATTCACACAGCAGTGACGTCAGGACTTTGCGTAATGTCACTGGTTGCTAGACGCCAGTCGGGGAGGCCCTAGCGACCAGTTTATGGTAAATTAATTTTCATTCTGAGACAAAGCCTGGGGCCTTATTTTCGGGGGATGCCTTATATTTCACTCAGAAGGAAACATGTAAGTAGGTCTTATTTTCGGAGAATGTCTTATTTTTGGGGAAATACAGTATCCTATCTAGTAAAAGAGTAATGTGCAAATTGACTGTACCTTCACTACACCCACAAAGCCATGTCCACCAGCCAATCAGGAGCGAATATGCAAATAAATCCAGCCAAGATGGCTGAGGCCATGGAGAGCAGGAAGGAGGCTTGGGTTTCCCTGGCAACTGAGGAAGCTAAGTTTTCTGCCTGCCCTTGCTGGCCCAGGCCTCCGCTTAAGGATACAAAGTTTCAATTATAGAAGGTAAATAAATTCCAACAGAAATGGCTGTGGCCATCTGCTCCAGGCTACAAAGTTTCAATTGTAGAAGATAAATGCAAGATATCAGGGCCTCTGCTTGGATCACTGGGGGGGCATGGCCAGCCTGCAAACCACCACAAGTTCCTCATCCAGGTGGCCCATTCCCCAAGGGAACCCCCACCCTGATCCGGGACACCCTTCAGGGCAAACCAACTTGGCCCCTACCCATGCACCAGGCCTCTATCCTATCTAATAAAAGTGTAATATGCAGATTAACCATCACTCCAAGATCAAGATAGCTGCCCCCATGTGGTCAAAGATCCTGCACCCATGTGGACACAAGATAGCCACCACAAGATGGCCATCAGGGAAGAGCAGTTGGGAGGGACCCAGGCCTGCAGGGGAGAGCAGTTGGGGGGACCAGGCCTGCAGGGGAGGGCAGTTAGGGGCAAATAGGCTGACAGGGGAGCAGTTAGAAATCAATCAGACTGGCAGGGGAGTAGTTAGGGGGTGATCAGGCTGGCAAGCAGAAGCGGTCAGGGACAACCAGGAAGGCAAGCAGACAAGCAGTTGGGAGCCAGCAATCTTGGATTGTGAGAGGGATGTCCGACTGCCCATTTAAGGATCAGGCCTAAACGGGCAATCGGACATCCCTCAAGGGGTCCCAGATTGGAGAGGGTGCAGGCTGCGCTGAGGGACACCTCCCCCCCCCCCGCCCCGCCCTGCCCCTTGCACAAATTTCATGCACCGGGCCTCTAGTTTATTCAATAAGCTATTAAAGCAAGTAATTTGTGCCATACCCAGTTTGGCTCAATGGATAGAGTGTTGGCCTGTGGAATGAAAGGTCCCAGGTTCGATTCCAATCAAGGCACTTGTCTAGGTTGCAGGCTTGATCTCCAATAGGGGATATGCAGGAGGCAGCCAATCAATAATTCTCTATCATCACTGATGTTTCTATCTCTCTCCCCCTCTCCTTTCATCTCTGAAATAAATAAAAAATGTATTTGGAAAAGCAAGTAATTTTTAATCAGAAAAACTTGTTTTACATTACTCAAGCAGGTGAAATATGGACTGAAATCAGACTCCCTAAAATAGAAATCATAAACATGTGAACAAAAAGAGGATACATGCTAACTTGACCAGTTCAGGGAAGGCCTGCGTGGCAGTCTTGCAAACTCAGAGACCTAAAGTAATCACAAAGGATGGCCTAAAATTAAAAAATATTTTAAAACTAAAAAGCTGTTTATGTCCTAGGCTGGTATCTTCCCTGACGAAGGTCTTAATCAAGCCTATCTATTGTCTTTTTGCATCTATAATAACATATTGTTGCAATGTCAAAGTAATTTTCTTTATTTCAGACCCTTCATAGTACAGGCATTCCTCTGTGGAGCCCACAAATCTCCTCACTGTTACTGAGCTAATTGTTGACTATTAACTATCCTGCGCTCACCTAAGTAAAAGGAGTATGTGTCTATCATTTTACTTTTTATCCAATCCCAGTGGTTTCCCCTACTTTGCTTTCTCCCTAATCTATAGCCAAGGGATTTCATATAGCCCACTTACATCTCTTCTTGATTGTAATGTATAAAACAAGGTGCAAAATTGCCATTTTCCAGAGCATTATCTCAATCCGTTGAGATTCTGCTTCCTGGCATTTGTCAACAGTTTAGCTCAAATAAACTCACAAAATTTTTTTCACAGGTTTGAATGTTTCTTACATTAGCAGAATCCAAACCCATTCCTTGACCATAAACCAAACTCCGCTTTCTCATCAGATCACTCATCTCCTACAATGGCCTGAAATGACTAACTCCTGGCTCATTTAAGCTAATGTTATTGGCAGGGAATAGTTGTAAAACTCATTATCTTCATGCAATCGAGCCATAAGGCATTTAGCTCCTGATATTTCCCATCAATCAAGTCTGTGCCATCTCAACACAGAGTTAAAGGAGTACCAAATTTCAACTCGAAATGAGTTTGGCTGTTTTCACTCTCTCCCATGACTATATTGACATCATTTAAATCAGTGATTTTCAAGGCGTACATGTGTGATGGTAGAGAGAGGGAGTCGGAGTGGCATATGGAATCACCTGGCAGGCCTTTTCAACCTGTACAGTAGTGATAAAAGGTTGGCTGTATTCTCCCCAGTCAGTATACTGGGCAGGTCATATCTGCCAGATGTACTGGGTAAGTAAAAGATTGAGAATTATTGATTTTAATAAAGCTTGGTATTCATTGTAAGAGTAGAGATATTTCATGGTACTTAGTAATTACATTGAGGATGTTTTTAAAATATTGAGTACAGTCAGAAATTTTCATTATATCTAAAGAGGAAAGATATTTTAGCTGTCATTTCTATGCTAATAAGGTATAACAATAGTGAGTGTAGAAAACAAAGTCCAAATCAACACCACTATCAAATGAAACCATAATTCACTCCCTATCAAATACAAATTAGAACATAAATTTAAATATGTTTTATGAAAATTACCTCAAAGGCAATTTTTTCCTCTCAGTGCACCATATAAAAGGTTATTCTCTGTAAAGTTTATGACCTGCTATGAAATAGACAGTGTAAAATATCAGAAGAAAAAAATTATAGGTGTCACAGCCCAGCAGAGTTTTATGGCCGGGCAGGACATTTTTCACACGGCTGTCAACAGCAGCCCTGGTACCATAGCTTCTCCCCAGACACTGAACTCACAGCCTGATTCTGTTGGTCATATTGACTGCAGTCACCCTTTCAAGAGCCTCAATTTCATTCTGGTAAAATCTGCTCTGAAGATGCATTTGAAACCTATTGGACTACTCCCAAAAACAGATATACTGTCTCATGCCCCTGAACTCGGCCTTTATTTTTAAAGAAACTATTTATGAACCCAAAACTAATAGCTGAGGAATCTTTCAAACCTATTTGAAAACCGGCTGTGTTCACTGCGCTGACACTAAACATTCCAGATACAAGTGAGGCTACATTAAGGGGGGTGGCTAGCTCCCATTCCTCTCCAAAATGCTGGGACACACTCTCACCATTTCTGTATTTATAAAGCAATACAGCAGTAGGGATAGTAGGGCAACATTCCAGTGCTGTGAACAATAGGCATGCAATGGCTGACGTTATGAACAGCATCACTGAAACAAAGGAGCTAGGAAATGAAATTTGTTGCAAAGGGAGGCCAATATAGGAGCGCAGTTCAGATTACCTGGTTCCCACTAAGGGAACTCCGATAAGTTTAATAATATCTGCAAAGTGACAAGAAGCATCTCAGCTTTTCAAACATTCACATAGGAATAATTAGAAAATGAGAACTTTTTAAAAGCAACACTCCCACAAATAAAGAGTAGGAAAAGTAGAATAATGAAGTTTAAAAAAAATGTTTTTATTAATTTCAGAGAGGCAGGGAGAGGGAGAGAGAGAAACATCAATGATGAGAGAGAACATGGATCGGCTGCCTTGTGCATGCCCCACATTGAGACTGAGCTCACAACCAGGGCATGTGCTCTGACTGGGAATCAAACCATGACCTTCTGGTTCATAAGTCAATGCTCAGCCAGTGAACCACACTGACTGGGCAGAATAATGAAATGCTGATATGTGAACCCTATTATATAATGTTGTAATTCTGAGTCTTAAAACATACTCCCCTCTTCTCCCCCCCGCCCCCACTTTAGCGAAGCTGTTCCCTAGCACTCAGATGCTTATGAAGATGCATGAATCACTCTTAACCTGTACCTTGTGGCTCAATGCAGCGGTATATGCCATGTCTGCTATATGGGAAACAAAGGGAAAGTTCTAGAATTCTAACTTACCAACAAGAGCAGCAGCAACAGCAAAAACCTCACGTTGCAGCATCAACTGGAACAATCCCCCTTGGAAAGTATTTCACTAACAGATTTCATTTCGTTTCCCCATCCCTACCCCTTTCACTCTCTACCCTGAGTTCTGTAATCACCTTCCTTTATTAAGTGGGCATCTTTTGGGGCAGAACAGTAAGAAACAGGGAAGAGCAGGGCAGGGAGAGATTTCAGCGGGAATGGCCAGAAAAGTGCATGGGGAATTTGTGCTGCTGGTTCACTGCCTCAGCCTGGTGAGCAGAACCGAGCTCTGGAATCCTCTCTTAAATCTGCCTTCCAGAAGTCCCTCAGAGCAAGCATCCCGTATAACTTATGGGCATTAGACCTGTGAAGATGAAGCACTGAGACTGAGATAAACTGAGGCTTCACGTAACTCATTAACCAGCTGTGCCTTTATCACCTTCCCATCCACTTTGGATTTTTAATGTTGTGTCATGAATACTCCAGGACAATAGCATAAACCAGGGCTGTTCCAGATGAACCCAGACATATGATCATAGTAGGTGTAGGTCAGCTCCCATAATAAAAAAACACAAATGTTTCTACAGCAGTTCTTACCCTGTCTAGCAGTAATTACATAGGATTTTAATATGTGTCATAACTCAGTTAAGTACTGACACGCGAGTTCACATCTTTTTCTCGTGGCTCGTACTGCAGAGAGGGCGGTCTCAGTTTTCTCAGCCTTCGGGTGCTAATGCTTATGCTGTTCCCCTCGGTTTGAATGATGCTCACGGTTTGTTTTATGCCTCCGCAGCCTTGCTTTTCGCTATTATTTCCTCTCTGATGAACACTTTATTCCCACAATAGTTGTATAAAGGAGCGAAAGGAATAGGGCTGGAGGTACTATACAAGTACCAAGAAGAACATCATAGTAGATGTTATGTGCAAGTTTTGCAATGGTTCAAAGCCTCAGTTAAAGATGATCAAGCAAACACAGTAACAAATAGAAAAATAACTAAGCTGAACTAGCTCAAAATTAAAAACTCCTGTGCATCAAAGGACACAATTGAGAGGAAAAAGGCAACCTACAGAATAGGAGAAAATATTTGTAAACCATATATCTGATAAGCAGTTAATATGCAGAATACTAGTATATAAAGAGCTACTACAACTCAACAATAAAAAGCCAAAACCCATTTAAAAATGGGCAAAGTAGTTGAATAGATATTTCCCCAGAGAAGACATACAAATGGCCAACAAGTATATGAAAAATGTTCAACATGTTTAATTATTAGGGAAATGCAAATCAAAACTACAATGAGCTATACCTCTTATCCATCAGGATGACTACATCAAAACAAAAATAGAAGCAGAAAAGGTTTGGTGAGAATGTGGAGAAATTGGAACTCTTGTGTACTGTTGGTAGGAATGTAAAACGGTATGACTTCTATGGAAAACATTATGGCAGTTTCTCAAAAAATTAAGAATAGAATTACCATATGACCCATAAATCCCGCTTTTGGGTACATATATCTGATAGAACTGAAAGAAGGGACTCTAACAGGTAATGTACAACCATGTTCACAGCAGCATTATTTACAATAGCCAAAGGGTGGAAGCAACCTAAGTATCTACTGATAAATGAAAGGATAAACAAAATTATCTATAACATTAAACCCTAATATGCAAATAGACTGAACAGTGGAACAGAACTGGTCACTGTAACGTGCACTGACCACCAGGGGACGCATCGGCTGCAGCAGGATGGTGGAGCAGGTGAGAGGGGTGGCAGACCAAGGTGGGGCACTGGTGGCTGTCATTGGGGTGAGCCTCTGGCGGTTACTGAAAATTCTTTGCTCCCACACGCCACAGTCCCACCCAGAGCTTGCACCTGCTGCGGGCGCCAGTCCCACTAGCACCCACTACTGGCACCATAGCCACCACTTGCACCCACTGCCAGTGCCTGGTGCTGACCCTGAATGCTCCATCAGTGGGTGTGAGCGCCGGCTGCTGGCCACGAATGCCCCTCAGGGGTTCTCTACCTCCCCCCACTCCTGAGGGGCAATTGGGGCCAGCAGCTGCCTCTCACACCTGCTGCCAGTGGCAGCCCCGCTTGCACCTGCTGCTGGTGCCACTACTGGCACCACTGCCAGAGCCAACCCCACTCGCACCTGCAGCTGGTGCCTGAACTGCCGCTCACACTCACTGTTAGTGCCTGGCATCAGCTGGTGTGAGTGGTGGCTGTTGGCCCTGATCACCCCTGAGGGCTTCTCCACCTCTCCTTGCTCCTGAGGGGAAATCGGGGCAGCCGCTGCCACTTGCACCCTCTGCTGGCAATGGCCCCAAATGCTTCACGCCATCAGTGGGTGTGAGCGGGGCCAGCACTGTCAGCCTGTGGGAGGGGTGGTGGCAGGAGCAGGGCTGTCGGTAGACAGAGGACTGGGGGCCGCAGTGGGAAAGGCCAGGCAGGGGCACAGAGATACACCCAGACCCACCCCTTTGCCCACCGCAGCTTTGCAGCCTTGCAGCCCACAGTTCCTTTCAAGGTGCACAAATTCATGCACTGGGCCCCTGGTACATACATACAATGTAATGTAATCCAGGATTCAAAAAGAAAGAAATCCTGACACATGCTACAACATGGCGGAACACTGAGAACATTATGCTAAGTGAAAGTAGCCAGTGACACAAAGACAGATATTGTGTGATTCCACTTAGATAAGGTACCTAGAATAGTGTAATTCATAGAGACAGAAAAGAGAATGGCGGGTGCCTGGGGCTGGGGCAAATAAAGAGTTTCAGTTTTGCAAGTAAAAACGTTCTAGAGGTTGGTTGCACAATGTGAACATACTTACCGTATTTGCCGGCGTATAAGACGACCCTTTGGCCCTGAAAAATATGCCTCCAAGTGGGGGGTAGTCTTATACGGCGAGTATATAACAAACTTTGTATTTTTAGTGGAAATATTAGGGGGTCGTCTTATACGCCCAGTCGTCTTATACGCCGGCAAATACATATTTTTCAGGGCCAAAAAAATCGTCTTATACGCCGGCAAATACGGTAATACTAAATATACACTTACAGATGGTTAAGATGGTAAATCTTATTATATATATATATATATATATATATATATATATATACACACACACACACACACTACTTTTTGTAGTAATATATATATATATATATATATATATATATATATATATATATATATTACTACGAAAACTCATGCACTGGGAGTCGGGGTTGGGGGAGGGGGCCCTCAGCTCAGCCTGTGCCCTTTTTAAAAATATATATTTATTTTTTATTAATTTTTTACAGAGAGGAAGAGAGCGAGATAGGGAGTTACAAACATTGATGAGAGAGAATCATCAATCAGCTGCCTCTTGCTCACCCCCCACAGAGGATGTGCCCGCAACCAAGGTACATGCCCTTGACCAGAATCGAACCTGGGACCTTTCAGTCCGCAGGCCAACACTATTCACTGAGCCAAACTGGTTTTGATGAGCCTGTGCCCTCTTACAGTCCGGTAGTCCTCAGGGGATGTCCGAGGTGACCGGGCGTGCTGATCAGGGGACAGTGCCTGTGAGCAACTGGCCCCACCCCCCATTGCCCTACCACTACTGCTACCGGTGGCCTCCCTCTGCAGGAGGTGACTGGGCAGGCCAATCTGGGGATGGCGAGCGGCCGGCCCCAACCCCCATCACCCCTCCACCACTGCTGGTCAACCCCCCATTGCCGTCCCCTCCCTCTGCCTGCTGGCATGTGCCTTGGCTGGCCTGGTGCTGCCTGCTGGCTGGTCCCACCCCCTGCCAACCAGTCATTCCACCTATTTGCATATTACATTTTTATTATATAGGATAATTTTTTTTGGTGTTTTTTAAAAAGAATTTTTGTGAGTTTATTTGACTCAATCATTACCATAATTAAAAACAAAAATCTTGGGGGGGGGCGCAATGGTAAAATATGTAAACATATAATACCTTAATAAAAAAATGGGGGGAAAATTATCTAAGGAAACGAAAGTGAAAGTTAGTGAAGGGCCTGCCAGAGTAGGAAATAACCCTGCAGGAATGAGGAAAAAGCCATGCCTGGTGGTACAGAGTGACTTCCAGGGAATGGAAAGAGAACTGAAAACTGGCTGCCAAGGCTGTGACACCAGCACCCATAGAGCAACGCTGTAATGACCTTGGCAGTGCTAACTCAGCCAGTGCCTCCACTTCCAGACACATTTCCTTCCTCCCTCTCCTACCTCACCCTGGAGTAAACTTGTTTAACGAAGGCAGTCAAGATTCCTAACTCCCAGGCAATGAACGTTACTTCCAAATACCAAAGTTCAAGTAGAACCAAATAATATGGCTCCTTACTTATAGGCCAGTAGAATGCACACTGTCACTTTGTATGCAAGGGAGTCCAATTTAAGGCTCTCAAAGGCTGTTTTCTAGAAATTCCTTAAAAATGTATGGTTCCTGAAATCCAAGTACCGTATTTGCCGGCGTATAAGACGATTTTTTGGCCCTGAAAAATACGTATTTGCCGGCGTATAAGACGACCCACTAAAATTTCCACTAAAAATACAGAGTTTGTTATATACTCGCCGTATAAGACTACCCCCCACTTGGAGGCATATTTTTCAGGGCCAAAAAGTCGTCTTATACGCCGGCAAATACGGTAATTTATCCCACTTCACAAACACAAGCATTAGGCTTTTTCACCTCGATAGCTTTGCCTTTATCCATTCTGTCTGTCTAAAATATTCTTTGCAAACCTCTGAGTCCACTAATTGAAAATATATCCTCCACTGAAGGCCCAGCTTAGATGCAGACCTTGCACAGCTTTTTCAGTCACTGAAGCCTGGAGTGGCCTTGGCCTCCCTTCGGTATTCACACAGCCCTTACCCAGTGCTGCCTGCCTTGTAACTATCATGCTCTGGAGCCTGTGCTAGACCACAGTCTCCCTGAATGCAGAGCCAGGTGCTTCCCGGCTGGGACGACCCTCACCCTCACAAGTTATGCATTAGGACCCTCCACTAGGTGCCCGAATTCCCCAGATCCTGTTGAGTGAGTCTCTCTCTCCAACCACAGAGCATCACTAAGCCTCGAGGCCGGCAATTTCATTCACTTTTGGGTCATTGCCGATGCCTGAGAATACTTTACACATTGTGAGTATACACTATGTGATATTTTTTCTGAAGAAACCAGAGGCCTGATGCACAAAATTCATGCAAGAGTATGCCTTCCTTCCCTTGGCTGCCAGCACTGGCTGCCTTCTGGCACCTGGGACCCGGGTTTCCCTTGCAGCCTTGGCTTCATCTGGAAGGTCGTCTGGAAGGACAGCCATCTAATTAGCATATTACGCTGTTATTATAGACTAGTGGCCTGGTGTATGAAATTTGTGCATGAGGGAGGGGAGGTCCCCTCAGCCCAGCCTGCACCCTTTCTAATCTGGGACCCATTTGGGGACATTCCTCTCACAATCCTAGATTGCTGGCTTCTAATTACTCACTTATCTGCCAGCCTGGTAGCCTCTAACTGCCACCCAACTGCCAGCCTGGTCACTCCCAAATCCCTCCCCGCCCCCTGCTTGCCTGGTTACCCCCAACGCCCCCCACCCTGCCAGTCTGGTCGCCCCTCACAGCCCCCCCATGGACCTGGTAGCCCCACACAGTCTGCTTGTTCAGTCGTTGGTCATCCCTCACTAACCCCCTTCCTGGCCTGGTCATAGGCAGCCATTTTGTGAGGGTATGAGGGTTAATTTGCATATTACCTATTTATTATAAAGGATGATCTATATATTAAATGCATATACAATGCAAAAGAATAAACTAGCTATGCCACATTATTGTTAATCCTAATCTTTTGGAGCCAGTTTCATCCTCTGTAAAATGGAAATAATTATATTTTCTTTGAATTACTGTCATGAGAATTAATAAAATAATATACCTACAACTCAAAATACACTGTGGGCAATAAATGACGCTTTAGTACTTGTTATTATGCCAATTTGATATCTTCTTCAATAATTCTTTTTAAAAAATATATATATATATATTATTGATTTTTTACAGAGAGGAAGATAGAGAGCTAGAAACATCGATGAGAGAGAATCATCGATCAGCTGCCTCTTGCACACCCCCTACTGGGGATGTGCCCGCAACCAAGGTACATGCCCTTGACCGGAATCAAACCCGGGACCTTTCAGTCTACAGGCCAACGCTCTATCCACTGAGCCAAACCGGTTTCGCCTTCAATAATTCTTAACTTTTCTTAGTCCCTGCTTAACCTGCCTTCTCTTCAGGTGTGAAAAGTGTTTCTGTAGCAAAATAACCATCCTCCAATTAAAACTGCCACATAAAATTCACACTGTGCCCTGAACAGTTTCATTTTTATAAAGAGAGATGGAATGATGATGAGAACACAGATTGTGGCGTGATCTCTAAACTCTCGGATTCAGGCTGTGTCCCTGCACCTTCCTGCGGTCCTTAAAGAGGCTTAAAATAACTGTTGCTTGCTATGCTTATCTCAAAAATCAATTTGGCATCTTCCATACATACTAAAATATAAATTTACTTTTTCCACTGAACTGTTAATTTCTGTGTGAATATATACCATACCTTGTTCCAATATCAAGCCAGCTGCCATCATCCTTGACCAAGAAGAAAAAATGCTGTAAAATAAAACAAAAGATGGTTCCATGAAAAACAAAGGCTGTTTAGATTTTGTCAGAAAAACAATATTGTTTTAAGATTATGTGTTTCAGATTTCTGACCGTTCAGAACCACTATATGACTGGAATCAATAAGAATTTGTCTCTTATTGAAATGTTTGCTTTGACTAAAACATGCAATCATCTAAAATCCAGAAATAGCATTCAATCAAATGAATGCAAAAGTGAAATTTGTTAATAACTAGAAATAAAGAAAATCAACTTTTATAGAAGGCATTAAATAATACCAAAGACCTCAGTGAAAAGAAGCCATATCATCCATTTATCAACCAATATTCACTGACCACCTTCTATGTGCTAGTCACTGTGTTAGGTTCTGGAAGTAAATGCTCTTTCAGAGGGTGTATAATCTGGTGAATGACGCAGTCAAGTTACCAAGTGTGTGTGTGTGTGTGTGTGTGTGTGTGTGTGTGTGTGTGAGATGAGTGTGACCACTAGAAAACTCAGGCCATAAAGGGGCACAGAAGAAGGGAAACACACCCTGCCTGGAATATAAGAGGAGGCAGCTCAGTAAAAAAGTCTAAAATCTAAGTGAAAGTAAGAGTCAGATGAAAGAGGAGATTTGGGAGATGTGAGAAGTATGTTTCTGACAGATGTAAGAAGTATAGTTTCAGAGTAAACTATATAAATGTCAACAGAGCATGGCAGGTCCAAGGTGTGGCTGGGGTAGAGAAAACAGGAGAGGGGTAAGAGATGATGCCTGAGGAGTAAGCAGAAACTAGACACAAATCATTTTTTAAATTAAATTAAACAATTTCACTCTTTATATAAAATTTGAAATCAGAATTTAAATTCCCTTCTGTTAATATATCTTGCCTATTGCCACTTTGTGAGTAAAACTGAAAGCTGATTTATTCTAACGTTATGTGTGGTCAATTTCAGACAGATAGAGGCATACCTCATTTTATTGCACTTTGTTTTATTGTGCCTCACAGATAATGTGTGTGTGTGTGCTTTTTAAAAATAAATTAAAGACACGAGGGTCTCTCCCAGCAAAAAGATTATGTCTTACTTTATTGTTATAGCTTTATTGAGGTGGTCTGTAACTGAGGCTGAAATATCTGTGAGGTATGCCTGTACTGAAAATCCAGATCAATACAACACAAAGATGTTCTCATCTAAATCAAGTGACTAGGAATCTAATGTGAGAAGTTACTGTAATTGCTGTCTCTAATCACTTCTAGCATAGGATTAACATAGTAAAGACTTAACCATATCCAAAAAAAAAAAAGAAAGAAAAGAAAAAATAAAGAAGCCTTTTCACACTTTAACAAGTACTCTTACTGTATAATTCGTATAGAAAGAAATTTATGTGTAAATTATTCCAGCACTTATAACTCAGTATCTAAAGATTCCATGTACAGAAATGAACACATATTTATCTTGATTAAACTAGCTTCTCAATCTTATTTATACTGAATATCCAAGAATGTCTTACCAAAGCCATAATGTCTGATATGACAAGAACCATGAGAAAAAGACTGAAGAAAAAAAAAAAGAAAGAAAGAAAAATTACACATAATACAACAGGCACATTTTTAAAGCACATTAAAATAAAAATGAGAATAGCCCAATATTCTGTTAGTATTTTTGCTTCTGAAAATATTACTTTCAACAAAAGCTGTTTTCATATTATCATGGACAACTGTCCCATGGTAATGAACTAAACTTCAAAAATGTTATTTTTGAACACTTTGAATATCTATTTCAATAGTATGAAAGGGACATGAATTATGACTTTTTTACTTTATTATTTTAAAAAAATATATTTTATTGAGTTTTTACAGAGAGGAAGAGAGAGGGATAGAAAGCTAGAAACATCGATGAGAGATGAGAGAGAAACATCGATCAGCCGCCTCAAGCATACCACCACTGGGGATGTGCCCGCAACCAAGGTACATGCCCTTGACCGGAATCAAACCAATGCTCTATCCACTGAGGCAGACCGGTTTCCGCATGACTTTTTTACTTCAGATAATTGTAGATTCACATGCAATTGCAAGAAATAATATAGAAGAATCCTATGTACCCTTTGCCCAGTTTCCTCCAATGGTGACATTTTACAAAAACATAGTACAGTATCACAACCAGGAGACTGACACTGATACTGTCAAGATACAGAATGCTTCCATCACTACACTTCCCTCATGATCCTCTTTTATAGCCACACATATCCTCCTCTCACAGAGCCCTGCTACCCCTAACCCCTGGGAACCAATAATGTGTTCCCTGTTTCTATAACTGCCATTTCAAGATGCTGTATAAATGGAATCATTTATTTTATTCAAAAAAATTTTTATTGACCTCTAGAAGTGGAAGGGAGGAGAGAAACAATGATGTGAGAGCGGAACATCGATTGGCTGCCTTCCACACGCACCCCAACCAGGGATGAACCCCCAACTTGGGCATGTGTGCTCTGACTGGGAATTGAACCCACAACCTTTCAAGTGCATAGGACGGTGCTCCAACCAACTGAGCAACACTGGCCAGGGCAAAAGAGAAGACATTTATAAAGCCTCAATTTGTCACCTTTGCTTCAGTTTTTCCCTTTGCATTGAGTTTTTCACTGCATTAGTCTCAAGATAGAGTTAATGCATACATGTGCATACAGGAGTGCATGTGTACACACACACAAACACAAAAACATACGTATGCATACACACACTCATTTTGATGAGCCTTCTATTTCTCACTCCATATGCCCCCAGCTCTTTATATTTAAACATTAATTAAAATCTCTTCTAACAAATTTATTCATTAATAAATGCAAGAAAGAGAGAACAAGATGGCGGCGTTAGGTAAACACTTCTAAACGGCTGCCGGGCACAACAAGTCCAAGGGAAAACAACTATAAAACAAACATCTGTCTCCCAAGAACCAAACGAAAGCTGGCTGAGAGGAAGCCCTACATCTAGACTGAAACGAAAGAAGAGAGTCTAGGATACAAGCGCTGAAAAACTGAGGTAGGGAGGACGTGGACGCCATAAGGGCAGTGGGGGTTCCAGGCTGGCGGAGGGCGGTGCCTTCTTCAACCCCAGAAAAAAACAAGCGCCCGTCTCTCTGAAATCCAGTTTCTAGGGAGAGGCTGACTGTCTGCCATGGGGTCAGAAAGTGAGGCAGGTTACTTGCAGAACTGGGATTGTTTATTGTGCTGTGGTGTGAGACTTGGGAAGAGGCGGGGACACCATTGCAAAGGCGGGGACCAACAGCCATCACTGTTGGCCACGCCCTGAGACTCCACCCCTCACAACACATCCTAGCTACTAGCATCGGACTTTGCATATGAATAGCCCTCTCTGTTGCAGTTTAACAAAAATTGCAACCTGGGGCAAACAGATCCAAGGAAGACAGGACTGTGGTTCACGCTATAGCTTTGGCTACAGTACTGGCCTTAGACAGTTGCTGAACTGCACCTCATTGAGACCCAGAAATCAGAGTTCTAGTGCTCAGTTTCAATCCCTCACACCCATAAGTGACATTCAGGAGACGGTCTCAGTGAGCACCAAAGCCCCACTGAAACAAGGTGTGCCTCCAGCGCAGCAGTTCTTCCTTTATAGACACAGTGGATCCTCACAGACAATTGGCCTGGAGGTCAATTCCTCTCAGTGTACCAACAGCAATCAAGGCTTAATTACACCAAGACTTTGCACTAAGCCCACAAAGGGATATAGCAAAAGCTACCACCTCAGGTGATTGGGGAAGCTGAGCAACTGACCCCTATAGGTCACCGATCACACAAAGCCACTCCAGGGAGACAGCCAAAATGAGTAAACACAGAAACATGACACGAATGGGAGAGATGGAGGAGAGTAAGCTACTGGATGACACACAGTTCAGAATCACATTTCTAAGAATACTCAAGAATCTTATAAAAACCTTTGAGAAACTTAATGAGACCTCCAAAAAGTGTGGTGAGACCTTCAAGGACCTTAATGAGAATACAAAAAAAAAAAAAAAGGAAAAGGATCAGCCAGAAATTAAGCATATAGTCTGAAATAAAGAATATACAGAAACCCAACTATAGATCAACATGCCCCAAGAATCAAACCAAAGAACTGGAATATAAGAAAGTAAAAATCACCCAACCAGAGAGGCAAAAAGAAAGAAGAATCCAAAAGTGTGAGGATAGTGTAAGGAGCCTCTGGAACAGCTTAAAATGTACCAACATCCGGATTTTTGGGGTGCCAGAAAACTTTCCCTACCTGGTGAAAGAAATAGACCTATAAGTTCAGGAAGTGCACAGGACCCCAAACAGGAGGAATCCAAAGAGGAATACACCAAGAAACATCATAATTAAAATGCCAAGAGCAAAAGACAAGGAGAAAAATCTTACAAGCAGCAAGAGAAAAACAACTAGTTACCTCTAAGGGAATACCCATACGACTGTCAGCTGATTTCTCAACAGAATCTATGCAGGCCAGAAGGGAATGGCAAGAAATATTCAAATTGATGAACAACAAGAACCTACAACCAAGATTACTCCACTCAGCAAAGCTATCATTCAGAATTGAAGGTCAGATAAAGAGCTTCACAGACAAGAAAAAGTTAAAGGAGTTCATCAACACCAAACCAGGATTACATGAAATGTTGAAGGATATTCTTTAAGAAGAGGAAGAAAAAGAAAAAGGTAAAGGTAAAAAATTATGAACAACAAAAAAGCATCAAATACATACCTACCAACAAGCGAGTCTAAAAATCAAGAGAATAAAAAAAAAATCTGAAGAACAAAATGGACTAGTGAATATAATAGAATCAGGGACATAGAAAGGGATTGGACTAACAATTCACAGTGGGAAAGGGGTCTGAGGGGTGTGGGAAGAGATTGGACGATAATCTTACATCTATGGGTGAAGATAGTGGTGGGGGTAAGGGTGTGGGGTGGGGTTGGGAATCAGGTGGAGGGGAGCTAAGGAGGGGAGGAACACCTGTAATAATCTGAACAATAAAGATTTATTTAAAAAAATAAATGCAAGAAAGTACCTATTAGTTACCAGTTTTTATCCCATCTAAGTAACTATCTTTCATGTGATATTGACAAGGTTTAAATGATTTCAATGTTAAGTTTATGTAAAGATCCTTAAAAATATACAAAATAAAACTAGAAACCAGATTTCTACTATTTTTAAACAGTGGAAAAAATATGTTTCTTTTTTTATTATGGCACATGCATAATAATATGCTAAGCCCAGTTCTAGCTTAAACTCATCAAGAAGAACATGCAAATTTATTCTAATATTAGTTATTTCTTTCAGCACTGAATATGCTAGTTTGATTCAAGAATAACAGAACTGCTAAAAGCTTCATATTTATCTCAAGTGTCTTTCAGTCCATTGCTGATAAGGCAATTTCATTGGTTAAAAAAGCAAATAATAGAGTTGAAGCTTCTCTTCCAGAGGCTTGATTGCTGAAGACTGATTGCTCCAGAAATTCCCCAAACTCAGAAAGAGTACTTTCCATCCTGTTTGTCAAATATGTAAAAATTAAGACTAAGAAACTATGTATATTATTTACATTCATAAGTTAATTTCAAGCCATGCAAAATGAAATAATATTAATACATATTTAAGAAATAATCCCCAAAATAGAATGATATCCCTTGTTTGTTTTATAGGCACAGTTATATCTATAACATACAAGTTATTCACCACAAAAATTTAACATTTATGGTTTACTGTTTTGTAAGGAGGCTCTTCATTAGCTTTAATAATATTCTAATAACATTTCATTGTTAAGAAAGCAAATTTGTCTACCAGAGGCTCTGATCAACTGATTTCCTCTAATGAAATTGAACTCTGACCTAAAGGATGAAGTATCTTTTTTTCATTTTTATAATAAACAATCTATGTTATAGTGTCTTTAACAGTAATCACACCAAATATCCTCAAATGTTTACCCTTATTTCCAAAAAGTGGGCAAATCCAATAGTCCTTAAATATTCGCCTTACCTTTTTGATGATAACTGGGTAGTTAACTGAACGGCTTCAAAAGCACACATGACCAGAACAAAGGGGATAAAAACCTGTTTAAAAGAACAACAAATGATGCCATGAACAGCCGAAGCATTTGAAAAGCTTTTTGAAATAAATGTTATTCCTGTTTATAGAAATCAGTTTCTCAAATGACTTTTGTCTATATTACTGAAGAGTGAATGCTGAAACAAAACCAATGACACACAGAACAGTGATGAAGCTGACTTTAAAATCTACATCAATAGCACATGTAGTATAAAAAGTAATATCACCACATTCCAAATAAAATCTATTACAAACTTTTGTTCCACATAACTACTTATATTAAGGACCATGTTCAAATGCTTCCAAGAGGTTGTGAAAGGCACAGAATGGCCAAATCAAATAAATTTTGAAACCTGATCATTGGATTCACTGATCCCTGAACCCATCTGGTAATTTGATATTATAACTCCATAAACATAATTCAGCTGCTTTACCATTGCTTTGGTTGTTTTATGTTAATACTAATTTATTTATGTTTATAAAATTCATATGTACTGTGAAAAACTGGAAAACAATGAGAAAGGCATGATAAAATTTATAGAGGTTGAAAATCCATAATCACTGATAATATTTTGAGATGCTGTTTTCCAATGACCAATTTATAAAAAATACATATTACTTGATATTTTTAAAAAGAAGAGAGTGAGGAGATATGGAAAATAAATGTTCAAAACTGCCTAAGATTCCTTTTCAAGTGAAGGGCATGTGGCTACAACGGAGTTCAGGAAGACCTTCGCTCCCAGCCACACCCACAGAGACTCTTCAAGTGCATTTTGTCAATAATCTGAATGAGGACAGAGGTTAAAGGTCTAGCATTCTAATGAAACCTTTTGCTTTTATTTATTTATTTTTTTTAATTAAAGGCCTATCGTCTTTAAAAAACTGAGAAATGAACAACCAACATTATAAAAAATGTAAATTAGGATTAAGGAAGCACATGCTCTAAAATAATTCACTAGAATGGGACATGAGATAACGAACATCTTTTTAACAGTTTTTAAAGTTACATTTGTATTAGTGCAATAATAACAATAAAAATAGGATATTAATCCTATTAAGAGATACACACTATTAACAATTATTACTTTTGTGATCTGAATAGAAGGCTATCATATTTTTTATAGATATTAGTCACTTTATCTAAATAAACATACGTATATAATTGTCCCTCTGTATCTACAGAGTCAATCAACTATGGATTGAAAATATTTGGGGAGAAAAATTACATTATTGCTAATCTGTACTATTAGAGGCCCATTGCATGGATTCATGCACTAGTGGGGTCCCTCAGCCTGGCCAGCATCTTCTTGCAATCAAGGACCCCTCAGGGGATGTTGGAGAGCCAGTTTCAGCCCGATCCCTGCAGGCCCGATCCAGACAGGAGAGAGCCCAAGTCCCACAGGCCCGATCCAGATAGGAGGGAGCCTGATCCTGTGCATTGAGCATCTGTTCCCTGACGTAGTGTACGTCATAGCGGCTGGTCAACCGGTCGTTCAGTCGCTTAGGCTTTTATATATATAGATGTACCGTATCTGCAGGCGTATAAGACGATTTTTTGGCCCTGAAAAATACGTATTTGCCGGCGTATAAGACGACTGGGCGTATAAGACGACCCCCTAACATTTCCACTAAAAATACAGAGTTTGTTATATACTCGCCGTATAAGACTACCCCCCACTTGGAGGCATAGTTTTCAGGGCCAAAAAGTCGTCTTATATGCCGACAAATACAGTAGTTAGGCCTAATAATGGTTGCATCTGTACTGAAAATGTATAGACTTTTTTTCTGTCATTATTCCCTAAACAAAACATTATGATAACAAATTACATAGCACTTCCATTATATTAGCTATTATAAATAATCTAGAGATGATTAAAGTAATCAAGAGGATGTGTGTAGGTTACATGTATGCAAATGCCACACCATATTACATAAGAGAGTGAAGGATCTATAGATTTTGGGATCTGCAGGGTAGGTAACGGGTCCTGGAACCAAACCCTCTCAGATTCCAAGGGTGAACTGTACTATATGTAAAATGTGCCAGGCACTATGGTAGAGAGAATAAGACAAGCATAATGACCCTAGAGACGAAGGGAAAGTACACTAATTAAATTTCACTGAAGAGAATGAACCCCTGATGAGCTGAGAATTAGTCATTATATTGGTATCCTTAGCACCCAGCTGGTGCCTGGCATGTTACTGAATGTAAGCAGTCAATGACATATTTGTTGGATGAATGAATCAATTCTAGGTCATGGATTTGGAAAAATATTAATATAATCAACAGTCTGGGGGGGGAGGGGGACATGGATCTGGGGACCCTTAAGTCTTGAGGAGCAAAGCAGTTTTGATCTGTACTGCACTTCCCCACAGGCTTTAATCACCCTTGACAGCACTTCCTGGGACTAACATAGAATTTCTACTCTTGTGAAGTTTAGTGAGCTTAAGAGTGAAACAAAAAGATCCGTTATATTTTGGAGTAAAGGCTAGAGGGTCCCTCCCATTCTGCAGTGTCTGAAACAGTATCTTCTTTTCATGCTATTTAAATTTGTCACAATGACCATATATAACCTTAATGTCACATAATTGTTATATAATCTTAATGTCACAATGAGTTCACCATATTAATTAATTAGTATCTTAAGAAAATAAGAAAACCAACCTTCCACAACATCAGGGCTCCCATCATAAATGGACTAAACACAGTCAGAAAGCAGTAGACAGAGGCAAGATCAAAGCTAAAGAACCAACATAAAAAAAAAAAAACAATTTTAGAATTTACACTGTAACTTTAAAAGAATGTCTGCTAAAAAGGATGTTTAAATGAATTTTCTCAAAATTTCTACTTACTAAAAACACAAACATACAAGGAACATTATGAAGCCACTAAAACGAATGAGATATATATCTCCAAAATATATCCTTCAGTATAAAAAGCAATTACAAAAATCACAATTGTATTACTGTTTTAATTTAAAATTACCTGTTAATAGAAGCTATATTCCCAGTTCCAAAAAATGCTGTCACTAAGAAGAAAACCTACAAAGAGTTAAGGAAATGCCAAAACAAGACATAATTTATACAAACTTCTTTTTCATTTAGAAAAGATATGCCTCTTCTACTACGAGGGCAATTTGCTTTCTCATTTGTATACTTGATCAGATATTGTTGTAAATGAATGTACCATCTGTCTTCTTAGGAAAGAACCAGATTGTAGAAGCAGTGTACTAAGTACAATGAGGCCTGGGAGGTCATCCTCACTTGTCACTAGTAATCTTGGGAAGGTTACTGTTTTCCTCTTCTCTAGTATACACAAACTGGATTATTGTGCCTATAGTTGGCTACTAATGGTTTTTTTCAAAAGGAGAATGTAGACCTAGTGCATGTGATAGACATTTTCAGCTAAAATAGTATCTCAATTCATAGATGCTTGCTGTGTGCCCACTACACAAATAAATATGTTTTAAAATAATTTAATAGAGAATGAGATATGGAAAAATGTTAACTATCTTTTTGATATTTCTTAAATTTACATTTGTATTAGTGCTTAAATAAAAAGCAGATATTGCCCTGGACAGTGTGGCTCAGTTGGTTGGAGCGTTATCTCATGCACAGAAAGGTCACATGTTCAATTCCCAGTCAGGGTACATGCCTAGGTTGCGGGTTCGATGCCCTGTTGCGGTACATATGAAGGCAGCTGGTCAATGTATCTTTCACATCGATGTTTCTCTATGGTGACATGAGCCTCAAATGTACCCATGGGTCCATCCATTCAACCAATCAACTAACCAACCAGCATTGTCTTGTATTTAACAGAGACACAAAGACTAAAAATATTAATGAAAGAGTCTCCAAGTGACCACATGGTGACCAAGACTAAGCTGATATGTAGAAGTATATGAGGGAAATTTTAAGATAAATAGTAGAAAAATAAATGTCACAAATCAATCAATAGATGTGATAAAAAGCTTAGGGTTTATTAAAATAAAGACTATTCAGTGAAAGATGAAGCAGGAAATATAGACTGGTGGCATATTAATAAAAATCTGTGGGCTTTATTGTGGAGACAATGAAGAATTAGCAAATATTTTAGATAAATTATAAAGAAATACCAGTGACAGTGTGCTATCTGGATCAGAGAGAAATAGTTAGAGGCAGAAGTCCATGTTAGGGACAGGAAAGTCTGAATTGGCTCATGGGAGTGGAAATGGAAATGAGAAGAGACAGTGGGACCTTAGAACTGAACAAGAAGCTGTTAAATCTGACAACAAGTTTGATGGCATGTGGTTGAGAGCATGGCAATGCCATTAAATGCAATGAGGCCTGCAGGAGATCAACTTTGGAAAGGGATGGGCAGTTGTCAGCCAGTTTGGGACACAGATCTGGTGATGTCTAGCAGAATGTTGGAAATATGGCTTTTGAGGTCAGGAGAGAGGTCAAGACTGAAAAAGTAGATCGCAGAGTTATGTTCACAGAAGTGTCGCTCAAAGCTATGGGAGAGGATGACATTTTCCAGGTACAGTAAGAGAAGGCTAACAACAGAGCCTGGAGAAAATCATGGCTTAAGATCAGACAAAAGAAGAATAAGTTTAAGTGAAGGAGAGCAGAGATTATATAGAAAACTAAGAAGAGATCCTTAGATGGAAGTCAAGGGAAGAGAGAAACCCATGGAGTTGAATGGTGCAGAGTGATGATGTAAAGCTGAACAGACTAGACTGTGTCATCAGGAAGCCCTGCCAACACTGAGAGGACAACTTCAGTAGACACCTGACACATACGCATAGAGCTAACATGTGCCACCCACTGCGAGCCAGGCTTGAGGGTATAGTACATAAAGGGGAGGAAATAGTAGCAGCAACTATAGATTTTTCTTTCAAGGAGCTTGAAAGTAAACAGAAAAAAACAAAATGAAGCCCTAGCTTGTTTGGTTCGGTGAATAGAGCACTGGCCTGCGGATTCGATTCTGGTCAAGGGCATATGGCTGGTTGTGGCTCGATTCCCCAGTAGAGGGAGTGCAGAAGGCAGCTAAGCCATGATTCTCTCTCATCATTGATGTTTCTCTCTCTCCCTTTCCCTTTCTCTCTGAATAAAAATATATTTTAAAACAAACAAACAAACAAAAGAACAAAATGAAGTTATAATTTAGGGGGATGCAGGATTCAAGGAAAGAAGTGTTTTACTTGTCTGTGCTGAGTGTAAGGAACCTGAAAAAAAGAGAGAAGGCAAGCCGAAGCCGGTTTGGCTCAATGGATAGAGCGTCGGCCTGCGGAATGAAAGGTCCCGGGTTCGATTCCGGTCAAGGGCATGTACATTGGTTGCAGGCACATCCCCAGTAGGGGGTGTACAAGAGGCAGCTAATTGATGATTCTCCCTCATCGATGTTTCTAACTCTCTATCCCTCTCTCTTCTCTCTGTAAAAAAATCAATAATATATATATATATATATATATATATATATATATATATATATAATTTTTTTTTTTTTTAAAGAGAGAGAGTGAGAAGGCAAGATTGAGAGTGAAAGCAAGAGGTAGAGGAGAGCATGGGCACATTGGCTTTTTGGGTCCAGCCCTGCGCTATGGTAAGTTCAAAGGAAATACCTCCCTATGAATTTCTCGAAGCTGGTCAGCCTGCCTTCCCAAAGTGAGACTTTATTCTGCTATACCGTCTTTCAAACTTTGAATTCTAGTAACTTTCACACAACATTTCCTCTGATGTGATCAAAAAATCTTGTGAGTTACATTTTACATGAGTCTAGTATAGGATACATATAAAAGATGCAAACCAAACTCATAATACAGTTTCTTCTAGGTGAGGAAATTAGATTGGAGTTGGGAGTTGAGACTTTAACTTTAGGTGTAAAGTTTTAATTTTTTTTAAATGTGACATATGTGGCAAAATATTAACTGTTGATATATGGATGGTAGAAATACACACATATTTATTTATTTATGTCAGCCTTTATTTTTTTAATAGTTTCAATTTTTTTTTTAACAATGTGAACTATGAGAAAATTATGGTTGAGAGGAGGGTTAAATGCTCTCCATGGAACTACCACCAATGGTGACAGGCAGGGACTTCCACATTCTCTCACTCCATTAAATGGTGTGTGTGTGTGCGTGTGTGTGTGTGTGTGTGTGTGTGTGTGTGTGTGTGCAACAACTGAAAACAAAAGCCCGAATGAAGGATACAAGGAAAAAGGCCCTACGGATGTCATCCAAACAGAGCTGTCGAAACTGGGTTATATCAGTGTTGTAGGAGAAATAGATACTGGTGACCTTGGAGAAATAAGAAACACATGAATGCACAGTAACAGTTCTCTTCTACCCCCACAGGCAAGCTGACAGTCTAAGTTACAACTGCTAGAAAGATAACTTGTACCAACAACAACAAATCAACAATAAATCTTTTTCCTAAAGCTTAATTACACCTTAATAAAGTGTGCCAGAAAAATAAAATATGTTGATAATAATGTACTGAACAGAATTGTAGTATTGCTATATGTCTAATAAAAGTGAGAATTGAGCTTTTTCTTATCATATATATATATATTTTTTTTTTTTCACTTTTAAATCCCTATATAATTCTTCATTTTTTCTAAGACCTGATTTCTCAGTGTCCTGATCTTCTCAAACCCAGGTACGGTATGATACTAAAAAGCATGATAAAATTAAATATCTGTTTCTTTGTTCTTCTCTTATTTCTATTTGTAGAGATATCATTTTTCTTTATAAGAAAGACAAAATACTTTCTGTCTTTGGTAAAATAGAAAGTCACTCAATTCCAAGAAGATAGGTGCATTCTTGCTTAATCCCTCAGACTTCCCAAAAAATCATAAGTTTAAAGAGAGACTTTCTCTATCCCTCACACTACATGGAATTGCCAATAAGTTCTTAGGATGCTTTAATAATCTTCCTAGAAAAAGGAACATCTGCTTTCAGGTAAAAAATAGAACATAAAAAAAATGACACAATAAACCTCACTTTAAAATTTAATATTACAAATGTTAATATTTAATATTTACTTATTAGTTTTTAATATTTAATATTAAGGACAACCTGACCATTTACTTAAATTTGAACAAAATGTATTATTTTAATATTCTAGGACTGAAAGTTAAATAGTAACTACTTAATATATTTCAATAAAGTTTCTTTTTTATTGAAATTAATTATTCTAAATTACTAATTTCTCTCTATAAATTCAAGTGGAACCAGTTAAGAACATATGAATTATAAAAAAGTTGTTCTGCAATAATTATTTTACCTGACCTTAGTAAAACTGTAAATATTATATCACTAATTTCTCACAATTACCTCATAATTGCCTTCTAAAATGAAGGCAAGAGACATCAATTTAACACTCTACCTCAGGATAATAAAGGTGTCCTTAAAATATGATTGGCTTTTAGGAAATTCAATGTATACTGTGAGGAAGATTTGGTCTGAGACCATAATCACTAAGGTGACAGAATAAGCATTTTGTATTATGATGACTAGAAGGAGAAAAACAAGGCAGAGAACATAAATGACCTTTCCGATCAAATTCATTAATTGATTTGTGACAACATAAATATTCTTCCAGGTAAAATAAATTGAAAGAAAAATTAGATGTAAAGATAGAGGAAAATGGGATAACATCCCATCTCCTCCATTCCTTCCCCTATATTAATGTTTTTCACATCAGTGATTCTCAAATAATCTTTTTTAAAAATCCATCCTCTATAAGGTCTATAAAACAATGGTATGATTTTCTGTTATAAGTAAAAAAAATTTCCTTATAAACTAATTGTTTAACTTAATTTTAACTTAATTACTAATGACTTAAAGAGCACAAAATTTTAGGTAGAAAGAAGGTTTAATGAAATAACATTGCAATTTCCTTATAGAATAGAGTATTTTAATATTCTCAGATAAATGCAACAATGATTTTGACAACCTACCTTCTGTTTGCAGGAAACACCAGATTGTTGCAGGGTTTCTTGTTCCATATGTATCCAGACAAACATCAAACATGACAACACTAATGGGAAGAGAGCCTCATACCTAAGAGGTGGGTGGGGTTGGGGTGAAAGTGGGAGGGTGGAAATGAAAAGACAGAAACATTAAACAAATTAAAATGCAAATTTATATTGAGAAGTATTTTTCAAAATTAAAACAATCTTAATATTTCTAAGGCACAATATCACAAAAATTTTAATTTTCCAGAAGTAGAAAAGTAACATTTAAATATTAACTTTAACACCATCTGTTTTTGAAATATATTAAATCTTGAGATCATGACATGTTTAAAATAGTAGAGATATTTAAAAATAAATTATAAAGTAAATTACCCCCCCCCACACACACACACATACAAAACACATACAAAGGTAAAAAAGACAATTTCCAAGTTGAAATTATTATTATTTTTAAAAATATATATTTTATTGATATTTTACAGAGAGGAAGGGAGAGAGACAGCCAGAAACGTCAATGAGAGAGAAACATCGACCAGCTGCCTCTTGCATACCCCCTACTGGGGATGTGCCCGCAACCAATGTACATGCCCTTGATTGGAATCGAACCCGGGACCTTTCAACGCTCTACCACTGAGCCAAACCGGTTTCGGCCCAAGTTGAAATTATTAATACCTGGTATACAGAGAAAAAGCGCAAGAGAAATGTTCCAAATTAAAAAAAAAAAAAAAAAAAAGCTGCCATATAAGAACATATAACTCTCAAAAACAACAAAAAGAGGCAATAAATACACAAAAATATGTTTGATCTTATTGATAATTGATATGGAAATCAAAACAATAGGGAGTTACCATATTTACTTATATTTACCTAAAATTTAAAAAAGTAATGTTGACAAGAGTATAATGAAAAAAAAAATAGCATCCTCTCTGTATAGGAAGGAATAAAACACTTTTTGGAAGGCAATTTAACACTATGCATCAAGAGTCTCAAAAATATTCATATGCTCTAACCCCGGTAATTTTTATCCAGTATGTCGCAGCACACTGGTGTGCTATAAGATTTTTTAAAGTATCAATCCCTGACTATTTAATCAGAGGCACTGGCCTCTTTTTCCTTAGATTCTCTGCCATAAATACCATCTATCACTTCAAGACATTCCCTGAGAATATAATCAGACACATGCACTACAATACATGTATGAAGATGTTTGTTGTAATATTGTTTACTGAAGGGAAAAACAGAAAACAACCTACTCTCCACAGGTGAGCATGGTACATCTCTAGGCTGGAATACGAGGGGGATGAAGGAGAAATGTTCATGAGATAACCCAGTGACAGAAGTCTTTTCCAATCCTTTTGGGGCTTAGTTTGGGATAACCTTTGCAATACCCTAAACCTCTACAACAGTACTAATTACACTGTTTTAATCATGTTTCTTTACGTGTCCTCCCTGATAGTTTGTACAACCTTTGTGTCAGTCTCGTCACCCCTGCAGGCCCAGGTCACAGCTTTTGTTGAGTGAGTTACTTACCTAACTGGAAATTACAAAACAAAATCAAATAAACCAACCCAAACAAACAAATAAAAACCACACCTTTATTTCTCTTTCAACTTTTTCAACTCTTGAACTCTATTCCTTACACTTGGTATTATTTTCTAAACATGAGAAAGCAAAATAAACAATATGCTTTAAACTCTACCACAGATCATAAAACTAAAGCACTGAAGACTGGGCAGAAGGAACACGGGTTTGAGGAAGCACACACAATAATTTGGTATAGACTGCCTGAGGATGAAGAGATAATATATACATCTTCAACTCTTTGGATTCTTTTTGCTTTTTGCTTTTCCAGTTGGGCATTTTTTGCTTCCTTGTATTACAAATCTTTGACTTGATTCTTGTGATCCTCTAGTTCAGTGTTTCCCAAAGTGTGGTACATGTAACCCTAGGGGTATGGGAAGAGTTTGGTGGGGGTACGTGTTGCATTGGAGTTTGGTGAGGATATGCACTGCACCGTGCTTAGCTGTGCCTAATTCTATGTTCTCATGAGTCAAGTCAAGATAGTCTTGTGAGGCGTGAGATGGTCCGGTGTCCAAATAAATGTTATATATAATATAACTTTTATTTATATTTTATTATGAATAATTTTATTTTCATTTACTATTTTGTGTATGTACCAAAAAAATAAAAATATTTTTATTATTAAAATACACCCCTTTTTTTGACAAGGGGTACTCAGCGTTACGAAAATTATAGAAGGGGTACACATATGTCAAAAGTTTGGGAAACACTGCTCTAGTCTGCTTTTAGGTCTCTGTATAATATGTTTTATTTCACTCAGTGTATGATTAATTTCTAGTTGATCCTTTTTCATATCCTTGAGGGTCTCGTTAAATTTATTGGCTTTTCTAGGAAGTTCTTGAAAAACCTTAAGAAAATATCACTAGTTGACAACAATTTTTTAAAAACCATAAGAAAATATCACTAGTTGACAATAATTTCAAAACTGCAACTGGAAGACAGAGCAGACATCATCCAGAACCACCAGAAAGCTGGATGAGTGGAAATTCTACGACTAGAAGGAAAAATAAAAGAACACTGAGATTCAGGAGCTGCGGAAGACAGAGGTGCGAAGACCCATGCATGCAGAAAGGGCAGGTGGCTGAATATGTGGCTGGCTTATTTACGGCAAGTACAGAGAAGGCGAACAGCAAGTGTGTGGCTAGCTTTCTCTTTGGGAGGCAAACAAAACCTCCAACTGCACTGAAATCCAGCTCTAGGTGAGACTTTGGGTACCCAGATCCATTCGAGGAGAAACTGTCTTGTAGTGAGCAAAACTCAAGAGCAGCTTTCTCTGAGAGGTGCGTGCAGCCATTGCTGTGGGACACTGAGACACAGGGCCTTCTTAGAGTAGGACTGATGGGAAACCAAGGCTGTCTGCCCCACCCTGAGACTCCGCCCCAACCAAGCTGAGCACAGAAGCTCTCCAGAGCAGAGACACTGCTGAGCCTCACAGCCAAATGGCCTAGAGGACAACTCTCCCCAATGATACCAACAACAATCAAGGCTTAACTACAAGACTGCACACATAGCCCATAAAAGGGTGCACCAAGAGTGTCCACCTCAGGTAACTGGGAGGCTGACCCACTGAACCATATAGGACACCTTAGCACATAAAGCCACCCTACCAACTCAGGGAAGCTGAGAAAATACCAAGACAAGGAAACAGATCACAAAAAGAAGTGAAAGACAAAAAGTGACTGGATATAGAGTTCAAAACCATGGTTATAAGGTTTTTCAAGAATTTCCTAGAAAAGGCTGATAAAATAAACGAGACCTATGAGGATATGAGCCATTGAGCCCTGCTAGGACACCTAGTACACAAAGCTACTCCATCAACTCAGGGAAGCAGCTAAAATGTGGAGACAAAGAGGCAGGCCACAAATGAAGGAAATGGAGGAAAGCAAAAGACTGGATATAGAGTTCAAAACCACAGTTATAAGGTTTTTCAAGAATTTCCTAGAAAAGCCAATAAATTTAACGAGGCCCTCAAGGATATGAAAAAGGATCAACTAGAAATTAAGCATACACTGACTGAAATAAAACACATTATACAAAGACCTAAAAGCAGACTAGAAGATCGCAAGAATAAAGTCAAAGATTTGGAATACAAAAAATCAAAAAAACAAAACAAAACACCCAAGCGGAACATAAAAAGAAAAAAGAATTCAAAAAGTTGAAGATAGTGTAAGAAGCCTCTGGGACAGCGTCAAGCGTACCAATATCAGAATTATGGGGGTCCCAGAAGAAGCGAGAGAGCAAGATACTGAATACATATTTGAAGAAATAATGACCAAAACTTCCCCCACCTGCTGAAAGAAATAGACTTACAAGTCCAGGAAGTGCACAGTACCCCAAACAAAGGGAATCCAAAGAGGACCACACCAAGACACATCATAATTAAAATGCCAAGAGCAAAAGATAAAGAAAGAACATTAAAAGCAGCAAGAGAAAAACAGTTAGTTATCTATAAGGGAGCACCCATATGATTGTCAGTTGATTTCTCAACAGAAACTATGCAGGCCAGACAAGAATGGCAAGAAATATTCAAAATGATGAACAGCAAGAAAATACAACCAAGATTACCCAGCAAAGCTATCATGCAGAATTGAAGGTCAGATAAAGAGCTTCACAGACAAGAAAAAGCTAAAGGAGTTTATAACCACCAAACTAGAATTATATGAAATGCTGAAACATATATTTTAAGAAGAGGAAGAAGAAAAACAAGATAAACATAAACATTTTGAATAACAAATACATATCTATCAACAAGTGAATCTAAAAACCAAGGGAATAAAAAATCTGGTAAACAGTATTAACTGGTGAATATAATAGAATCAGGGGTATAAAAAAGGAGTGGACTGACAATTCTTTGGGGTAAAAGGGGAGTGGGGGTGCAGGAAGAGACTGGACAAAAAGCCTACACTTATGCATGAGGATAGTTGGGGGAGGTAAGGGCAGAGGGTTGGGTAGAAACCTGGTGGAGGGGAGCTATGAGGGGAAAAATGAGGAACAATTATAATAATCTAAACAATAAATATTTATTAAATTAAAAAAAGAAAATATCACTATTTTAACAAGCACAGAAAGTTAAAAAAGCTACACCATTTCTGACCTGTTAGAATAGCATTTAATATTTTAATTTTAAAATAAAATTACTAAATTTTGAGAATAATATGATGAAATAGGACTCCCTTATAGGCTGTTGGTGTTATTATAAATTAGCATTGTTCATAGTCTCTTGCCCACCTATGCTACAGATTTATTTACTTACAAAAACTATAAACTATGATTACTTTCTTCTGTAAAATGTAGATGAATAAATATTCCTATGGGACTTTCTTTTCTCTTTCTTTCTTTCTAAGAGAGTGTGGAAGGTTTGGGAGAGACCTTGAGAGAGACACATCAACCTCCCACACGTGCCCCTGGTCGAAGTTTAAACCTGCAACTGAGGTACATGCCCTTGACCAAAATTGAACCCAGAACTCTTCAGTCTGTGGTCCGATGGCTCTATCTACTAAGCTAAACTGGCTAGGGCTTCATTTCTTTAGGTAATCAATATCTTGTATGAAAGCTGCATATCTGAATTAATATAATGAAACACCAATAAAATGTCATCATAGTGTACATAATAAAACCATACTAACTTGGGATCTGCTAGTTTGGTCTCTGCAAATCGAACAGGGCTGAAAGGCATTTAGCTTTCTTTTATTGTGTGCTAAGGGATCATATAAATAAATTTGTGAGGGAAATTTTAACCAACTTAAGGAAATTATTTTCAAGTATTACAATAGCTTCTATTTGCATAAAAATAATTAAATATTGACTACAAAATAAATCTTCTTTATTAATAAAATCAAGGATGCATTATAAGTTAGAATTTAGGATTACTATTACTGTCTTTCTTTAAAGTAATAAAACTGAATTTTTAAAATTATCCTATTATTCTGACTATTCACTAATATCCTAAAACAGTAATGTGAAAAGATGACAATGTGAACTATGTTTTGCAAATCTGACTTGACATTGAAAATATTCTAAGTGAAATTATTAGACTGTGCTGCTTCAGGTTACATCTGTTGAATGTTTTTGCAAAGGTAAATGTACTTTCCAATGTTAAAAAAATATATTTCTCAATACATTCATTAGTAAGGCCACACTCATTAGGTGTAAATTTTTACTTTTTAGATTTCCTTAAAATAAATTAAATGTACTTAGGATAATCTGTTTTGGTATCCTCCAATAGTATTAAATTGATTATTTAAAACATTATAATGCTTATCCCTAATGTTATTTACATAGCTAACTCAACTCTACATTATGAAATACTTTTTCACTCAAAAATCAACTTTAATTCTCCTTTAACTTATAATCCAGCAAACCAGATCTATGTTTAGATTTATTTGCAGTTTTTAATCTACTACACATTCCTTTAAATGTGTAGTGCTTTAGAACTTAGAGGTCTAAAAAAGAAAAGGGCTTATTGATTATTAAGTAACTGTGTAGAATATACACAAGTTCCTGGATCCTGTCAAACATTACTTCCTAAGGCAACCTCTGGGTGTAATCTCTTTTTTCCCCTAATATATTTTATTGACTTTTTACAGAGAAGAAGAGAAAGGGATAGAAAGTTAGAAACATTGATGAGAGAGAATCATCCATCAGCTGCCTCTTGCACACCCCCTATTGGGGATGTGCGTGTAACCAAGATATGTGCCCTTGACCAGAATCAAACCGAAGACCCTTTAGTACACAGGCTGTCGCTCTATCTACTGAGCCAAACCAGTTTCAGCTGGGTGTAATCTCTTAATGAAAGTTGTGACACCCTAAAATGGTGGAATAGAACAGAAATTATTTTATATTCTGACTAGAGGTCTGGTGCACAAAATTCATGCACGGGGGGGGGGTGTCCCTCAGCCAAGCCTGTACCTTCTCCAATCTGGGACCACTCAAGGGATGTCTGACTGCCTGTTTAGATGCAATTCTGGTGGGATTGAGCCTAAACGGGCAGTTGGACATGCCCCTCATAATCCAGGACTTCTGGCTCCCAACTGCTCACCTGCCTGCCTTCCTGATCATCCCCTAACTACTCCCCTTCCAGCCTGATTGATGTCTAACTGCTCCCTTGCCAGCCTGTTTGCCCCCAGCTTTCCTCCTCTGCTGGCCTGGTCACCCCTAACTGCCCTCCCCTGAAGGCTTGATTGCCCCCAACTGCCCTCCCTTGTAGGCCTGGTCCCTCTAACTGCCATCTTGGTTGGGTTTATTTGCATACTGCTGATTGGCTGGTGGGAGTGGCTTGTGGATATAGTGGAGTGATGGTTAATTTGCATATTGTTATTTTATTAGGTAGGTTTTTTATCTAGACAAAAAAATGCATATTCCAATTCACATATACATTATACATTGATAGATTCTGATTATAACTAAATTATTTATTCTACTAGAAGCCAAGTGCACAGATTCATGCACATTGAAAGAAAATTAATTAGAAGAAATATTTTAGAGGCTGGGGAGGGACTGCAGGAGGGCTCCAGGGCATGTCTGGCCCATCTCGCCCAGTCTGATTGGCTGGACTCCAGCAGCAAGCTAACCTACCTGTTGGTCAGTGTGCATCATAGCGAATGGTTGAATGAATGGTTGGACACTTAGCATATTAGGCTTTTATATAGAGAGATAATTTCACCAATAAAGAGAAAAAACGATGAAGAGTTTTAAGGTTTCATTATGTTTGTCACTCTCGAGTAAGAATATGCTAGTAGACTTCAGGCTTTCTTTCAGAGTTCAAAGTCCTAAGTCTGAAGGCAAGCCTATCTGAGGATCTTATTAGGTAACTAGTGAAAATGTCTATAGGTTGATTATATATATTACATATTTATTACTATTCCCAGACCTGTTTGTGCAGAGAGAAATGAAAAGATAGGAGGTGTGTGGGCCTTGGTCAGAGGAAGTCTAGCACCCAGTGGATCATCTGCTATCTGAGGAACAGAACTCCTGGGATCTAGGTCACTCAGGATGTTAGGGTCTACTTTAAGAACATCTTGCTAAAACTGAACTAGGATACCTAAATTTCCCCCAAAATGATCTTAAGTCTTGAACCTAAAATGCCTTTATAAAATCATCTAGTATGGGAAGAATGAATTGACAGCACAATGGTAAATCCCTAGGTTTAGTCTAATTGAAACCAGATCCTATATTTGGGCCAAACTATGGGTGGTGGTTATTTGGTCTGCCTATTCTATTTGGTATTTGTTATAATGAACACATTTCTCATCCTCATAAGGATTTAAGTATAGATTAAATAAAATTCAAAAGCAAGTGAATAATTTTTTTCTTCTAAGTAGATGAGAAGATACATGTCACTGTTTCACTGAGTTCAAGAGAACACTTCAGGACCTACCACAAATTAGACTGCTAGTATTTCTTTCTTCTGTAAAAAAAAAAAAAAAAAATTCAATCTTAAATAAAAATGCATTCTTTAACTTTTGGGAAAATATTCTAAAAGTCTTCTGAATCAAAAGGACTATCTGGACTGTGGTATATGTAACAGTAAAAATAAAATATTAAATTCAAAGAAGAATGAATAAATCAAAGCCTAAGTTAAAGTACATGAAAGAAATGCAACCAAAAGTAAAATTCTTCTCAGTCATTGTTTGAAACTTAAAATACCTCCATAATCAATTGGAATTTACTAAAACTAAAGTAAAACATTTTAGCCACTTCAGGAAATAAACAGAAAGATTATAGGAAAAAGAAAATTAAAGGTTATGGTTCAAGTCATATACAGTTCTTATTACAGAAAATATTTATAATTAATTCCTCAAGATTTATACAACATTGTTCATTTTTAGAGATTAAATGCTCATAAAGAAATGCCAACATTGAACACTTGCTACTATAAATGAAAATTTAAAAATGTTTGTACCCTGTGCTTAGGAGGAGGTATGCTGACATCGAGGAGACAAGTATGCTAAACAATCGCTCCAAGAGGCTCCTGGGACTCAGCAGGGGCACCAGAAAGGAGGCACCTGCAATGAAACACACAGGGACATGTCAGTAAGAGACACATAACATGTGAGTTTAGAAACACTAAATAATCTATAATCATATATCACCCTATTGTTTGTGTGACCTTTACAATGAGGCTATATTTGCCCTTATCATTTCTGTGAGAAATTTGAAACTTAATATATTTAATTTAATTTATTTTTTTTTACAGAGAGGAAGAGAGAGGGATAGAGAGTTAGAAACATCGATGAGGGAGAATCATCGACCTGCTGCCTCCTGTACACCCCCTACTGGGGATGTGCCTGCAACCAAGGTACATGCCCTTGACCGGAATCGAACCTGAGACCTTTCAGTCTGCAGGCCGACGCTCTATCCACTGAGCCAAACCGGTTTCGGCTGAAACTTAATATTTTTAATTGAAATTATATCTTATTGTTTTAACCAACTTTTGGTTCAGATTTTCTCAATTTATAGTCAGCTTCACTCACTGTAATATTAACCCCTAAATGAATAACTTATGTTCTATAAATAATAAAATATATTATTCAAGATTCAGCAACTCTTCTCCCAATTAGGCATTTAGTGCAAAAGACCACTTACTCCTCCGCCAAGTTTTCCCACTGCAAAATATTCATTGAGAGTTGTAGTGTGCTCCTTTGGAAATTAGAGAGGAGAAAGGACTTCACCATGCATGAGAGAAATAATCTTTTCCCACAGCATAAGAAAGCAATTACTTCAATGGGAAAAGAGATAAAAAAAGAGAGGGGGAATGGAAATGTACATAACTTTGTAATCCCTCTAGTTAGGATGGCGATATGCCCAGAGTTCAATACTCCAGAGCATGGAGACGGATGACCTGCGGTAGAACCCTGGCAGAAACACTTGTTAAGTGTTAACCATCGAGCATGTGAGCAGTATTTCTATCTGTCAAGTAGAGATAACATAAAAATTGGTGAGGTTTGAATACAATTCACCTGTAAAATGCTCCCTGAGCATAGTGCCTTGGGTATAGTAGGTGCTTAATAACTGTTAGCTGCTACTGTTATCACTAGTCAATATGTACTGAGTTAAATGTAAAGATAAGCACATTCAAAGTCAAGTCACTGCAAAATTTAAGACCATGCAAATTATATTTACAAGTAGAGGTTTGGTGCACAAAATTCATGCACCGGAGGGAGAGGGGGTAAGGGGTGTGTCCCTCAGCCCAGCCTGCACCCTCTCCAATCTGGGACATCCCTCTCACAATCCAGGACTGCTGGCTCTCAACTGCTCGCCTGCCTGATTGCCCTTAACCACTTCTGCCTTCCAGCCAGATCACACCCTAACCACTCCCCTGCCAGTATAATTAATGCCTGCTCCCCTGCCAGCCTGAATGCCCCTAACTGCCCTCCCCTGCTGGCCTGGTTGCCCCTCACTGCCCTCCCCTGCTGGCCTGGTTGCCCCTCACTGCCCTCCCCTGCTGGCCTGGTTGCCCCTCACTGCCCTCAACTGCTCTCCCCTGCAGGCCTGATCATCCCCAACTGCCCTCCCTTGCAGGTCTGATTGCACCCAACTGCCCTTCCCCTGCAGACCACTTGTGATGGCCATCTTGAGTTCACATGGGGGTGGCCATATTGTGTGTTGGAGTGATGGTCAATTTGCATATTACTTCTTTATTATATAGGATACTTTTGGACAAATAGCTTCTAATTTTTTTCAGATGTGTGGTTCTAATAAGGTTATTATCACCAGATACATACTTTAAGAAGGGAGGATTCATAAGAGTGCTGAGAGCCTTTTGGTAAATGAAGGAGGGTTAGAGCTAGAAAATCATTCTGTAGCCATCATGACAAAGACAATTAGGAAAGACTTATGAATGGATGCTAAATCTAGGAAGAAATTTTGATGCAAGGATATTTGATGGTCTCATAGTGTCACAGTTGTCTTATTATTCATAAGGGAAGGAGAAAACAGAAAAGATACAGTTTTCTCTTCTAGCTGCACTTAGGTTTTATCAGAAGTGAATAAATATATAGCCTGATTATCATGTCATAAATAGTCTATCAAGTAATTCTTATTAATACATGAATGTTCGTAAAAGTTCTAATTTTCTTTCTCAAATGCCAGCAAGTGATAAAAATAATAGCTGGTTATTATTATTGTCCTGCAACAAAATTATGTCTTTTAATAATATAATAATATAGATGCAAATTGATAATTTTAAACTATGATGATGTAAAGTTACCTGATTTCGTTTGACTGACCTCTTACCTAATATTATCCAGCTAACCACCTGATTAATAAGAGGAAGTCCTTGTTTCTTAAGTAGGCTATTATGTGTGCTATACACAGCCCACATGGAAAGCACTGTGCTCAGCATCTGAAAACAAATACAACACACGGAAATAAAGAGAAGGTGGTGAGAGACTAATTTATATAAGAACACTTCACAAAGCGCTTGAACAAGTGGAATCTGGCAAAACTGCTAGTGAAATTAGATCAGGTCACCTTCTTGTGGCCAGAGCTGAGTTAGAAGTCTTGCACTAAGCAAAGGTCATTTTTGACAAGCATGAGATGAGGCATTTTACACCTGCAAGAGTATTTGGGCAAACATTATTACACTCTTTCTATCTAGAAGTATTCATTATTAACCTTGAAGTTTTTATAAATCATGGAAATGCAGAGGTTGAAGAGCACAGACTTTAGTGTATGGCTGTGTCCCCCACCTCTGGCTCTCACCTATAGTCATATCCATTTATTCATTCAACATGTACTTGTGGCCTGAGTATTCACTTTCTATTGGGACTACAAGGAGTACAATATTCTTCAGGGAATATAAACTAGTTGGTAAACTACAGCTTAGAGGCATGGAGCCTGTGTTTAGAAATACCATATTATTGGATCACAATCATGTGTTTCCTATAGCTAGCTTCCTTTGCACTGCAGAGGTAGAGATGAAAATTTAAAACAGACTCTACATGGTCCTAAAGCCTAAAATCTTTACAATCTGGCTCTTTAGAGAAATGTTTTCTGGTCCCTGAACTAGTGGACCAATTGCCATATTAAGAAGTTATCAGCTAAATTATGATTGTGGACAAAGTAAAATCTCTTAGAGATCAGATTAGCAACCACACCACCAAATCCTAGATCTATATTTAAGTTACTCTTATATTTTTAGTGAAGGAAGAACAAAAGTGTCATCAATGAAGCTTTGACACAATCCTGTGATCCTCTCAATTATAAGACATTTTTTTCATGTCAGATACATACCTTGGAATCAATGAAAAATATGGCACACAGTTCAGGAATTGATGCAAATTAATAAAGTTAATGTAAAGAGAAATTTTGTAAAAGATTTACCTTATACTTAGGAAAAAGTTATGAATGGATGCTAAATCTAAAGAGAAATTTTGATGAGAAAGGATTTCTAACAAAGTCTGTTAGAATTTTCACTTGATAGTCTTAACTCCTCCAGAGTGAGATTCAGAAACATTCACTACTGCCAAAGTACTTAATATTGCTAGTGTATTCTGTCAAAGCTGCTACCAGCTTTACAGAAAAGCCAGTCAGTACACCATTTAAAATGAAAGATACACTCCAATGGTAGACAGGAACCTTGACAAAATGTTTCTTCTCTGTTGTTCTTCAAGAATTACATCTTTGAAGTGCTGCATATATTTTTATTTCGGAGTGTTCTTGGAAATACTTTCCATTATCCCAGCTTTGTTCTGAGTACATTTTTTTAGTAGACCCATATAAGTTTTTTTGGTCAGAGTTCTAAATGTAGATTTTAATTTTTTTTATTGTTTAAGAGAAAAAAAATGTGGTTTTCACTATCTATAGAAATGATTCATTTTACAGAATGGTATTATAATCTCTAATTTTCACATTATTAGATATTATCTCTACAGATTGAAAACAGACTAAAGTTCTATTATTGAAAATCACATATGTAGTAAGCAACATAACTGGCAATTAACTCAATTTTGAAATATCAAGTTCATAGTTCTTTATACCACACCAATGCCACCAACCAAAGTGAAGTTTATTTTCTCTCTGAAGCCTTAAATTGGCTATTCTTCATATAAGTATACTCAGAGGCTGCCTTCACTTCAAATGAGGACAACACAGAATCTCAGTCTATAGGAGGCCCTTTTAGGTCAACTTTTTGGTCAGTAGAGATGCCTCTTATGCCTCCTTAACCTGCTCTTGGTCATCTCTGACCTGCCTTCTGTTGGCCTCTTTGCTATTTCACAACTTTTAGAAAATATATTTCCATGTGATATCTTAAACAGAAAACTCTCTTCTTAACTGGTAGGTATTAGATAACTTATCATGACATCTTAAGAGCAATGTAATTAAACACAACAGTAGATACATTTTGGTATATCATTAGTAACAAAACAGTGTGACAATCTGTAACTAACCTGGAATAGGTGTAACAATAGCTGGCCATTTAAAAAACTATCTTTTGTTTTTATGAGAGATGTTACAACAAACAGGGACAGCAGAAGGACCAGCAGGCCTGCACCCATTCTGTTTGAAAACACAATTCACAATTTCAAAATTTCTTAAGATGCAGACTGAACACAGAGCATATGAAAACATTAGACATTCTACAATATGGAAAACGCCTGAGTCTTTTGGTTTAATCAAAATTAAGTAGCAAAATAGATACACATACTTTAAAATTAACACGTACTTAAAAATATTGTTTAGTTAACTTTTCCTCAATTAAAAAAGATATACTCTCATCTATTAAAGATTAGGTTAAAATGCTAAAAATATTATTTATACAGAGTTCTAAAGAAAGTAACAAAGATAATTACATAATTAGAGAATAAGAGAGGAAATGTTACATGAAATAATGATTATTTAGTTTGTCAAGCACATGCATAAATATATACACACAGCCAATAGATTACTTGATAATAATTTAAAAGTAAAGTTAAAAGCAAAGGTAACCAATTATTTTAGGGATTTATTTAGGATACATTGAAAAGAAATAAATATAATAGTAGCATGGAGAATTCAAGAAAGCTATGTAGAATTTTCTAACAGTCAAAGTGATTAAAATGAGAAAGTTGTCAAAGTATAATTTATTTCCATGGAGATCTTTGCATTCAGATTAGAATAGGAATTTAATTTTTTTAAGACAAAGTGTGGACATGTTCACAGGCAAAGACAGAGATGATATCAATGGCTTTTAAACCTTTTTGTTTTGACAACAGAAGGCTTTTCCACTGAAAGCTTTTCCAGTATACAAAGATACAGAAAGCTTTTGGACTTTTGAGGGAGTGGGGTGGGAATTGGGAGGAGTGGTATTTTAAGTTACCAATGTTTGGTACAATGTCATTCTTGTGAAGGCCCAGAGACAGGCCAGGGAGTTTTAATGGCTCCTAGAGTCTAGGCAAAAATTATGACAAATGGTTTAATATTAATATTTTAACTTCTAGTTTGTTTGTGTAACTTTAAACTTATGATCAAGATTAGATTCATATTTCATAGTGTTAAGAAAAATAATTGTATTGGAAAGAAAATAAGTTAAAAAAATATTGTTCATACACTAGAAAGATATTTGGCTTTCGTCCTACAACAGGCATCAGTGGGAACACTGCCAGGAGCAAACAGAAGAAAATCCAACTCATTGAGATGCTCTAAAACAAATTAAAAATAAAGTTATTTTTAGGAAAATATGGTAGAGAAAGCAGTCTTCAAAGTTTCACAGACTATATGGCTATGAATCAAAGAGAAAATTCAAAACCTTGTATCTGTTTACTTTACAAAGTAATGGAGTTACTGTGTGTGAAGGATCAGTTATGTAATAGGTAGTTTATAGGTATAATATGAGTATTATCTCATAATTCTCAGAATAAGCTGGGAGATAGATTATATTATTCACAGAGTTTCAGATGAGGAAACTGACCTCAGAAATGTTGAAGAATAAGTAATATCAGCTTATGATTAGTAAATGAAACAGACAGGATCTTAACCTGGGCCTGAAATTTCAAGGCAAGTGGTTCTTTCGATTTACATTATAGTGTATATGGATTATATCTGTAAGCAATTTGGCCAGCAATCATAATCAAATGATTGAGCCCAGGAAAGAAATGAGAAAAAAAAAAACCTTTGTAATTACATTTTGACAAAAATGATCAAGAATCCCATTGAGGAATTTTTCTAGTTCTCAGAGGGTAAAAAGAAGATATTTCTATCTTCTTGCTACCTCCATCAAAAAGTAGCAAAATGGCCCTCGCTGGTTTGGCTAAGTGGATAGAGCAGATGAAGGTCCCAGGTTCCATTCCAGGCAAGGGCACATGCCTGGGTTGTGAACTTGATCCCCAGTAGGGGGTGTGCAGGAGGTAGATAATTCTCTCTTATCATTGATGTTTCTATCTCTCTCTCCCTCTCCTCTCCTCTCTGAAATCATAAAAATATATATTTTAAAAAGTATCATTTTAGCATTTGGTTTGGCTCCGTGGATAAAGTGTCAGCCCGTGGACCAAAGGGTACTGGGTTCCATTCTGATCAAGAGTATGTACTTAGATTGCAGGTTCCTCTCTGGCCTGGGCTCTGTGTTTCTCTCAGGTGATATTTATGTCTCTTCCTCTCTCTTTCACTCTTTCTCTCTCTAAAAAAAAGAAAATCAATGAAAAATACTCTCGGGTGAGGATTACAAAAAAAAGTATCAAAATGGAAATGAGTGTATTTCTTGTAGAAGCACATTATAATTCTCTATCTAGTTGAAGAAAGGAACTTAGGAATAATTATATTTGAAAATAATCCATCATGAACATGCTTCTTCAGAAAAGAATGAAGGTGGCTCAGGGCTGGGAGGGAGGTGACAGCTGTGACCTGAATTCAGAGAACGACCCTCTAGCCACTGCACTGGGCAGTTCCTCGGCTGCTCCATCATTCAGATACTTGGGGCTAAAGCAATCTAGTAAGCACTTCAGAGAAGGACACAGCTCCTCTGTTCCTTGTGTCTTTCAGTCACCATTTGACAGGCTCATTTTGATATGAAAATCTATGCAATTACTGAAACCTTAAAGCAACCTCCATTCTCTAGTCAAAAGGACCAGACTCTTCATGTAGGAACATGTCTCACTCTTTTCTTTAAAAATGAACAGTTCCCCAAGTTAAACACATGTCGAACCGGTAACTACTAACTGCCCAGTGTCAAAAAGAGTATGTATACCTTTGCTCGCGTCCACAGCTGAGTGGTAAATGGCCAACCCGCAAATACAATAAGTCCAGCAGTAAGCATATAGCGGTAGAAAAAACTGAGAACCTAGTAACACATTCCAAAGAAGAAATAAAAAGTGAGGTCATTTTAAAGGAGTTACATAAATGTGAAAGAGGTAACTATACTATAATGTGGTAAATTACTTACTAATATTTCAATTCCCAGGGCACAGGCTAACAGGGATCCAGCAAAATGACGAGGAGGGAAGGTAAACAGTGATGTGACAAGGTCTTGAATAACTTGGTATCTGTTTAGCAAGATTTTTAATAAAAAGATTATGTTGAATTGAAAATTAGGCCATATTTAGTAAAAAATCAAAACTTTGTGCAAAGCTATGAATCAGGAAATATGTAATTCACAGATTATTTTAAAATGAGAATCTCTAATGGCTTTACTGACCTAATGGCTTTACTGACCTAAATCTTTTTTTGAAACTTAGAAGTATTTTAGTAAAAATTGTAATTTCTGGATTAATTTGATAATGATCATAAAAAATTGCTTGTTATGTTTAAAAAATATTAATGACAATAAGTGAGCCTTATTTGATCATAGTTTAACCATACCCATCCTATATAATAAAGATATAATATGCAAATGGTCGTTATGCCATGAAGTGTAACGACCGACCACGTAATGACTGGATCATGGATCAGCAGGAGGGTGGGGCAGCGAACTACAAGAGGGTGGTGGAGAGCTACAGGAGGGGGCAGGGCAGCAAGCTATGAGTGGAGGTAGCTACAGGAGCACAGGCTGCGGGCGGAGAGCTACTGTAGGGCGGCAGTGAGCTATTGGGACATGGATTCATGTGTAGGGCTTCTAGTCTATAATAATAAAAGTATAATATGCTAATTAGACTGGATAGCCGAACGACCTTCCGAACATTCTGGATGACCTTTCAGACAAAGCAAGGGCTGCTAGGGCCAAGGTAAGCTGTTGTGGCTGTGAGGGCCGATCCCCTTGCTCAAATTTTATGCTTTGGGCTTTTAGTCTATATGATAAAAAGCCTAAGTGACCATTGCAGTGGAACACCCAGAACGACTGGCTGCTATGATGTGCACTGACCACCAGGGGCAGACGCTCAATGCAGGAACTGCCCCCTGGTGGTCAGTGTGCTCCTACAGGGGGAGCGATGCTTAGCCAGAAGCTGGGCTCATGGCTGGTGAGTGCAGCGGCAGTGGCATGAGCTTCTCCCGCTTCTGTGGCAGTAATAAGGCACAGCGAGCAGGTGAGTGGTAAAGAGCAAGGGATCCCAGATTGAGAGAGGGATGCAGGCCTGCAGCCTTAGGCTCAATCCCCCTGCAGACAGGCATCCCCTGAGGGGTCCCGGACTGTGAGAGGGCGCAGGCCAGGCTGAGGGACCCACCACACACAGTGCATGAATTTCATTCACCAGGCTTTTAGCGTTAATATAATTACAGATACAATATCAGAAATAAAATACAGTGAACTCAGGAATAAAAACTGGAAAATAATTTTTAATTCACTAAGGTTAATCTTATTTTGAAATCTTAGCTGTCTTAATGAAATAAAGGTAGGTTTTTCTAATCTAGTTAGAGTAAATCTTATTGTACTTTTTACTGAGCTAAATAACCTTATCCAAACCCATTTTAAAATGTCACTAATTATATAGTAATTATAATTAAATATTAATTCATAGCCATTTAAAATGTATTACATACTTGAGTACTTTTTGATATTTAATTACTGAAAAAAATTTTTTTAGCATTTGTAGTGCATTATTAAGTAATTACAAAATGTCAATATCACTTGATTTATGACCTTTTTGCTGATTTAAAACAAGGGCTACATAATGTTATCAAAACTATTAAGATGCCAAGTAGGAAAAAAATAAGCTAACACCAGGCAAAAAATTGAATGTTTCTTTTGTTCATAACAGTGAATAAGCACAGAGAGATAAGAGATGATTTTGTAAAATCATTTGGAAGATTTTTTTTCTAGTGTCAGCTACCCTTTAAAAAAGTTTAGAACAAAAGATTTTACCCTTGAAAAATAACTTGCGGTTTGGGAGTAGAGCAAAATTTTCTGGAAGTAGAGCAAAATTTTCATTCTAAAAATTTTAAAACAGAGTAAATGACACCAGAAAAAAAAAATCTAACTTACATATATGTATATCCAGCAACCCCATTTACTTCAAACGAAGTGGTAACAGTAAATTCTTTTGTCAGTGTCATTTTGCCTTATATTTTAAAACTAGCAGCCCTGCACACGGATCTGTGTGCGAGTAGCTTGCTGCCGATTGACCCAGCTGGCCACCTGCCCACTGCTGCTGGTAGCTCTCCACTGCTCATAGCTCATTGCCTCGCCCTCCTGTAGCTCTCCACCACTTGTAGATTGGTTGTGACATTACGGCATAATGGATAACTAGTATATTCCTCTCTTATTATATAGGATATTGACATTTTAAACTTAATTTTTATTGACTATTGACTTAAGATAGAGAGAAAAGGAAAGGGAGAGAGAGAGAGAAATATCCATCAGTTGTTTCCTTTATGTGCCTCTGACTAGGGATAAAATGCTCAACCTGGGTATGTGCCCATATGGAAAACGAACCCAAGACCCTTCAGTGCACAGGACGACACTCCAACCAACTGAGTCACACTGGTCAGGGCTAATTTTTATATGTTTAATATTTTAATATATTTAATACTAAATATTTTCAAAGGATGGAAGAGGTGGTCAAAGCTAGAGTTAACAAAAATTAAAACAAAATATGCAGCTACAGGAGGGCGAGGCAATGAGCTATGAGCAGTGGAGAGCTACCAGCAGCAGTGGGCAGGTGGCCAGCTGGGTCAATCGGCAGCAAGCTACTCACGCACAGATCTGTGTGCAGGGCTACTAGTGTCAAGACAGACATGCTGGCTAACCCTGAAAATACTCTTATTCTGGGCTCTCACTCCCTGCTCGGCTTGTGGGGTCTGGTTTGCTCTGAGGATGCTTAGATGCTTGATACTAAGTTTAAATTCTAGATTATTGTGCATATACTGTATAGATATCAACAAAATCTGGGTCTGTGAACATAAATCAGAATATCATATTAGTGGTTTTATTTTAAAGGACTTGAAACTTGCCTGAACTCTGATGTTTTCTACAATGTAAAGTCCCATTTAAGTACAAATTATGAAGAGGCATTTTAGAACCATAGCACACGTGAATAATATCCACTAATCTTGTATGCACACTTTAATAGATTTGATTTAACTACAAAGTTTCATTGATGCAGGTTGACTTTATAGCTAAGAAAGGAGGGGGAAAATTCATGTGAAAAAAGTACAAATTTTTTAATGAAACAGGAAGAGATACCAGAAACTGAGATATACAAGACAAGTTCAAAATACGGGTTACTCTACTCATAATTCAGTCAACATAGTACAGTCATTTTATTTTTACTCCATATTTTTTTCATAAAAGCTACATAAAGGAGGCAACAAAGAAAATACTTCCCTAAAGCAATAAAGATGAAGTAAACATAAATAAATAAATAAATAAGACTCCAGCCAGGTAGCTCAGTTGGTTGGAGCATTGTCCCAATATGCCAAGGTTCGATCTCTGGTCAGAACACATGAAAGAATCAACCAGTGAATGTATAAATAAATGGAACAGCAACACGATGTTTCTCTCTCTCTCTCCCTTCCTCTTTAAAATTTAATTCTTCAAAAAAGGTAAAATAAAAAGGATAGTTATATGCAACATTTATGCTGTCATAAATGAAGTGAGAGGGTTTGGAGATTTGAGAGTATTGTAAATATGGTTGATGACTATGCTACAGAAATTGAATGCATTTTAAATACAGACTTATCTGACAATGAAGTGAAAAAGAAGACAGTAAGATATGTTACTTACTCCCTTAGAACCCCATACCATATAGGCACTGGCAACAAGCAATACACGTAATAAGTCCAGGGACAGGCTTGAATCAGCAGGAAAAATGTCATTAAAATGCCAATAGCCACAAAATTACACAGCAGGAGATGGCTTGGTTTCTGAAAAATCAAACAAAATATTGAAACACTTCCAAACTCATGCTAACTGATTGATAGGTTTTTAAGAGAGTTTATAAAGTGAAGAATAAGTATTTCTTTCAATGGTTTACAACTAGATGATTAATCTAAGAAATGCATTTTTCTGTCATTGGAGAAGCACAGTACAGAAGAAAAAGCTGGATAGCATGGAATGGGCGAATAAGGCAATTCTCAATGTAAAAGTGACTATGTTCCTAATGTTTATTTGCAAATAAGTCACTTAGAACTTGGAACATATTTCTCCTTACTAATAATTTAATAAATGCTGACTGAGTTCTGTAACTAGCTCACAAAAGCCCATTTAATCCACAATAAACTGGGGGACCTAATCTATACTTGGAACAATGCTCCTATCCAAATTCCAACTTGACATGCTGTCCACACTTCTCTCTCCATTGCCCATCCACAGTGTGTTCATTCAGACATTTCTCCCTCCCAATCACCAGCCAAACAAGGAGTTCTCCAATGTAAGTCACCAGGGATGGCCCATATAGGGGTTATCACTTGCTCACTATATGATTGAGTATGAGCAAAGTACAAAACTTTTCCAAGACTTAATTTCACCCCATCTACAAAATGGGAACAATAATTCCATATCTACTTATCAAGATTGGTAATGCTTAAATAAGATTATTTAAAAATATATATTTTATTGATATTTCACAGAGAGGAAGGGAGAGAGATAGAGAGCTAGAAACATCGATGAGAGAGAAACATCAACCAGCCGCCTCTTGCACACCCCCTACCAGAGATGTGCCCGCAACCAATGTACATGCCCTTGACCGGAATCGAACCCGGGACCTTTCAGTCTGCAGACCGACACTCTACCACTGAGCCAAACCGGTTTCAGCTTAAATAAGATTATTTAAAGAGCTTAACAAAATGCCCAGTTTGTCAACTCCATTCTCAGTGTGGGCATGTGCAGAAGGTAGCCAGTCAATGATTCTTTCTCACCATTTATGTTTCTATCTTTCTCTCCCTCTTCCTTCCTCTCTGAAATCAATAAAAAATATATTTAAAAAATAAAAGACAAGAGTTTAGTATAACTTGCACAATGTATGAACTCATTACAGTTGAGTTTATTCAGTTTCTTTGCTCAGTCTTTGTGATTTTACACCAACATCTAAATTATCATGATATTTTCTAAACATACCTTAACTTCTTTACTAACACTTCTGGTAAGGCTGGAATTAGTCTTGATAATCAACAAAGAAACATAAGATGCCCATCCTACAAAACCAAGCAGAACATTGATGCCCAAAAAGAATCTGTCATAAGTGTGATAATAGGACAATCCTTCCAATGAGAGATGAATCAGCTCCATGCAAAGGATGACCTAAGGAGAAAGAAAAATGTAACTTGCCACATGGGATGGATAAAAAAACCTAAGTTTTAAAGGAAGAAAAATTACTAAAAATTACTATAGACAATTTAAAAAAAGAGTTTAATTGTTCAAGGATCTTCTTGCAAAGTACATGAAAAATTCTATATAATAAAAGGGAATATGCTAATTGACCATCACGCCCTCACAAAGATGGTGACATCCAAAACCACAAGATGGCAGTACACAGTTGCCTCAGCCCCGCCAGGGGGCACCTGCCACCAGAGTCCCCCAGTCCCTTCTAATTGGAAAGAGTGCAGGCTGGGCTGAGAGACACCCCCCATCCCCATGCACGAATTTCATGCACCAGGCCATTAGTTCTTGAATAAAATTAATTTTTAAATATTAATAAGAAAGTTTATCTTAAATGTAAACTACAACATGTGTAGAGATTTTAAAATGTTTCATTTTGTGGAAACTATTTTCAGTTAGCATATTAAAGAAAGAAATAAAGGCTCTCTAATATAGGTCCCAAAAATAATGAACATGTCCACTTGTATATCATTTTTGACATTCTCAGATTACCAAAATCAGTCATAAAACATCATTAAAATATGTTGAATATTTCAGAGGAGAATAGCTTAATTAAAATTCCAAGAGCAGTAGAAATTAGTAATCAGAACCAAGATGGCGGTCCAGGCAGTCTCCTAAGCTGCCGCCTCATCAACAATTTAATTAAAAAAAACAACTAAAATCAAAAAGGACTTCACCAAAACCTCAGGAAAGCTGGTGGAGTGGAATAGCTACAACTAGAAAGAAAGAGAGGCTCACGGATGGGACTGGGAGCCGAAAAGCACTGAGGTAGGGAGACGCTCGCGCACGTGGCCGCCAAATACCTGCCTGGCGGGAGGGGAGGAATCCCCGATTGCACGGAACCCTTTCCGACTGTACTGAACCCCAACTCCGGCCGAAACCCCGTGGTCCCAGGCTCATACGGGTGGATCTGGACTGTAGAGAAAGGCACCCAGAGACTCAGAGACTGGGAGACCAGGACCGGGAGCCGCAGCCTGCAGGGTCTACAGTCTCACACGCGAATGAGAATGCGCTGAGGTCTGACCACCTCCTCTCCTTAGCGGAAGGAGTCAGAAGCTCCAGGTCTGACTGCAGAGGCTGCCGGCTGCCTCTCTGTACAAGGTGGCGGCCTCTCTGTAGTGGGAGGAGTCAGAAGGTCCAGACTACAGAGACCAGCCCAAGTCTGGGCAAGCCCCTGGGGCACCCACGCTCTTGCTTGGGGAACCTGGGACGGTCAGGGGGAAACTCAGGGAAGCCCCAGAAGGCAGAGGTCAGGTGGAAACTCAGGCGAGTGCAAAAGGGCAGGGCGGAAGCCAAGACTGTCAGTTCATCCCTGAGACTCCGCCCCATCCAAGTTGAGCAGAGGCTTCTGCAGTTTTTCAAGTCTCATCCTATAAGACTGTCTCCAATACAGAAGTTATCCCAGAGTAGACACAGCTGATACCCACATCCAATTGGCCTGAAGGTCAATTCACAACAATAGAGACTTAGCTACAACAAGGATGTGCACGCAGTCCACAAAGGGGATCACCAAGTGTCTACCTCAGGTAACTGAGGAGGCTGACCCACTGTGCTATATAGGACACCAAACACACAAAGCCATCCTACCAACTCTAAAAATAGTGATAATGCCGAGACAAGGAAATAGATCTCAAACAAAAGAGATGGAGGATATAGAGTTCAGAACTACGGTTCTAAGGTTATGCAAGAATATCCTAGAAAAGCTTGATAAACTTCATGAGACCCAACTAAAAAGTATATATAAACTGACTAAATTGGAAAATATTATGCAGAGATCCAACAGCAGAATGGAAGAACACAAGAATCAGGTCAAAGAGCCAAAAGACACTCCGCTGGAGAAGGAAGAAGAAAAGAGGATCCAGAAAGTTGAAGATAGTGTAAGGAGCCTCTGGGACAACTGCAAGCGCACCAACATCAGAATTATGGGGGTGCCAGAAGAAGCGGGAGTGCAAAATACTGAAAACATATTTGAAGAAATAATATCAGAAAATTTCCCTCACCTGGTGAAAGAAATAGACTTACAAGTACAGGAAGCCTACAGAACCCCAAACAAGAGGAATCCAAAGAAAAATTCTTCGTAACACATCATCATCAATATGCCAAGGGTAAAAGACAAAAAGAAGATCTTACAAGCAGCAAGAGAAAAGCAGTTGGTTACCTACAAGGGAGCACCCATAAGACTATCAGCTGATTTCTCAACAGAAACCATGCAGGCCAGAAGGGAGTGGCAAGAAATATTCAAAGTGATGAATAGCGAGAACCTACAACCAAGATTACTGTATCCAGCAAAGTTATCATTCAGAATTGAAGGGCAGATAAAGAGCTTCACAGATAAGAAAAAGCTAAAGGAGTTCATCACCACCAAACCAGTATTATATGAAATGCTGAAAGGTATTACTTAAGAAGAGGAAGAAGATCAAGTGAATTAAAAATCTGAGGAATAGAGTAAACTGGTGAATATAATAGAATTAGGGGCAAAGAAAGGGAGTGGATAGATAATTATCAGGGTGAAAGGGGTGTGGGGTGCAGAAAGAGACTGGATTAAAATTGTATAACCTATGGATGAGGACAGTAGTGGGGGGAGGGAGTAAGGGCAGAGGGTGGGGTGGGAATCAGGTGGAAGGGAGCTATGGGGGAGAAAAAGGAGAAACAATTGTAATAATCTGAGCAATAAAGATTTATTTAAAAAATTAAAATAAAAAATAAATAAATAAAATTCCAAGAGCAAAAGACAGAGAGAGAATATTAAAAGCAGCAACACAAAAGCAGGTAGTTACCTATAAAGGAGCACCCATAAGATTGTCAGCTGATTTCTCAACAGAAACCATGCAGGCCAGATGGGAATGGCAAGAAATATTCAAGGTGATGAATAGCAAGAACCTACAGCCAAAAATACTCTACCCAGCAAAGCTATCACTCAGAATCGAAGGCCGGATAAAGTGCTTCACAAATAAAAAAAAGCTAAAGGAGTTCATCACCGCCAAATCAGAATTATATGAATTGCTGAAGGGGGCTATTTAGGAAGAGAAAGAAGATAAAGATAAAAATTATGAACAACAAATACATAACTATCAACAAATAAAACTAAAAACTAAGGGAATGAAAAAACCTGATGAACAATATTAACTGGTGAATATAATAGAATCAGAGGTATGGAAGGGGAGTGGACTGACGATTCTTGGGATGAAGGGGAGTGGAGGGTGTGGGAAGAGACTGAACAGAAACTGTGCACCTATGGATGAGGACATTGGGGGATGGGGAAAGGACAGAGGGTAGGGTGGGAACCTGGTGGAAGGGAGCAATTGGAGGGGGGGGGAGAGGAACACATTTGCAATAATCTGAACAATAAAGATGTATTTTTTAAAAATAAAGATGAAAAAGAAACAGAAAAAGAAAAATAAGATCTTCAAAAACTAGAAAGGAAGGAGACAAAAATGTAGGACTAATGCTTCAACAAGAACAAAATGCTTTTTCTGCTAAAATGAATAAAATCTGTTGACTAACAAACAAACAAACAAAAAGAAAACATGACAAAAATAAGCATTAGATATGCACGGTATTAGATAGGCAATTTTAGAAACTGAAAATAGAATTCTTTCCTACTTTAAAACTATATGACCATTTAACAAAGAGGAAGTTAATGAAAAGCAAGGGGAGGCAGAAAGCTTGGCTTCCTCCATTGCCGGGGAAACCCAAGCTTCCCTCCTCTCTGTGGCTGCAGCCATCTTGGTTGGGTTTATTTGCATATTCACTCCTGATTGGCTGGTGGAAGTGGCTTGTGGGTGTAGCAGAGGTATGGTCAATTTGCATATTACTCTTTTATTAGATAGGATAGAAGGCCTGTATACTTACTGCTTCATCATAATTTTCCTCTTTTATATAAGATCTTGCTTTTCTTAAAATGTCAAGCTGTTTAGAATCAGAAAGCAACCTGCAAGAGGAAAAAAAGGTTAGGTTTAAAATGTTTCTTCATTTCAATTATATTTTTTCTTTTTCTTTTCATTTTTTGCTTAAATGAAAATTAAAGGATGGTAAATATTGAATAAATAAAAAAAGAAAGGAAGAAATTAATCTTGAGTTAATTGTATTATTATAGATGATCTGAACTCCTCCAAGAAATAGCTTATAGTTAAATTTGGTTTAAAAAATATTTTTGGTTTTCAATTGCCAAACTACACTTATGACAGTCAGATAATACATCATATTGAAAAAGTGTAATACTCCAGTTAACAAATAAATTCTGACTAAGTTAGCATAATTAATGGCACAGCAATGTGAATCCCATCACTCAGCCCCCTAAGTGTTCAGCTCCCCACTGCTCATGGCACAAACAACAGACTAGGCCAGGGGTGGGCAAACTTTTTGACTTGAGGGCCACAATGGGTTCTTAAACTGGACCAGAGGGCCAGAACAAAAGCATGGATGGAGTGTTTGTGTGAACTAATATAAATTCAAAGTAAACATCATTACATAAAAGGGTACGGCCCACTCTTTCGGCTCCGTGTGGGCCAGATAGAACAGCTGATCAGGCCGGATCCAGCCAGCGGGCCATAGTTTGCCCATGGCTGGACTAGGCAGAGTCATCCTGGTGCTTTGTGCTTGAGTCAGACAGCCTAAGAACTGTCTATCAAAGAGCCCCACACACAGCCTAACCAACAATCAAATTTAGTAAACACTTTAAATCTATTTGCCATTCTTTTCCAATACCATATATCTTTTTGATATTTTTCTACTAGTGGCTTGGTGCACAAATTCATACACATCGAAAGGAAATTAATTAGAAGAAATATTCTAATATCACTATTTTCCCTTTCTCTATAATGAAGGTGTCAGTCACATTCATGATCAATAATGATAGATTGAAATGCATGTATGCAATTGGTGCCAGCAAGAGCTTTATATATATTGCACATGTGAGACTCAACTTAGCCTTTTATAGCTATAGAATAAACTTGCTTACTTAGACCTACTTTCTGATTTAGCTAAACTTTTTCCAGCCCAGTGAAACACCCCAAACTTCTCTTACAGGTAATTGTCAGCCACACAGCAGTAAATATCAACACAAAACAGATTATTGTAGATTATACAGGGAGAACAAAGGGTAAAATATTTAACTGCAGCAGTGTTTGACTACTGTATTTGCCGGCGTATAAGACGATTTTTTGGCCCTGAAAAATATGCCTCCAAGTGGGGGGTAGTCTTATATGGCGAGTATATAACAAACTCTGTATTTTGAGTGGAAATGTTAGGGGATCGTCTTATACCCAGTCGTCTTATACGCCGGCAAATACGGTATTTTTCAGGGCCAAAAAATCGTCTTATACGCTGGCAAATATGGTATATTCTCTGCCGTGAGAAAACCTGAAGTCATTTTTAAGTTCCACCATTTCTTACTTCTTTTCAGTAATGTCAAGTTTCTAAGCTTTCTAAGTCTCCATTTTCTGGAAAATAGGATTCCACCAAGTCTCCGATCTACCTATTCCAGGACTTCTGTGAGAATCAAATGAGATGAGGCACAGGAAAATACTTCACAGATATTTGGTTAAAGTGTAAAATGTGTGCACTTGGCTATAAAGCAAGTCAGGTTCCTGGGTTGAAAAAACTCCAAGGAAGGTAGTCACTAGGGAGAGGAAGCCAGGAGTTGTTATGTGATGTCATTTACCCAGCAACCATAGCCATGGTTTCCAGGCTGGGCTGGGCTGGGGTCTTGGCAGTGTCAGCTGCAACTTGGTGGCTGTTGCTCTGGGGTGGTGGCAGAGACTGTGTCCCACTTGGGGAAGCCAAGTGTTGCTTTGTGGCACCAGGTCCGCTATGCCATTTCTCTGTAAATGGCCAGTGCACGTCATGGCAGCTCCTGCATTGAGTGTCTTCCCCCCAGTGGTCAGTGCACATCATAATGACTGGTCAGATGGCTGAACACTTAGCATATTAGCCTTTTATGTATATAGATTTCAATAGCTGCTAAATTAAATATTGGCACTTTCATATTGTGTGCCATAATATGATCACATATCGTCCTTCTACTTGGTTCTGATAGTCTCTGAAGAGATAAGATTTAGACTTATAGGAATTAAATCTTTGAAGCAATGTTATTTTTTTAAATATATATATTTTATTGATTTTTTACAGAGAGGGAGAGGGATAGAGAGTTAGAAACATTGATGAGAGAGAATCATCGATCAGCTACCTCTTGCACACCCCCTACTGGGGATGTGCCCGAAACCAAGGTACATGCCCTTGACTGGAATCGAACCCTGGACCTTTCAGTTCGCAGACTGACGCTCTAACCACTGAGCCAAACTGGTTTCGGCAAAGCACTGTTATTATATGTCTTAGAAATGGAATTACTGGGTCAGAAGGCACGTGCACTCTTTGAAGGCCCTACCTAAGTAGAATTTTCCAAATCTGATAAAAACCCTTCTAATTGCTCTCCCTCCCCTTGCTCTGATCCATTCGGCCTCCTGTCATACCAAGTGTATCTTCTAATTTACATGAAATTGATGTGGGTAACTCACTGCCTACTTCATCAGTTCTAAACTCTCTGGATTCTTCATGACCATCTTCTATTCTTAATTTCCCAAATGTATACCCTCAGGAATAAAGTGGTTAAACTTTTCATTTGTCACCAATCTTGTATTAACATCTGAGTTCTTGTTCATAAAGATCCTCTTTTTTCTGCTTTCCAAAATCCAATCTTCAGCATCCTTTATGATCCACTCTACACCTTACCTCACACCATTAGCACTTTAGTGTGGTCTAATGAGCAATTTATTTCTCTCCAATTAAATTTTAACCTCCATGTCGGCCATTAATTATTTACATTAATATCCACAATAATACTTAGCAAAGTGCTAAGCACATAAAATGAATCAATAAATATTAATTGATTAAAATGCTATCAAAAGATTGCAGGCCTAAAAAAGGAAGAGAAATAAGAGAGTAATATACCCTGCCCTTCTTTAAAGCACCTAATGATTTGCTAAATTAAAGGATAAAAAGAAAGTTGGTCTATAACTAAATTACTTCAGAGTCCTAAAAAGAATGAAAGAAAAAAAAAACATTTTAAAAGAGAAATATTTATGTTACATTAATGAATTCCATTACATTGTATTAAATATGAAGTACTTAAGTAAAGCAACCAGGGTTGAGCTAATTTATATTTCTCCTAAATGGACTATTTATAAACCTTGGGACATATCAAAGGTTAGGAATATGTCTGGAATTCATCAAAATGCTCTCTACCAATCTCACTGTGCATTATGACAACTAAAGATTCTTATGAAAATCTTGTCCCCCAATATAATTTTCTTTTAGTTTTCCTTAAGTTGAGAAGGGATACAAAAAAAATCTTGGTATTGTATATTTTAAGCATAAAGAAGTTTTGTGAAAAATATAAAGTCCAGAACATAAGTTACAATGTATCAACATTTATGTAAAAAAGACAAAACAAGTAACAGCAGCAGCATAAGAGGACTCGGCAGGGGAGTAATCAGAGAAATATCATCTATAAATTAAAATGAATAAAGGAATCTGCATGTGTCAACATGGATAAATCTTGAAAATTATACAGAATGGGAAAAAGAATTGTATTATATATGAAGTACCAATTAAAAATCAGTAGATTTTTAAAATAGGGATTCAATTATATTACATTATTTATTATCTTAAAAAAGAGAATCCAAAGAAACATAATCAAATGTTACCATTTGTTAAACATGGATTGTGGGTGCAAAGATTTTTTGCTCTATTCTCCATTTTCTTCAACATATTTGAAGTACTTCAAAATTAAAATTTTAAATGTTAGCACCCTAGCAGTGTTGCTCAGTGGTTAGAGTGTTGGGCCATGCACTGAAGGGTTTTGGGTTTGATCCCAGACGAAGGCACATACATCAGTTGCAGGTTCACTTCCTGCCCCTGGTCAGGGTGTGTGCATGAGGAAATAAATTGATGTGTCTCTCTCACATCAGTGTTTCTATCTCTCTCTCCCTCCCTCCCTCCCTCCTTTCATTCCTCCCTTCCTCCCTCTCTCTCTCCCTTCCTCCCTCCCTCCTTCCTTCCATTCTTCCCTCCCTCACTCCCTTTCTCCCTTCCACTCCCTCTGAAAAGCAATGGAAAAAATAATCTTAGGTGAGGATTAACAAAAATAAAAATAGGGTTATAATATTTAGGATGAACTATTGTTTGGAGGGCAAAATATCCTTAAATGCTGCTCTTTAAAGTATTATATCTTCTTACTAAGATTTTTATTGCAAAAATAATTGTTGCATGTACACATACTACTTTAAAGACACCTAATAAGAATCAGTATATATTTTTTATAATATCTTATATTAAAGAAAAATATTTCAAGAAGATAAAAACAGAGAAAGCAGGATAAAAAATTATTTCTGGAATAATTTGCATTCTTTAGAATGTCTAATAATGTAGAATCATGTCATTACTGAGTAAATGAATCTTTTTCTACATATGTATGTATGTATGTATGTGATGTGTAAAAGTTACATTATAAAGTTTTAGGGCACTTTTAAGATAGAAAACTATATTTCTAACAAATAATTAGTACATCAAATGAATGAAGTGGTAGAAAGACTGACATTAAAACCAGTATTTAAATTTGGCCTATGGGAGGAACTTTAAATCATGATAGCCTAAAAGAAACAAATATATTAAAAAGAAAGTATGCCAAAACAGGTTTGGCTCAGTGGCCTGTGTTGGCTCAGTGGCCTGTGTTGGCCCATGTTTGATTCTGGTCAAGGGCATGTACATTGGTTATGGGCACATCCCCAATAGGGGGTGTGCAGGAGGCAGCTGGTCGATGTTTCTCTCTCATTGATGTTTCTAGCTTTCTATTCCTCTCCCTTCCTCTCTGTAAAAAACCAATAAAGTATATTTTAAAAATAAATAAATAAATAAAAATAAAAAGAATCAAAGTATTTTTTGAAATTTTAGTAAGAAATACATTTAAATACTGTATTAAAATTTAAGTTCTCTGAATTTATATAGTGAGTTTTAAATAAAAGATAATATGCTTTTGCTTCTATTGGCAAGGTACAATAATCTCCCATTTTCATTTTTTTCTAAAATATTAAGAGATCTTAATTGTTCTTTCTTAATTTCATGATTTTTTTCTTTAAAAACTGTTCTTGTGTTCCCTTAACCTCTACAGTATAGTACACATTTTATAGTGTTTTTCCTCATTTTTAAAATGCTTTCACAATGGAGGCAAATCTTTCATGCTTCTTCCAGTCATGTAGCTCCACCTGCTGGTCAACCTTTGGAATATCACTGGGATCCAATGGACCCAATTTTAGTTTTGATTTTTCTTTCTTCTTTCTTTCTTTCTTTCTTTCTTTCTTTCTTTCTTTCTTTCTTTCTTTCTTTCTTTCTTCCTTCCTTCCTTCCTTCCTTCCTTCCTTCCTTCCTTCCTTCCTTCCTTCCTTTCTTCCTTCCTTCCTTTCTTTCTTTTTAAATATATTTTATTGAGTTTTCACAGAGAGGAAGAGATAGGGATAGACAGTTAGAAACATCGATGAGAAAGAATCATCCATTAGCTGTCCCTTGCACATCCCCCACTGGGGATGTGCCCACAACCAGAATCGAACCTGGGACCTTTCAGTCTGCAGGCCGACGCTCTATCCACTGATCCAAACCGGTTTCAGCTTGAGTTTCTTTTTTCAACAGTTCTATATGCATGAATGGCTATTTCATTATTTTATTCTTTCTCACAGGTCATTAAAATATCAAAAATAAAACATAGTTACTTTTTAAGGAGTAGGGTAAAATAGGATATACAATTACCATATGAATCCACTGTACCCTTTTACAAGTCTAAGATTTGTTATGGGATTTTAGCACTCTTAATTTTCCTTTTTGTTGAAATGTTTGCTATTTTATCACCCTATAAATTATTATATTATTCATCAAGTATTAATACTGGAAAAAACTAACTAAGACAATGGAGGAATGGTGGACGGATACCATTGAACTAAAATACGATGCTGGTGAAATGGATCATATAAGATCTCAAGATTATGGATTTTCAGATATTAATATCCCAATTTTCTCAAATTTATGAATCAGTGACTAAACATTAATAAATAAACAATAAATAAACAATAATAATAAATATATATTCTATTGACTTTTACAGAGAGGAAGGGAGAGGGATAGAAAGTTAGAAACATCGATGATAGAGAAACATCCATCAGCTGCCTCCTGCACACCCCCTAGTGGGGATGTGCCCACAACCAAGGTACAATGCCCTTGACCGGAATCAAACCTGGGACCTTTCAGTCCGCAGGCCAATGCTCTATCCACTAAGCCAAAGCAGTTAGGGCTAAACAATATATTTATAAGAATAAAAATAAAAGATGATCTTATTCAAAAAGAAAGTACCTCACCACACTATTGCTTATAATAGGAACCTACCTAAGTAAGCTATCTGATTTGCAAAAAGAATGTATGATGCCCTGGCTAGTTGCCAGGGATCTTGTCCCAGCATTACGAAGGGTTCAGTATTCTGGAGAAAGGGACTAATGCGTAGATTCAAGAAGGAGTACGAAGATGAAAGTTAATTTTGAAAGGCATTGGGGGTCAGAGGCTCCTTAGCTAAAGGAACTGAAAACTCCCTTGTCTAAGGACCCCTTGCTATTTATTTAACATAATTTGTCCTAGGTAAGGTGGAGATATACACTTCAAAGGGTAAGGTTTAAAAGGGTTTACAAAAGCATTGTCAGTTTGGGGAATGGCCTACAGCTGTGCAGGTGTTTGACTAACAGGAAGTAGTAAAATGCCCTGAGCTATCTGGCAGCAGACAATCCTATTTAGGTTTGGGATAAGTCCCCTTTAGCAGTTCCGACAGGTAAACTACATTTGACTGAACCCTTTGTGAGCTCCCCAAGCTTCATCAACCTTTGGTGAAACTCCTGTAATTATGACATGCTGGAATTGGTTCCCAGTAGCTACCCTGTTTCCCTGAAAATAAGACAGTGTCTTATATTAATTTTTGCTCCCAAAGATGCGCTAGGTCTTATTTTCAGGGGATGTCTTATTTTTCCATGAAGAAGAATACGGTACACATTTATTGCTAAATGAAAATAAAGGAAATTTATTACCTGTATATGGTATGGTAGTACGGTAGTTGTCAACACAAACCAGACAAACTGTGAATCCTACAGTATCAAGAATTTACTCATTTATTCAATGACAATCATGTCATCATCTTCTGGAACATCATCATAACAATCCAATTCCTAGATTTCCTGGTGAATTTCGACTCCATTTCTTTCAGAATCAGTGGATCAAATCTCTCATGTTTAGCAATAGCACTGTCTTTAAATGAGTACTTCTTGTCAAGGTAGCCTGCTCGCAGTGCATTTGCAATGCAACTGTCAGTGACTTTTCTCCCATGAATTCTTCACCCAGGTCACGTCTTGCAGTTTAGGTTTCACAAAGTTTCCACGCTGATTTCTCTCCATTCACACAGCAGTGACGTCAGGACTCCGCGTAACATCACTGGTTGCTAGACGCCAGTTGGGGCGGCCCTAGCGACCAGTTTATGGTAAATTAATTTTCATTCTGAGACAGAGCCTGGGGGCCTTATTTTGGGGGGATGCCTTATATTTCACTCAGAAGGAAACCTGTAAGTAGGTCTTATTTTTGGAGGATGTCTTATTTTGGGGGAAACGCGGCAATGTGTTCAGTAATTAGAGTGCCCAAGCACTCAGCCCTATTTGGGTATGTGCTCCAGGGAGGCCACCAATTGATATGTCCCTCTTTTCTTTCCAACTCCCCCTCCCCCTCCCTTCCACTCTTAATCTAAAAAAAAAAGAATATCCTCAGGTAAGGATTAACAACAACAAAAAAGGATGCGTGACATAGTATTCTTTCATCTTTTATGATATTTATGTGCTGATATTTACCTGATATAGTTTCTAAGTGGACAATGCTGACAATAAAAGAGTAACACACTAATTGATAGAATCTTTGGACGCCTACCAGACAAATCAGGAGTTTGCAAATTAACCCAACAAAAATGGCAGGTTAATTTGCATACACAGGCACCAGCAGACAGGGTCGGGGCAGGCATTCTGCACCACCCCAGCTGCTCTGGGCCTCTGAGTAGCATGGGAAGGCAGAAAAGCGGCTCCGGCCAGAGGGAAGGCAGTGCCAGCACCAGGGGAAGGAAGGCCCATTCTTGCACAAATCTTCATGCATCAGGCCTCTAGTATATAATAGTGATTAGGACAAAACAGATGGAGTAAAAATAAAAAATAAAAATCACTAGACTAGAGAAAAATAAAGAGTCCATTGTACTCAGATGGTACATGGTGATAACTGTTTTTCCTGGTATATAGAGCTTCTGTAACAGGAAGGAAAAAAAAGGATACTACACAAGAACAGAAATGAAATATCCAGGAATAAAATAATAAGAAATGTATATTGTGGGAGAAACTAAAATTTTACTTAAGAACATAACAGAAGATATAAGTAAATACATGTTAGATGGTAATGTTCAATATTATAAAAGTTGTAATTCCCTCCAAATTACTTCTGAAATATTGTATAATAACCAAAGAATTCTTTATATAACTTAAGATGATGATTCTAAAATTTATATGAAAAAAATAAATGATTTTATGATTCATGCCAATGATTCAAATATTTATTGTTTCTTTTTAAAATGTTTTATCACAGCAATATATGCATATTATTTTAAGAAATAAAAAGTAGTACAGAAGGGCAAAATGACAACCAATAAATTCCTGTCCAACCTCCTCATCTCTCAAGTCCCCAGATCAGACACACACTCTTCAAAGGTCTGTTTTTAGTTATTCTGGTAGCTACCTCATTTTTCTCAGTAATATGTTTTTATTTTTTTTAATCCTCACCTGAGCTATATTTGTGTTGTTGTTTTTTAAAAATTGATTTGAGAGAGAGAGGAGAGAGAAACATTGATTGTTTGTCTCCTGTATGCATATTGACCAGGGGTCTAACAACCATTTTGATGCATGGGATGATGCTCCAACCAACTGAGCCACCAACCCAAGGCCTTAAAAATATGCTTTTATTACTATTTCTTGATTCGATGACCTGAGATACTTTCTGTTGACTCTCCATTGACTAGTTGTTCCTACTGTCTCCTCCCCCTTCAACATGGTCATATTACTATATTTGCCTCCTCTATTGGCTAGCGCTGGTCACTTTATTTTTATTGATTTCAGAGAGGAAGGGAGAGGGAGAGAGAGATAAAAATATCAATGATGAGAGAGAATCATTGATCAGCTGCCTCTTGCACACCCCCTACTGGAGATTGAGCCCACAACCCTGGCACATGCTCTTGACTGGAATCGAACCTGGGACCCTTCAGTCCACAGGCCAATACTCTATCCACTGAACAAAACCAGCTAGGACTATGCTGGTCACTTTATTAATGTGTCTTATTCTCTCTACATTCTATTTTATGAAGTCAACAGAATCACTACCATTCTATTTACATTTCTTTCCCCTTCAGTCTGCCAACCTGTAACTCCATACATTGTCAAGGTTGGTAACATTTGCATTCTATTCTGTAATTTTAAGTCTTCCTTACTTTGTCTAAGGTTTGACTTTAAAAACTAAAAACCAATATTTACATTACAAATATTTAAGTACAGTTCACCGAATAGCAAAGTTTTATACTATAATTAGATTTCCTTGGTCCATGTGCCAATGTTCAAATGACTTCCCTTTCTGATACTCTCTGCACCTGTCCAAAGCCATGCCACATCTTAGGCTGCTTCATAATTAAAGCATGCTTTCTTGTACACTTTGAAATGTACAACCTGAAGTTTCCAGTTGTCATTGTTTTGGAGGATGAAGAAATGTATGCCTTCTGTGTAAGTCACTGTGTTTCCCCTAGCTCCTTATTCAATCCATATATTACTTAAAATCCATTTCACTTCCTATTCTAATCTGGAGGACTTGCCTCCCATTTGGATTGTTCTTGTACAAGTTAGCATTACCTAAAATTTTAGGTGCATTGCCCCTTTTTAGAAAAAGCATTCTGTACCCTTTCTCATTTTGCAAGTTTATGCTGATTTTTATTTTGTGGATATAATAGTTTCTCATATATTTCTGAGGATTTTAATATTTTTAACTTTTTTTCTGTTCCTTAAATAATCTATTTGCTCAAGAGTCTACTCTTGACCTAGCCGGTTTGGCTCAATGGATCAGATCAGTGGTCAGCAAACTTATTAGTCAACAGAGCAGCAAACCGCGGCTCATGAGCCGCATGTGGCTCGAGAGCCACGGTTTGCCAACCACTGGATTAGAGCATCAGCCATGGAACTGAAGGGTCTCAGGTTCAATTCTGGTCAAGGGCACGTACCTCATACCTCGTACTTCATACCTCGGTTGCAGGCTCAATCCCTGGCCCCAGTCCCCCAGGTCAGGGCATATGTGGGAGGCAAGCAATCAGTGTTTCCCTCTCACATTGATGTTTCCCTCCCTCTGTTTCTCTCTCTAAAAAGCAATGGAAAAGTATCCTCGGGTGAGGATTAACAACAACAAGAAAATCTATTATTCATATTATTTTAGGTTTTTCTGATTATATTGCAAGCTTTCAACAAATGGTGATTTTCACGTCTGCAGGCAGAGCCAGTAGTTTTGCTCCAGGGTGGGTGAGCCAGTGAGTGGGAATCAGCTCCTGCTGAGCCCAGAGATGACACAAAGCGAGCAGTGGCTCTGTAGGCAGATGTTTAGCATAAAAGCAGAGCAAGTCCATGGTGAGTCAGCAAGCTGAGTAAAAGAAGGTGGGTAGTGTGCACTTGAACCTCTTAGAGAAGAGTGCTTCCCTGCCAATCTTTCTAAAGTGGCTGGGCTAAAGTAACTTCTCAGTTATTCTCAGTTCAATGTCTTACGTATTTTCTTTATTTCAGAAATTGATAATATAGTTCTTGTTCATTTATTTGTTTATTTTGTTATGATCTGAATATACCACTGCGTTATAAACAAACAGATGCATATGATACATATATATGATATAATATGGAGCAAATCCCAAGAGATAACGACTTGGCTTTATACACATTTGTAATCCTCACAATCAGGGATACTCCTTAAAGGGAAATCTACTTTTGATACACATTTAAAATGTTGAAGGTAACTCATTGCATATGATCATAACTTGCAAGTCATGATTATGCTTTGTTTTTGTCACAGGCTCACCCCCTCCCCCCCCACACACACACAACCAGGCAAACAGTCACATTATTCACAGGGCAATGCAATATTTAAGCATTTCTAGTTTATGAATACCATACTCATGCTACTTAAGTTGTTAAATATAATTCCAATGTCATTCAATCATATCCCTAACATCCATATTTCAAACAATTTCTGTTTATTTTGGTCAAGATCAAAATTCTTCCTAATTATATGCAAATCCCTCTTAATTGAAAATGAACTTCACAGAGGTTGAACAAACCTGCCCAAGTCAGTACAACAAAGCCAGATTTGTGACTCAACCCTGCCCATTCCTGGTTCAAGGAAAATATGTCTTTCTGGGATCTAAGAAAGCAAAATCTGCTGCCCACTAAAGTTTGCTCTCCTCTTCGCCACCAAGAGCTGTCAATGTTTCCCAGAATTACACCATTGGCCTTTTCTTGCCACTTTCTACCCTCTGCCTAGAGCTCCTACATGTATAACAGTTTCCACCACCATCTTTACACTGATGGTGCCAAAATCTTCACAATCAACTCTCATCTCTATCCTGAGATCCACGAACCTATTTCTAATCAATTCATCAATGACTTCAGTTTTAAATTAAACATTCATCCCTGACTCTCAAACCAGCTCTTCTTTCTTCCTATAAGCCATAATGGTACCAGTACCTTCCCAGTCAGCCAAGCAAAGAGTCCCCCTACCTTCCCAGTCAAGCACAGTTGAATTTATCTCCTTATTTCCCATATCTCTCTGCACCCTCTACCAGTCATACAAAGATATTTACTTAGCATCTGGCTCATTACTTACAAAAACTAAGATGAGACTTTCATTTTGGAAGTTTGCACTACTGTGCACAAAAACCACAAGGTTTCTAAGTAATTTATTTTGTCAGCATTTAAACTCATTGAAAAATTCATTCTTATAAGCTAATAAATATAAAATACTTACTTAAATGGTGTAAACAAAATTGGTAAAGTAGCTTCTTTTTTCTGAGTCATTTTCACCTGGGAACCAAGTATGAAAATATTTTATTTTATTATAAATGAGAAAAAATCAACTAATTTCATTTTGAAATATAAACATCTATTAAAATGAGTCTTCGGGGATGGTTAACTACTTTGAAGATAAATGGAATTTTGTGTTACTATATTATTTCATAAATATTTAAAGAAAAATTTTAACATTATCATTCTATCACAATAAACAGAATTAAGAATATCAAGTGTGCAAAAGAACATTCAGTGATGTATTCTACTTGAACTCTTAGAAAACAATAAGCCAAGCTGTACTGTTTTAAGAATAACAGAAAGTTTCAATTAAATGGTGACCTCTTTAAAGTTCTTAATGCATATAATAACATACACGAATGACTAGAAATGTTACAATCACTAATGCTACTTCTATGGGGGCAAATTCCAATTAATAAAGACTTGGTTTGTAGTTTTTATAAGCATATATGATAGTCTTACAACTAGAGAACCCTAAAAGGTAGTTCTACACTCTCACACTCATTCATGGATGTTGCATCTCAGAAATTTGCAAGTCGGATGCTAGACAAATACATAAAATTTAAAGATAATAACTTATAGACGATCATTTCTTAAAATACAATTCAAATATTCAATTTAGAAATTGTAGCAGTGTCCATTTTTTTGTGTGTGTCTAATTTTACCTTGAACTGTTCAAGAATCTGTTTTGCATTTGTATACATGCTCTCTGCTCTGAAGACATCAGTGTTGTTAAGATAATTCACAGGAAGGGTTCCCTATAAATAATAAATACTGGTTTAATATTAGTATTAACAAAGCTCAGGCAATTCTTATAAAACAAAATAGATTTACAAAGGGAGCAATGAAGACAAGACATATGGACAAATTACTGGAATAATAAAACAAAAAATCTTACTTTAAACCATAACTGAACTGTGTTCTATTATTTTCCTTGCAAAGTAAATTTAATAAATAAAGCAAAAGAGATTAATTAAATAAGTTCAAAAAACCTAACATTACCCCTTTAATGGAAAAATTACCATGTGGTAGACAGTGAACTAAGTGCTTTGCACATGCAAAATATCCCTATGGTGGGCCACCATTAATATACTTAAAAAGAAAATAAAGACATAGTAAGAAGTATGAGAGTATATTGTGCATATAAGAGTAAGGATTACTTTGTGAAACTTTTGTTTCACTTACATAAAATACACACACACACACACACACACACACACACACACACACTAGAACTCACATTACTCGGCATTCTAAATTAGATTTGTTGTTTGTTTTTTGGCTTTTCAGGATCCACTTCCCACTCTTAGCAGGATTACCATTCTATGTGGAGAGATCTTCCCCACTGGATACAGTGTAATGGGTCTCCAATGGGGCTCTGCCTCCCTCACTGAAGGGTAGATCCAGGCTAGACGACTCAAATAGTAAGCACAGGAATTTGACTCAAGGGTCAAGAAACAAAAAGTATGACAGGGGTAATGCTCCTCTACCCTAGTGTAGACTCTGGTTTGGTTCTTTCTTCCAATCTCCAGAGCTCTCTTGGTTCCTAGTCATTTCCAAGTCTGGTCTTTGAATACCCCTTTGAATCAACAAACCACTAATATCTTTTAAATACATTTCCTTTAAATGGATTCAGTCTCTGTTGCTTGCAAACAAAAAGTATTTATCTGTTTTCATCATTTAAAACTAAATTACAAATATAAGCCTGGCAGGGTATATCAGTTGGTTAGAGCATCATCCCAATATGCCAAGGTTGTGGGTTCGATCCCCAGTCAGGGCACATACAGAAATCAACCAATGAATGCATATATAAGTGGAACAACATATCAATGTCTCTCTCTCTTTTTCTTGCAAATCAATCAATAAAGTATTTTTTAAAACCCTAAATTACAAATATAAGTTTATATACTTTTTAAGAAAGTAAAAATTATAAGAGAAGTTATTAGGCTTATACTCCATGTTATAGATTATAATATATACACACATAAAAGGTATAACATATTTAGGAAGAAATAGAAAAATACAGTTTAAATAAATCAAAGATTATTCAGAAACATATAAAAAGTAAATTTTAGTGTACAATGTATTTTTTTATTCTGAGAGTTGTTAAGAAAATTTTGTCCCTTACCACTGAATTGAGGGGAAAAGGAACTCCAATAAGAGAAGCCATCAATGGTGCAACATCAGCCTACAAACAAAAAATTCAATTTTAAGAAGTTTATAGATATCAACAAGAAAAATTATTTAAGGCAACTATTCTGTAATATAATCTGCATGTTTGTTATAATCTATTATCTTCAAACATTTATTTACTACATAGTAGATACTTATCTCTAAAAATGTCATTTGTTAGAAGTATATGACTTCATGAAAAAAATTAGAAAAGAAACCATTAAAAGCTCCAAATGTTAAACATATTAATAAGCAAAAAGTTACTTATCCTAGTAACTAGAAATTGATCACTTTATATAATAGATTTTCAGTATTATGAAAGGCTGCCTTAACTAAACAAAAAATAAATAGCAATATGAATTAAAGAAAGAATGTAACAGAAGGTTTGGCCCACCAAAAGTAAAACAAAACAAAACAAAAAAATCCCAAAACATAAAAAAACAAACCAGAGGTTCTTTAGAATCTCCCCCTTCCTCCCAAAAAAACCAAACAAAACCAAAAACAAAACAAAACACCGTTTTGGATAGCTCCCTTTCAAGTAATGTCCCAAAAGTTGTTCATGCTTTCTGTCTCATCTCCCCATCACTCCTGACTTGACCTTTTATCATCCCATAGACAATTCTCCCTAAAAAAGCTAGTAACCTCCATTTTGTTCCAAATCTTATTGCCTGCTTTTATATTAGTCCATATAATTTTTTAGGCAGTAAAGTGCTTAGGTGTCAGAATGCCCAATTTCAAATCTTTGCTTGTAATTTCTGAGACTGTGGGCAGGTCATTTAACCTCTCTGATGCCTGTTTTCTTATCAGTTAAAAAATAAATGAAAGTTTCTCCCTTACAGAGTTGCAGCATGATTTAATGAGATTAAATTTATGAAGTACCTAGCACAAAATAATCCTGCAGTAACTGGTGGCTACAAACGCGGTGATTATTATAATTAACAGACTTCTCAGCAGTACTGCGTAGACCACTACGTTCTTGGTCTCTATATCACACTCAGCTGAGTGTCTTCATCTCACCGTAGCTCATTTCTCTAGTCCCCCACTTAAAGTAGGAGTTTGATCCCAGGTTCTCAATCCTTCTCACTTTCACCACCTGGACTCTCTTTAGTAAGTACCACCTCATGTAAAACAGGAAAAATCCAATTGCCTTCTCCCCTTCCCCAGGAGAACACCGAAGGCCTCCTCCCATCTATTCTCCATGCTGCAGCCCGAGAAACCCTCACACAAAGAAGCAGATCATGTCACTCTCTAGGATTCAAACACTTCATGCATGGGCTTTCCCAAACCACAGAAAGCAAAAGCTTGGACACGGGTGGATTACTGTACATCAGTTCTATGATATCATGGCTTCACAGGCCTCTTTCGTAGTATTTACCACAGCTATAATTTTACACTTATTTGTATAATAATTTGATTAGTATCTGCTTTCATTTATCATTATATCCCTGACACATTGTTTAATGATAATGTTTGCACAATGTTTAAACATACTCCAGACACATAACAATGTCGATGGAAGAAATGAATAGAGAAATTCTCATCTAATGTAGACCTGAAGTAGGATAACTAAGAGAATTAGTTAAACCCATATTCAGTTTTTTATTATAACCCAGCCTGGCTATAAGAAAAACATGTTCTTGTTCTATGGTCTTCAAGTTATCCTATCCCTTTGACAGTTATTTTTACTGCAAATGAATAAATTGCTATTCTGATTGTAAACATTTTCATTTATTTGGGTAATACACGTCCATCCAGAGAGAAGAGAGCATTCTTAACATGCTGAAGAAGAATAGGCTTCTGCAACCGCAGGCCTGAAAAGCAGATCCTAGACCTTGGTTTATCCACCACCATAAGGAATGTCAGCTAGAGAGCTGACCTGGAGAAGGTCAGATCTTCCTGCCACTTTGGAGGCCATGAATCAGTGTTGCCATGCTTTCTACAAACAGCAAAGATGGCTATGTTCATAGCATATATTCAACAATGAAAATTCTGTACTTCCCATTTACAGATTATGTTATTAATCTAAAATATGTGTTAATAAAAAAGAAATGGTAACTGGCATTCTACAGGAAACCTATGATGAGGTTTTATTAGACCTATGCTCAAAGCAACTAAACGAGGCAACCATGAAAAGAAATCATAGAAATTTAACAGGAATGCAAATTTCAATTTACAATTTACATATAATTATTTAATTAGCCAGTGTAACTTGGAGTCTTCTCCTTTTAGTTTTACTTGAGGCTTTTTATATTTTGTCAAAATAAAGATTAATTGGGTTAAAATATTTGCACTGAAAGGACTTCCCTTGGTAATTAAAATGTTTTAAAGGATCATTTATTATCATTATTATTAATACATAGTTTTTCAGGGGCTTTTTTTGGTCTAACCTTCTTACAGAAGATACAGTAAATTAGAACATGATTAAGTTGAGATGAATACCTGATTGATATCGTGCCTCTTCCAGTACTCCAATTTCCATCCTGAAAGACAGACACCATTAGACACAAAAGCTGATGTTAAAATGAAAAAAAGAATGGATCATTTCATTATTATGAGTAATAAAGGTTTGATGAAAAACAAAATTATTGCAAAAGTCTATTTTAAGGCAGCATGAACCAAAAGGATGCTAAAAAAGGCAGAACTGTATATTTTTAAAATGAGAATTTTAAAAGAAAAACTGAAAAGTAAACATCTGGTGTTTCTTATGATAATTTATTAAACTTCATATGGAGATAACTGTTTCAAAATTTCAAAAGGCTAAGGAAGGAATGATGGAACTAAAAGCCACAATTATAACAACTGTTAGCATGCCTACAACAAATTACAATCATGTTCTAGGAGCTCATTAAGGCATTGGTAGTCTGTTAGTCAATGTAAGCTTTCCTTTTTTTTTTTTTTTCTGTAATGGCAGTTGCTTGCAAAATACTTAAAAGTGTAGCTATGATGTAACGTTAATCCCAAATTTTAAAATAGTATAAGTTACTATTAAAACTGCCTTCAAAGATAACCTCATTCCTCTATCTTTCTATGTGTAAATTCAGAAATTTCAATATGCAGTAACCAAAATGATTATGAGACTTAATGACATTATAATATACGTATTACCAAAAGGGTTCTAAGATATTTTCATGGTAAAATTTCCTTTAATAAGCTAATAAAGTTTAAAATATGTTCCTTCTTCTACCAGTCAGCTAAAACTTCATACTAATCACCTGATAAAGAAAAAAGAATATTCCTTGTCTCTGTAACTTATACTACATTTTTTCTGTAATGATTCTTGAAGCCATATGATTCTAAAACATTAATTCACTAAGAAATCAAATGCCAAAATACAGTTCTATCTCCTAAATACAAATATACTATTTAACTTAGCTTCTATTTAGACTCAATCTAATCCAGTTACCACAGAGCACAGGATATAAAATAACACAACTGCACTGAAAAACAGTTTGATATTCTGCAAATAATTAAACACAGAGTTTCATGTGACCCATTTATTCCATTTCTATGTATTCAGCCAAGAGAAATTAAAACACATGTCCACACAAAAACTTTCACACTAGTCTTTATGGCAGCATTATCATAAAGTAAAAAATGTGAAAATAACCTAAGTGTCCGGAAGATGACTATGTAAATAAAATATGATATATGCAAAAATAGAATATTATTCAGCTATACAAAATATACTACTAATACATGCTATAATATAGATGAACCTTGAAAACATTATGCCATATGGAAGAAGCCAGGTGCAAAAAACTATGTAGTGAATGATTCCATTTAGGAAATGTCCAGAATAGGCAAATCCATAGACACAAAGTAGATTAATGGTTGCCAGGTAATGGAGAAGAGAGAGAAAGGAGTGACAGCTAATAGGGTTTGCTTGGGGGAAAGTTAATGAAATATTTTGTAATTAGATAGTAGAGGTGATTTATCTTAATACACTCAAAAGAGTAAATTGTACAATTTTAAAATGTGAATTTTATGGTATGAGAATATCTCAATAAAAAAATAAATTAAAAAAAAAGAAAGAAAGCCAAAACTGGTTTGCCTCAGTGGATAGAGCGTCGGCCTGTGGACCGAAGGGTCCGGGGTTCAATTCCGGTCAAGGGCATGTACATTGGTTGTGGGTACACCCCTGGTGGGGGGGAGGGGTATGTCCCCTGGGCAGGAGGCAGCTTGTCGATGTATCTCTCTCATCGATGTTTCTAGCTCTGTATCTCTCTCCCTTCCTCTCTGTGGAAAATCAATAAAATATACTTTTTTTAAAAGAAAAGAAAGAAAGCATCTAAGGATATTTAATATACAAGTAAAAAAGAATGTTCCATGGTAAAAATACCTGAACATAGCTTGAGTCTGAATCCCTGGAGAAGGTTTTAAAAGCAAAACTTCTAGGTCTCACCCAGTTTCATGAAAGCAAAATATCTAGTTACAAGGTCTGGAAATCTGTATTTTTTAAAAAAATCTTTATTTTCAACAAAATACAGTTTTGGATGAGTTGATGCAACAAATCCAGAGTAAGACGTTTGAGAGGAATTTGTTTTGTCCAATTAGTAAGAACTTTGGAACTCTGAATAAAACCTTACCTGACAAAATAAGCAGAGCTCCAGGAAAAAGGCATTCCTTTTCTTCATGGATTGAGAAGCAGGGGAAGCTTGGGCAACACAGAGGGACTTCAAAAGTACTAGAGACAGGGTACTGTTTCACAACAGTACCAGTTGTGAAAGATCAATTATGACACGTTATTTATCTGACTGACAGTCTTTACAGATGAGATTTGACTCAAGGTTTAATCTATATGCCAGTATAATAAGGCATGTGGGGAAAATGGCAATAGTATAATTTGTACTTAAACTTTCATAAGGCAAATGACTAAGACTGTGTATTTCAAGCTGAATATTGTAAACCAAATAATATAAACATATATAAGTAGTACATAGGAATATCATAAGATAATAAAGAAAACTGTACCTTGAAAGTGATTTTAAAAAATTACACTTTGGTTTTATTTTAAAATGTCCTATTTATAAAAACAATAAAGATACATTCTTATACCTTTCAAAAGCACATCATCAAACTGTTGATCTGATGCTTTTTGGGGATACTTGATTCCAGCTCCCCAAGCCACGAAAGGAGTTAAGGTCTCTGAAGGGTGACCAGCCCCATGGGAACCTACAAAGAGGACATAAGACCAGCATATATGAACTAACTTATACCTAAATATTTATTTTTTAACTACTTAAAATTAATCCATCTATAGTTAATTTTAGTCACCACACTCCCAAACTAACTCTGTATAACAATTAGTTTTAAAATATTACCAAAGCAAGTCAGAGCATCAATAACAAAAAGACATAAACAAATGAATAAACAAAAAAGGGCACAATGTCTGTTGAGTGAATCTGGTTGAAAGAAGAGTGTAACAGTGAAGCTTGGAGGAGATGCCACTTGAGTGGCTCCGAAGGCAGAAAGCACCGGGAAAGCTCTGCCTTTGGGGAGTCAAGAGCCAGGTTTGGGGCAGGTAGCTGAGTCCAGAGCTGTTCTCAAGAGCATAGCAAAGTCTCTAGATATTTTTCTTCCAGGCTACACTGGCTGGTGCAGGAAAAAGCCCTTCATAAAGTGGAACCAACTTGCTAGAAGTCCATATTGTGATTTGGGGACCTGAACATCCATTGCCTCATTTTGTTCTCTGTGCACACACTGTGTTTGCCTTGGGAATCTTACAGGGAGGACAGGTTCATGTAGAGTGGATTTTCAGTGGCCCAAAGTCCCTCGGTAGTACCACTTTAACCTTGCCACCTATGCTATCATGTACAGTTAATTCTATGGTACTTTTTGTTTTCTCCTCCCTACTTTTCTCTAATTTCTCATTTTGAGAATATTGTACACTTCCACAGTTAGAAGATTCATTATATAAGATCAGAACTTTTTACACTTACGCTTTAAGCATATATTTATATGTATACATATTTGCACACATTAAGATATAATGTCCTCAACATTATATCTGCAAGCTCCATTTACCACTACCTCACCAGTGTTTCCCAAACTGTTGACATATGTGTACCCCTTCTATAATTTTCATAATGCTGAGTACCCCTCGTCAAAAAAAAAAAAAATAGATGTATTTAAATAACTATCAAAATATATTTATTTTTTATTTTTTGGTACATACACAAAATAATAATAAATGAAAAATAAAATTATTCATAATAAAATATGTTATATTACAAATAACATTTATTTGGATCAATGAGAAGGATGAAATTGACTTGACTCATGAGAACATAGAATTAGGCACAGCTAAGCACGGTGCAGTGCATACCCCCACCAAACTCTTCCCGTACCCCTGGAGGTATGCGTACCACACTTTGGGAAACACTGATCTACACTAATAAAAGGGTAATATGCAAATTAGAATGGGTCGACTGGCCATCTTCCAGATGTCTGACTTCCTTCCAGACAAAGCCATGGTGGTGGGAGCTGAGGCAGAGGAAGTTAGGGGAGATCAGGCCAGCAGGGGAGGGCAGTTGGGGGCAAGATTAGGCCAGCAGGGGAGGGTAGTTGGGGGTGAGATGAGGCAGGCAAAAGAGGGAAGTTGGGGGTGAGATCAGGCTGGCAGGGGAGGGTAGTTAGGGGCGAGATCAGGCCAGCAGGGGAGAGCAGTTAGGGGCAATCAGTCAGGCAGGCAGGCAGAGAGGGTTAGGTGTGATCACACTGGCAGGGGGGCAAAGTAGGGGCTATCAGATCAACAGGGGGTAAGGTAGGGGAGATCAGGCTGGTAGACAAAGGGGCTAGGGGTAATCAGGCAGGTGAGTGGTTAGGAGCCAGTCATCCCAGATTGCGAGAGGATGGAGGCTGGACTGAGGAATCGCCCTCTGTGCATCAATTTTGTGCACCAGGCCTCTAGCAGAATATAAGTCAATTAAAGACAGACTAACCCCAGTCTGTCATTCCATGGTCAGAGGTAAAAAGAAATGCTGTTTTCTCATCATTTCCATAAAATTCTTTAAGCAGGGACACAATTTCTTTAATTCCCTCATCAACTAGTTTAATATTGTCCTTATATTCCCTGTTTAAAAAGACACAAAAGAAGAAATTAAATTAATTTGGAATAATCAAATTTATTTAACATGAACTCATCACATTCAAAGTTAGTAACTCCTGAAATACTTTAGATTTAATCTTTAACAGTTTAAAATCAGAACTCTTCAGATTGTTAAAAATAATGTCTTCTCAGTTTAAAGAAGCAAAAGAATATGAAATACTGTCAGAAATTATTTAAGAGGAGAGTACTCATAGCAAATATATTGCAATGAATGCTTTTTAAGTTTCAAATTCAATAATGCTTTTCAAGTTCATGTCTCTCATAATGCAAACTATATTGTCCTTGTGACAATAGGTAAGATAACTGCTTCAAATGTAGAATTTTTTCCTCTCTTAGTCTGTGATACAAAATGTTATAATATATTGTAAAATTATATCATACCATATCAAATATGTTTTGAACAAATTATACATAAGCTTTCATACATGTACACTTAAAAATAGCTAGGCTGGCAAGGCTGGTTTGGTATGAACTATCAGTTAAAACAGTGCAGAGGTGAAAAAAAGAGGATCATGAGGTATTCATTATGGACAGCTAACCAATAGGCTTTATAGTTATACTAATCTAAACCAAATTTGAAATAAAGCATAAAAATATAACATGGGGCCTGGCTGGTTTGGCTCAGTGGATAAAATGTTGGCCTGCGAACCAACGGGTTCTGGGTTTGATTCCAGTCAGGGGCACATGCCTGGGTTGCAGGCTCAACCCCCAGGAGGGGGTGTGCAGGAGGCAGCCAATCAATGATTCTCTGTCATAATTGATGTTTCTATCTCTCTCCCTCTACCTTCCTCTCTGCAATAAATAAGAATATATTAAAAAAAAATAACAACATGGATTCCTCCTCTTTCTTATGGTCTACAAAAGTGAAAAAAAAATTGCTGTTCAAGATAAGGAGTGCTACTGAAACATAGTATACAAAACTTTATACAATTATTTGCTAACTATAATACTGATTAAATAGAGTATATAAGGAATAGCTAATTACATCATTTTGTGATACATTAATACCATAAAAGTGCTTTGATTTAAACATTTACTGAACTTCTAAAATACATAATTTTTTTCTCTGTCTTGAAACATGAAGAATATAGGATATATTTTATTTATATTAATGTGCAGTCTGGCACAGCACATGTGATTTTTAGCTTCTACAGTATATCAATGTATAGCTCATATAGTTGAGGACTTACTCTACGTTAGAGTTATTTAAAATATATCTGTTGTGATAATCACAAAAAATATATATACTACTTTAAAAGTTCAAACAAAATGGTTATTCACAAAAACAAGAAATTAAACACAGCATTAAAATTACCTTGATGTGGGTCGGTGAGCATGTCCGTTTGTATCTATTCCTAATAGATGTAAGAAAAAAACGACTTTATCTTCATTTACTTTAGAAAACAAAGATTGGTTGTTTCTGGCAGCATGAAAGAATTCCTATATGTAACAAATCAATTAAAATTTTTAGTTCATTTATTTATAAAATAATTCTGATATGAATATTTAATTAAATTTATACATAATTATAAAATTATCTTATTTTGTTTAAATTTTTCCTCAGGCCTACCACTATAAGATCTTTGCTGTCATTTGAGACATCTATGTTCAAATAGGAAACAAGCTATTTTTTTGTGGCCAAGAAAAAAGGTTATAGAAAGATCTGATTTCATAAAAATCTCATAATATTGAATAAAATAGAGAACCTAGCTGAGTAGCTCAGTTGGTTGGAGTGTCACCCCGATATGCCAAGCTTGTGAGTTTGATCCCAATCAGAACATATACAAGAAGCAACCAATGAATGCATAAATAAGTGGAACAACAAATTCATGTCTTTCTCTCTCTCTAAAATCAATAAATAAAAAATATAAAGAAGATTGAAGAAATATTTTGACAAAAGCCAAAAATAAAACTGTTCTAGTGGCTTTAAGGGAACACAGAAGAGGGTTAATATGTAAATGGAATGGGAAGTGAGGTGAAGCAAAGAGAAGTCAGGGAAAATCTAATAGAGGAGGTGATGTATTAAACTGAGTTTTAAAACACAAAAAGATTCAATGTGGATAAACTTAATTCCTGTGAAGTAAATATAAAGACAAATGCAAACATATATTTAGAAGTATATTTATAAATAAATGAACAAAAATAACTACATTATGGAGAAGTCTACCATGTCAGTTCAAAAGACATCACTGGTAAAAAGAAGAAGCATTAGGGATCAATCAATGAAAGCTTCATACAACAGATAAATTATAATTTGAAGATGAGAAATAATGGATTGATCGAAAGGAGAGAGCTAATAGTCACCATTTCCCACAATTTTTGATGAATTTTAATTGGACTCCTGGTGAAACTGTGATAATTATCCCTATCAAAGAGTAAACAAACCTCTTATTTCTTACAAAAAAGCATATTTTATTATGATTAATTTGCTAATTTGGTTTTACTTATCTAATTTTTCTTTGAAGTAAAAATTCTTTTCAAGTAAAATTTTTAAATATATATATTTTTATTGATTTTTTACAGAGAGGAAGGGTAAAAGATAGAGAGGCAGAAACATCAATTAGCTGCCCCTTGCACCCTGGGGATGTGCCCGCAACCAAGGCACATGCCCCTGACCAGAATTGAACCTGGGACCCTTCAGTCTGCAGGCTGACGCTCTAACCACTGAGCCAAACTGGTTCTGGCTCAAGTAAAAAATTTTTAAAAACATCTACTTCACCTATAATAATAAAAGGGTAATATGCTAATTAGACTAGTCCGGGCGAAGCTGGGGCCAGATGGAAGCTGCCCAGGTCCCAGGTGCCTGCTGGTGGCTGAGGGAAGCCGCCCAGGTCCTGGGTGCCTGTTGACAGCCAGAAGAGGGAAGCTCAGGTTCCACGTACCTGCAGGCAGCCAGAGGGAAGCCCAGGTCCTGGGTGATGGAGGGAAGCCGGTGTCGGCAGTTGGGGAAAGGAAGGCCTACTCTTACACGAATTTTCATGCATCAGGCCTCCAGTGTTATTATAATTGCACTAGGGTTCCAGTGCACGAATTCATGCACGGATGGGGTCTGGCCCACCTGACCTCAATTGGAGCAGATCAGGGCTGGGCCTCTCAGGAGGAGGAGAAGGCAGGAGGTTGGTCAGCCAGCCTGCCTGATCAGGGCTGGGCTGGCTGGGGGAGGGGCTGCAGGAGGTTGGCCAGCCAGCCCCACCCCTTATTGGGGTGGGGGATGCAATCAGGGTTGGGGCCAGGGGCTGTGGGCAGATCAAAGTGTTGGGGGTCCATTGGGTGTGAGGCTGGCAGTGGGGAGGGACTGCAGGAGGTTGGCCAGCCAGCTCCAATCCCTATTGGGGGAGGGTGATCAAGGGGCAGGACTGGCCAGGGAGAGGGGCTACGGGCCAATTAGGGAGGAACTGCGGGAGGTTGGCTGTCTGGCCCTGTACCCTGATCAGGCCAGTTTGCTGGCCACAGTGGGCATCATAGCAACCAGTCATCAGTTGTTCTGGTCATTATGGACACTGGCCTTTTATATATATAGATTACATTTAAACAGTATTTTTCAAGAGACTTCCACATAGCTCATAGGCTGCCGCAATGTAAGAAACTGGTAAAGGTTTACACCTCAGATAATTCAGCAGACTAGGAATAAAATACAGGTTAACTGAATTCCAATGTAGGGCTCATTTTACATCTGAAGCATGTAGATTAAAAAGGGTATCTTTTTAAAATTATTTTTAAACTTCTATTAACTGGTTATTATAGAATGTTAATTTCTTAGAATCCAGTCTTTTAAAAATAGTGTGCTATAATATAAAACTTTTACATTCATGCAAGTACAAAATGTATTTACTGACAAATCTGTTTCTAGTAGTTTAAGTAGAAATAGGTGTCCTGTACATTAACCACTCAATAGCACGCACCTTAACATTATCAAAGACCCACGTATCCAGTTTTGTTACATCCTTGGCACCAAAATCCTCATTTTCAGCATCATAACTATATGTAAAAACATGGTTTCCTGAAGCACCTCAAAAGGAAATTGGGGGAAACTTTTTTTTAAGCAATCTTTTAAACTGTTATAAATATGAAGTAGTCATTTAAAGATTTTTATGAGTAACCAAAATTTTTCACAAGGCATTTTAGATTATGATGTGAAAGAGAAAGATGGGAGGAATAGTTAATGTTTATTTTATATACCATGGACCATGCTTTGTCCTTTAATACATGCTGTTTCTTGGTTCTTACAAGATATTCCAATTTTACATATACAATACATGTAAGTTAACTTACTTGCCAAAGAGACAATGCTAATACACAAAAATAAACACCAAAGTTTGTCTCCCTATAAGGATTAAATTATTTAAAAAATTGTTTTGGTTAGAATGTTATAATCTAAAATAGATGAATTCACTTAATTTACAAAACTACCCAAAGCAAGAAGAAAATGCAAATAGTCACTTCTCTTATTTAAAGATTATGTGTAAATTTCTCAATACTGGGGAATAGATATTGCTTATTGTCAAATAGTTTGACAGGGTCAGCAAATATATTAATCTTACACATTTGCAATATTTTATAAAGAATCCAATCAACTTAGTGAGTTTCTGAATTAGATAGGCTCTTATAGATTAGAAGGGAGAGATAAAACGAAGTAATGACAATCTCTTACAATGTCAGTTTAGTTCTATAGACACTAGTTATTCTACTGCTCAGCCATTCTAAGTCCCACATTCTAAGTAAAGATCTGAGTTGGTTTGTTAGTTACTGTAAGAAAAGGAAAATTCCCATTGGAGTGTCTCCAATGCAGGCATTGACCCTATCCTATCAACTGTAGCCAGAGTAGGAAGGTAAGTTAAATATGCCACCTGTCCTCCCCAAAGCTAAACTGCTGTTTAAAGAAGTGACTCTAAAAATGGCAAGCACTGAGGTTTTTTGGCCTGTCTTACATAATAACATTCTATGAATGACATATATATAAAATTCTGAATATGTATTTTGCTTTCAAGACATAATAATCTTAAAGTATTTCAACTAATATAATTACACCCATGGCTAAGTATAATGTTACAAAACTTTTTCATTAAGTGAAATGACCATTCTGCTCCCACTGAAAGGCATTAAATGACATAAAATTGAAAAAAAAATCCAGCGATTTTAGAAAGCAATATAAATTTTGTAATCAAAGATGTTCTAATACTTGCAGATTCATACACAGAAAACAAAAACTAATCCAAATGGCAAGATCTTGAATATATGAAAATAGGAATCATAAACATAAATTTTAATGTTTAAATCTTTATGTGACTACCAATTTCTTTAAAAATTTTTTTTACCAACTTCTTAATAATTCATCAAAGTAAAATGAACCAGACATCAGCATCAACATCATAAGGTGTTATATGATAAGCACTTTGCTAAAGGTTTCACATGATTATCTAATTTAATCCTAAAAACAAACTTATGACATAAAATGATCATATTTACAAAAATCACACTGACGTTCAGAGAAGTTATCTAGCTTGTCCAAGATTATAAAGTTATTGAATGTTAGAGCCATATGTCATTTCATTGAATTCAAGAGTATATAAATGGCTAACAGTTTGAGGTTTCTTGGCCTGCCCAACTATATGATGTGCCAGTAGTTCAACTAAGAAGAAAAAAAATCAAATTGACATGTTTGTCCATTGCAACACGCATCCCTATTTCAGAATTATTAAATACGTTAAAACATGTACCTCAAAATCAATAAAATAGTTAGTATATAACAATTACTAAATTTATTAACCTATTTACTACCTGAGAAAATATAAATGTCTCTTACCTTTGGCAAACATACGCACAATATCTGGGCTTCCCCAGCTCCATGTGTACTTGCTTTGATTGAAAAGAGAATCAAATTCCACAGGGTTTTCCTTCCATCCTTCAGGTAATTGAGAGAAAAAGCAAATGATAACAAAACAATATACACATGGTGAGGTATTAGTATAGCCTCTAAAGAACTATTCTTTAAATAATAACAATGAGAATTAATCACACAACAAATGCAAAAGTACAATAGATTTTGTTACATATATCGTGCCACAAATTTCTTAAAGCTTACAAAGATAATTTACTTCTTACTAAAATTAATTATTTTGAACTTTTGGGAGTTAACTTCTAGGAAAATTATAGATCTATCCAATCACATTATTTTAACAGCACAGGATGATATAAAACTAAAGCTTAATTCTTGATTCAATACCGGTATATGCTTAGCTAAGGCCTACTAAAATATGTCAAAAGTATCTCAAAACATCCTTCACCTTGTGTCATGATGCAGTACTAAAGAAGCAATATTTACAAAATAAATTCTTCACAGGATGAAATTGTCTAAATAGACAATACCTTTGGCAACTGCACTAACATCTTCATAAAACCCAGCTATCAGGGCTACATGACCCGGCCGGGATTCAGTTGGCACACGTGTATGAGATATCCCCCAGCTGCCTTCGTGCATTATGATATTCCTAAAAGATATTACAGATGAATAGTATGGACATAATTAAATGCTCTGTTAAGGCTTTGGAAAAGTAATATTATTACAGAAGAAGTCAAACCCAAAAAAGTGAGTAAAAATCTATGAAGGAAAAGAACACTAACCCCAGCTGAGCCCTGTCCTACCCCTCTCACCAGTGAATTCAGTAGCATAAGTGAGCCCAGGTACATGAACAAAGACCCACCCAATCACTGTATAGAATCGTAAGATAAAATACACCAGTGTCGTTTTAAGCCACAAACTATTGAATTTTATTTTTACACAATAAATAACTTATATATGCAATAATATTCTCTCAATGTTAAATTTTATTAGGTGTGATGATGGTATTGTGGTTATGTAGGAGAAAGTCCTTGTTCTTAAAATATACATATTGAAGTATTTAGGGATGAAGCGTCATAGTGTCTTTTCACAAATTTTCTTTTTCTTTTTAAAATTATTCGATTACAGCTGACATTTGGTATTATTTTATATTAGTTTCAGGTGTAATGGTTAGAAATTTATATAATCTACTAAATGACCCACCTGATAAGTCTAGTACCCACCTGGCACCATACATAGTTATTACAACACTACTGACTATATTTCTAACTTCTTTAATTATACAACAAAAATTGACTTAAACAGAAAGAGGAAGGCATAAAGAAATTTGGATACTTCTATTTAAAAACATTTCAATCAATTCAGATCATATTTTTTCCAGAGATGTCTTTGTTCCAGTTGACATGCTTACCTAATAAATGGTGCTCTAGAATTTCCCTTTTCATCCAATTCATAAAATGCATCTGCCCGCAGCCCATCAGCAACAATGAGCACTAGTCTCCTTGCTGGAGGAGGCAATGGCGTAAACTGAGGAGCCATCCCATGAACCAGAGGAGATGTAAAGTAAATGTCAAAGATGGAGGCGAAGAACACAAAATGTACGAGCAATCCCACAATAAAGAAGAGCAGCATATCCAGTGTAACTAATTAATCTTCAAGAAAAGCTGAAAGAAGGAACGAAATTAAATCTGGATAAACCTTAATTACATATGTTCACATATCTTCGTGACAACATATAGATGGAACATATATATTAAAATATTACATAACTCAATTTCATTTTTGGTGGTAACAATAAACATTTTTTAATAAAGAGATGATACTGAAATAAAATACATGATAAAGTACACTCAAGCAAAAATAAAAGATTCAAGTAGAATAAGGGAGGGCAGCTGGGGGCGATCAAGCCTGCAGGGGAGGGCAGTTATGGGGACCAGACTGGCAGAGGAGGGAAGTTGGGGGCGACTGTGCCTGCAAAGAGAAGGGCAGTTGGGGGAGACCCAGGCCTGCAGGGGAGGGCAGTTAGGGGTGATCAGGCAGCAAGCAGAGGCAGTTAGGAGCTATCAAGCAGGCAGGGGGTGAGTGGTTAGGAGCCAGCGGTCCCACATTGCGAGAGGGATGCCCCACAGGGATCAGGCGTAAACTGGCAGTCAGACATCTCCCAAGGGGTTCCCCATTGGAAAGAGTGAGAGCTGGGCTGAGGAAACCACCCCCTCCGTGCATGAATTTTATGCATCAGGCCATTAGTTCAATCAATAAAAATGTTCTGTGTACAGGGGTATTACAGAGAACACCAAGAAGACACAGTCACAGATCTGATACTAAACAATGTGCACGAAACATTTAAATAATACTGTTAAGACAGTATGCCATTAACTGCCAAGAGCAAAGTATCCATGATGTCCGTTTCAAGGCAGCATTTTCCCTAGTTGATTGAGACTTTGCTTCAGGTGTATTCTCTATTTGGCTCAAATCAATTTTTATAAAAATTCTCTATAGGTTTGTATGCTCTTACATTGATAGTTCATAATGAAATACTATGCAGAATTGAAATGAATTAAGTCACATTTATGATAAGGGTACATCTCACAAATATAGGCTTAATAAAAAAATGGTTTTTTAAAGGCACTGACTGCTCTTTTCTTCCTCATATCACCAAACTTCTTGAAAATACTGAATACAATCTCTTTTTACCCAATTACCTAATTGTCAAACAACTTAAATTGAGAAAGATTTCTCTAAGGTAGTGAATATTGCAAAATCCAATGGCTATTTTTTTTCAGTTGTCTTTCGTGGCTTACCGATTCCATTTGTCTTTATTAGCGAATGCCTTCTTTTAAAAACAGCTCTCATTCCTTGTCTTCGTTGAACATTATTTCTTTGGTTTTCCTGATAAATCTCTGACCAGTGATATAATGGGCTCTATCTGGTCAGTGAATTTTGGAGTTACTCAAAAGTTGGTTGTAGGCCCTTTTCTCTCCTCACTCTATACTTTATGTTTAGGCATTTTTCATCATACCTTGGCTTCAGTTATCACCTATATACAAAAGTCTTAACAAATTATAACTCCAAATCCATATATGTAACTCCAACCTTGACACATCCACTTGGATATTTCAAAGAAATGCAAACTGAGTATGTTTAAAACCACATCCATGATATAAATACCACCCTTCCCAATCACCCCCCTCCACCATCCACCCTACTTCCCACCAGGCCATGGGCCTTGTTTAGG